>VZTG01007485.1:61157-223597 GCA_013397845.1 Melanocharis versteri | reverse complement strand
AAAAAAAAAAAAGTGAAAATTATATGTTGTAGTGTTTCATAAATAAAATAGGACACTGTACTGGTCCAGGTATTTCATTCCAGTTTTCCCCATCACCAGTTTTGTATCATTGCCATCTTGCTGGTGTCTACACACACAAGATTCCCACCATGTGCATATCAGAATCAGAGAAGATGGGAGGAATTTTCCAAGTGGTAATAATACATTCATGTGAGGATTTCACTCACAGACCTTCTGTGCTGACTTTCACATATTTTTGTGCAGCTCAAACTGTAAGGAATTCGTAAAGGAAACGTATGCCATTCACTCAGCTTTGTTTCCTCTAAGAAAAATACTGCTTCCCTTTACCAGGACTAGCAGAGCTGTGGGGTTTCAGATACTTCTAGTTTCTCTTTAGTCAGCCTGAAGATTTGGCATATCCCTCAGGCTTGAATATCTCCTGCAGCAGTAACTCAAAACCATTATTAGGAGGGGAAACACATTGCTACATGCAAATTATTTCAGTCTAACTTGTGTTAACATCATAAAAACACTTATATAATTAAGCTCTTCTGTGTTTCATAATGCAATTTTGTTTGGGATAGAATGAGAGAATGTGGGAAAGATGGACTGAAATTAGCAAATAAGAATTGTCAATACAGAAGGGTTAAAGGGAGTTCCAGTCACAAGAAATTAGTGAAAATCATTAATGGAAGTAGTAATAAAAGTCTGCTTTAGAAATGTGCCTTGATCTAAAGACTTCAGGTGACACAGAACTTTGGTAAATTGTTCATACAGTTACTGTTAAAATTTGGTCCCTATTTCCTATTTGAATTTGTCCAGACATTGAGTCTTGTATTGCTTTTATCTGCTAGATTAAAGAATCCCCAAGGAACTTTCTTGATCTGAGAAAATTAGGAATAGCTGGAAGATGATGATCAGAATACCTCAACTCAGCTTTCTTTTTGAGCAGAACACATAGTGGGGAACTGCAAAATCTATTTATCCTTCCTTTGGAATGACAATTAATTTGATCAGCACAGGAGACAAATTGTCAGCGATTTCCTATATGCTGTACAGCAGCACTAACTGTTTAAGTGATAATGAATCTCCTATTCAGCCTAAACACCTGTGCCACAGGAAATCTGAGTAATAACATCTCTACTAATGCCCACATTGCACTGTTTGGGCAATCCACATCTTCTCTTCATGATCCACTTCCTTCTAGCAGACTTTATGAAATGATTATTTCTTGGCTCTGTACCTGTGAAAGGTGTAATACTCATGCTATTCAGGGTTACAGCAAATACATCTGTGATAAACATCAAGTTCAGTCTGGGGCAGTTCACAAAAACTGGAGCACAAGCAACAGAAAACGAAAATTAACAGTGAGGAAAAGAAGAAGTAGTAATAAAATGAGTTCCTTGTACACTGCTGGTCTTCCCATGTACTTCATCCAAATGCCATTTCTCTTGGCCCTCTCACATCTCAGAAAAGCACACCTAAGACTAGACTTTTATAAAAATCTTGGTGTTCTGATTAAAATAGCTACAACTTCAATGGAGGATGAATTCTCCCTCATCTTAAAGCCACTGACATACTATTACGCATATATATATATATAAAATCCTGGTACTCCATTGAGCTCTGTAAAGTCATGTCACGTAACACCAAATGGTTTCTATGGCATTTTCCATCACAAAATGATCATCTATTATGTGTAGCACTGCCTTCTTGCAAAATGCTACATTTTTAGTATGCCCATAGGCAAAAAGAAAGCAAACTACGTTACCTGAGGGACAGTAGGCTCTGTACTCCACTGCCAAAATTATAAGCAGTCATGCACACTTATGAAATACATTTTTCCTATTTCTCCCTTCTTGGGGGTAAAAAAAAAATTAACAAAAAATGCCAGCTTCTACAGCCTGCAAAAATTTCTTTTTCAAACTTCAATTCATGTTATCTTTTCAGTACTTGGAATAAGGATCCCCTCTCACGCAGGGTAAGTACTGTCCAAGTGCATCACATTGCACAGTGGCATGTAACCCCAAGAAATGAAAAGTAAATGTCATGTCACACCCCTGCAAAAGATGTAGTTTTTTTCTGGTGGTAAATCCAGATTAGGAATTGAACAGCCTAATTCATAAAAACAGAGGAATGTTTAATACCTTTAGCACCTGATAGTCCCCGAAGAATACAATCCCTCTAAGTAAACAGTTTTCACTATAATACACAACAAGCCCTGCACAGTGACATTTATCTGCAGGCCTCCTCCTGCCTCCACACATGTTCCACAGCTCTTGTGAAAGCATTAGACCTGGTAAATAGGCCATCCCCTGCCTTGGATCCTCAGGGACACACAGCATCCTTCAGGACCAGCCTGCGGACCCAGGGCCCTGCACAGGTACAGCAGCAGCCAGGTGTGTGCAGCTGGCCTGGGGGAATCCACCCCCACTCACAAGCATTCCTTGTTCCAAGGCAGAACTCTTCAGCTACCCCCACAGAGCAGCTTACAATCCAAACCTTTAATCTTTATTAGTGCAAATCGCACAGTGAAGATGTAGAAATGGAAGGAAAAACCACAAATATGTGCTAGAGGTGTCTGTTATTTTATGAACTTTCTACAAGACTCCCTCTCAGAAGCAGCCACTGTACTGTGATTCCCTCCTCTTCTTGTTATGCAACATTTTCCATGACCTAATACATGAGAATAGGAACACTAAACTTCAAAAAGGGAACAGTTTCAATGTGTATCTTAAAGTCTTACTCTCACAGCTTATTAGTCATTAAAAAAAATACTAGGTTGTCTTCACCACAGTGCAGAATTTCACCATGTGGAAGTAACTCTGCTGTGTCCTGCACTTTATTTGGACTGAAACCTGAAAAATTTTGAGACAACTGCATCACAGCCCATTCAGCTCATCTTTTGCCAAAGAATTAGGCTTCATTCCTAGACTCAAGGCTCAAATTAGAATTTGTGTTTTCTTTGCTAAATGCTAAGATCAATAAAATAATCTGTCTCCAGAATGAGATTTATTAAAATGGAAAATAAGAGGCTTTCTATAGAAAATCTTTTATGTATTAACTCTAATAAAACTAAACAGATATCCAATCTAAATTACACCAGTAGGATTTGGACAGACTACAGTTAAACTACAGCAAAATAGAATCTAGAAGCCTGAAAATTAAAGGGCTGAGGAAATACTGTTAAATACTTGTCTGCAGTAAAATGTGGCTAGAATTCATTCATAGGTTATGTACCTATTCTGAACTCCACAGAGGAAAATCTGGTACACATGAGGTCAATAAAGGCCTTCACTCAAGTAAAATTTAATTTTGCAGATCAGAAGTGGCAAGGGGAAAGAATGACTTACTGGAGAAAAAAATTATACATCCTTTTAGTTGAAAAAGAAATTAATTATTTGGAACATTTTGCTAAAAAAATGTACTTTTTATCCTTAACGTCCGTTGAAATGAATTGTGTGTCCTCCCTTCACACTTGGAAGGAACCCCAAATGCTTTGAAGTTGATCAGCCTAATGAGGAAGTCTATATAGCTCAGGCAACTGCTGCATACTTAGCAGCTCTTAAAAAGGAGAACAATTTATAAACTTAAAGGGATGGTTATTCAGATACAAATATAAATTCACTTACTAGCTCTGCTGCTGACATGACTCACTGGACTCTGAGTGCTAGATTTTGCTATAACATGGAAAGATATCACTGAATTTTTTTGTTTTGATTCACTGCAGAACATGATCTATCTACAGCAAAAACAAAGCCACAGCTTTCATCAAAGTTTTGTAGTCTTGGCATTGGATGTGTGCAATTTCTGCACCATCTGAATCCTTTAAGGATTTCAACAGCCCTCTAGCAGCCTGAATAAAGGACTGCACTTTTTAAATTATCTACCAATGGTTTAATAACAAATAAGACATATTTACTGTATTATATTTCTAGCCTTATACAGGATTTAATCTTCTGTGGAATGCTGTAAGCTTGGACAAAGCCCCATGACTGAAAAAAGAGGAGAAGTGTCACTTTCTGTTGGTACTGAAGCACACTGTGTTTAATATCCACATCTGGGAAGCTTTACACACGACGTGTAAACCAGTTACTCCCTTACACCCTAAATTTCAGTTTCTAATCACAAATTACAAGAAACACTTATTTACACCACAAGAAAAATCATGAATTTGGATTACATAAGGGGAAGGAGAAATATAATGTTTGCGTGCTGCACACTTCATGACACATTTTTGCTGCCTGAATATTCACACATTTTCATTGCTTAGTTTTTCTGTGTTCCTAATTACATTGTAGATAAATTTATTAAGAGAAAAAGAATTTGGAAGGAACAGACCCCTCAGAGACAAGGGCAACAATTAAGCTGGAAATGCCTGCTTTTTCTTCAGCATAAACTGAAGCATAATTATGCAAGTGATGCTGCTGCCATACCATTTCATTATCTGTGTGCCAACATAGAGGGTTTCTGTTCTTTTGGATGGAGGCACCCAAGTCAATCTAGGATGTGCCAGCATGGAAAAATCTGAAGTTGCCCAGTAATTGTGAATGCAAATATAGATAACAGAAAATCAGAAATTGAGTATTTATAGATGTGCATGCTTCCTGAGTACCCACGATTATCTGGAGATAAAGACTAGCAGAGCTATCCCAAAATGCCTTTACAGAGTGCAATTTCTTTCTGATAACTTCAGAGGCTGTTGTCTTTCAGCTTCCTATGGTGCACATAAAACTTAACTCTGAAGTTTGCAGACCATGAAAGAGGAATGCTAAAATAAGGTACTGAAATCCAGAGTATTAAAGGGCAAAGAAGGGTATGTAATAAAATGTCACCCCAACTGCAAAGTAAGATTTTCAATAAAAATTAAAAATAAGTATTAAATATTTTCAAAGTAACTTCAGCTTCACTCCTTTTGTCTGGAATGGCTACTCTTAATATTACAGTATAGAGCTTCTAAGATAGAATTACGTACTTCACAAATGAATGAGGGAGTGAATACTAACTGCCTTGTATTTTTCTGTGTATTCAAACTGTTTTCTGGTTTTTATGTATAAGCATAGGTGCTTGCAACAATAGTAAAAACATTAATGGATGCTGTCAAGCTGCAAAGTAAACTGTAGGGATTTTTAACAAATCCGCAGAACTTTTAAGTTTTCCTTGTCCTCAATTTGCATGTTAAACACGTAATTAAAGTTACAGCATTCCACAGATGCCACCATGTAAAACAACTAGAGGAAATAAAAGGGGAGGAGAAAACAAGGAAATTTAATTTTACATACACAGATAAATAGATGGCAAACATGACCACAAAAGCACATTAGCAGAGAGCAAAAGCACAGGGAATTAAAAGTAAAGAACACCATCTGGGTATCCGGGACGGTGTGATGCTTCCGTCCCCTTCGTCCAGCTGGCAAGGGGCTGGCACATGGTACAGCTAACACTGCTAATGTATCTGAGAAGCTCAGCCAGCTCTGGGCTGCCCAGAAATCTTCGTGTCTGGCTGCAGCAGGAATGAGAGCACTGGCACTTTATGTGGCAAAAATGCAGTTTCTGTGATTCAGGATCACTTTCCTATCACTTCAATTAGCATCACATCAAGCCCTGAAGTTAACTGGCTCAACAACATCCATCATTTTGAATTAACTTCTCTTTGGATTGGTCACTTCTTTTAAGAACTAAATTCATAAAGGAGTAGATTGAAGGAAAACAAGAATATTTTTTCATATTTGCTACTTGCAAAGAAAAAGTCTCTAAGCTGTTCTCTCTGTCCTTTAAGTTCAGAGTAGTCATAAGGAAATTAAAGTACAGTGAGGAGAATTCATATTGGATTTTGACACATTTTCTAATTAGGGCAGTGAATACTAGGGACACTGTGATACCCATCATTATATGTTTTCAAAAAAACGTTGGAGAACTTTAGAGAGAAAGCTTTAGATACAGTCCATTCTGATTCAGGAAAAGATGATGGAATGGTTGGAATAGCACAAGTTCTCAGAACCACACCTGACTCAAATACTCATACCTGTGACTTCCTGGGGTAAGAGAAAAATGGTGGATATTTGGTGAGATGACTACATTTTCTACATCTAACACACAAAAATACCATCCCTTTATGGGTTTGAGTTTCAGCGATTTTGCTTTAAGTTATAATGCAGCTGTCTTCATCCTTCAGTAATATTTTTCTGTTCTGCTTCTTAATTATCTCTTAGAATAATTACCATGTCATGGCTTGCAGTCTTTCCTCAGTTATAATCACTGCTAATTTGTCTGAGAAAAAGACAGCAAGTTCAAATTTTGCAAGAATCTGAGGACTACGATGACCCCTCCAGAGAAAACAGCAGCATGGAAGATAGAGGTCTTTTATCGGAAGTGATTCTTAAACTTTCAAATTGGCCACAGTTAAACTGTTAGCATTCCAAACATGAAAACGGACTCCCAGAGAGTCCATGGCTCTGCCTGAGTGTTTTGCCAAGTCAGGGTGGTGCTGTTGCTAACAGCTGCATGGGCTGAAGTAGGTGATACTGTGTTCATAGAAAACTACCTTTTGTATTTATTTTTCTGTACTGTCCTTGCACCCAGGAAGTAGGACATGAACACATACCTGGGAATAAACAGGTGGAGCAGTGGGCCTTTGTACTCAGCCTGTGCTGACCAAGATCCAACCAGCTCATAAACAGGAGGAAATATTTCTTTCCTGTGTAGTACATGACAGTTCACAGCAGACAGGTGTTAGCCGAGAGTTCTTTCTCACACTGAAATATATTCTATAGAAATTGTACCATTCTGTCCATCACATTTCATAGTGTTCAGCTATAGCCCAATAAAATGTATATGCAATCTGAATATGCCAAAAAATTCCTCCTGAGAAATAAGTAATTTCATTAACTGTTCCTGAAACACAATGTGCATGTATAATTGAACCAGCTGCTTTTTCCAGAGAGAAATCAAGAACCATTGCCAAATGATACATCAGTTGATATGATCAAGGAACTATATATCCAATGATAATAGCATACAACTGTCATCATTTAAAAGTTATCTGGGGCCAAATGCTATTAAAATTCTTTTTAAAACCTTCCTTTAACATGGATGTTAATATTCAAGATATGTTGGCACCCTTTAACAAACTTCCAGTTTGAGGTTGTCAAGAGTGTCAAAGATCAAACAGAGGTTAGTGCAAATTCCAGGCTGTCAAGAAATACCTGAGAGAGAATAAAGAGCAAAATTCTGCAAACCATTTTAATTTGACACTGATGGTTTCTACCTTGGAAGGGACCAAAGTATGCAAGATTTGCTCTGGGAGGTGCCACAGTAAGATATTTAAGGCTAGATACAGAAAATGTGGTAGATACTCAGTTATTGTGCTACCAGCTGGTAATTACAAACCCTTATAAATGCATGAGCCATGAGCAAAATAAAACAAGAAGTGGATTGTGGGAAAAAAAAACAACAAATGGAAAGCTTCTAAACTAGCCAAAAGGGTGTGCTGAGATGAGGGGAAGTACTTAAGGTTTCAAGGGGATGTACTGCTACTTTTTGACATTCAGAATGCACAACTCCAGTGCACAACTTTCATGATGCCATTGAATTTACTTTAAAGAAAAAGCTACCAATGATAATTCTACAGAAAGACATGGAGACCCCTTGCCATCTGAAGAGTAATCTTACTTTGGCTTTACAGAGAATAAACAGTTTTTTTGGTTTAGACTAAAACGGCCAACGCCCTTTCACTTCCTTCAGTTTGTTTTGGTTGTTTCAGGTGATCTCATATCAAAAAACTGACAGTGTAGGGCCAGAAGTAGATTTATTTTCATATTTGGTGGTAACTTCTTGCCTCAAAGTCATGATGTTATTTCCATTATTTTATTATCTAGAGGTTATACAAGGACCCAATGTCATTCTAAGCACTGAATAAATAATCTGTTGAGAACTATTGAACATGCTTCTTTTTCATCTATTTTTCATGTAAATCTCCCTTGTTAATAACACTACAGAATATAATCCCTTTGTTTCAATACTCCACTGAAGCCACTGAAAGAAAAATGAACTTTGCAGTTCTCCAAGAACAAAGTCATAGTCTCAGTGCCATTTTATGACTCCTGTGAGCCTGAGTGGGTGTTAAATCAGGTCTTGCAATACTAAAATGTCCACATGCTTATGACAGTTTAGTTGTCCGTCACACTAGAATTTCTCTTAGTTGTCTGGTGCTAACTGACCATGATACTTCATCATAAGGAGTTTAATTATTCCCTTCACATTTGAAAATGCTGGTAGCTAGAATGAAGTTATGTCCTTTGGTTTTAAGCTTTCATTAAGAAAAAATTCCCATCCCTGCACTTAGAGTACAGAGAAAAGCTTGAAAGACACCAACCATCCAGCACCTCAAATCAAGGATAAATTTCTACAAATGTAATGTTTTAAATTTCATTAATTTGGGTTTTCTTTAAAACCTGTTGCCTTCTGAATACCTCAATTTGATATTGCCAAAACAGAAGTGTGCTTTGCATTTACCATGAGCAGCACTGTCCTTCATAGAGTCTGTGCTCTTTTTCTTGCAGTGCCTCAACAGGGCAGCTTGGTTTTAGCATGTGCTCTTTTGCCTTTAGATAAGGCACTGAGCTCCCTGACGAGGGCTTTACTCTCTGTGAAATGCAACA
Source organism: Melanocharis versteri (assembly GCA_013397845.1). Taxonomy (NCBI): domain Eukaryota; kingdom Metazoa; phylum Chordata; class Aves; order Passeriformes; family Melanocharitidae; genus Melanocharis; species Melanocharis versteri. The sequence continues at coordinate 214,937 of VZTG01007485.1, read as the reverse complement.
AGGGGCCAGTGTGTGCTCCTGGACAGGTGCCCATCGCAGAGACCTGGGAGATGGCTCTTAGACTGCATCCATCTGCCAGAAGCAGCTTTGTCTGGGATCAATAGCAATCCCAGTGTCCAGGTAATTAGTACTTAACCTGTGTCTGTCACACCTTTACCTCTGTCATTGCATGGAGACCCTGCCCTGCATTCAGGATGACATTTCCATGAGGATAAGCCTGTGACAATGCAAATGAAGCCCGTGTAACTCCAAGCTTGAGAAGCAAAGCTAAGCTGTACACACCTCTTTGGGACGGCTCCACAGCTTTATAGTAAAAACAAAAACACCCTAGAAATATACAAGATACAGTTTGAATTTGGAAGAAAAAAAAGACTTAGAAAATCTCCTTTGATTTTTGCATCACCACTGGAGAGAGGTCAGTAGAGCTCAAAGCCTTGTTTATTTTCCACAGAAATTATTTTGAAAGTTTGGTGCTGTCCATAAATTCCCACTTGAAGTCTAAAGGTTCCAAGTTTAAAAACTCTCTCTTCCTTAGCTTGGAAATGTTAATCCTGCACTTAAAACTTTCACTATTTACTCATTACCAGTGCCACCAGGCTTAATTGATACCTTATGAATGACCAGTGGCTGAAAATGAACATAGTTACAATGATACTAACTTTACTTTCAGTAAATAAATTATGTTTATAACTCTTAACTACATAATACCCTGTAACCAACAATCCCAATGTGCCTTCCCTACTGGGCAAGACTATTAATCCTATTTCAAAACAAAGTCACCCAGAGAAGATGGAACTAGCCCCTAGATGGAACTAGTCATGTTCCAAGTGTATGCAATTGCATCTTTATCAAGCCATTTCATCCTGTCACTGTGTTAGCTCAGAAAAGTTAAGCAGGCAATCTCATTATCTTATACCTATTGGCCCACTGAACTCAAATGTCTCCCCTTTATTCTGCTCATAAATAGCAAGAGCTTCATACAGTAGAGATTTTAATTTTTCAAGCTTAAAACTGATTCTAGATTGTTACTTTAAGACAGCACAGTCAGCTCAAGATGTCATTGGCACCAAGCCACTCAGAGATATTCAAACCTCCCATGGGCTGCTTTGGCACATATACAGTACACAGTGTTTTTGTTCAATAAGTTCCTAGCACAAAAATGTAAAAATGAGGTGCTTCAGAGTATTATAATTTACAAAAAGGTTCTAAGCAGCTAATTCAAATAACTTCAGGATTAGAAAATTTATCTCTCCCAATGTTGAAGTGGTGAAATGAGCAATAGCTCATAAAGTAATAGTAGTGTTGGAATCCATTCATTCCCCGATGACCTTGCATTGGCATTGAACTTCAGCTGGCACTGAAATGCAGAAGAGAACCAACAGTGCTTACTGATGAAACACATAATGAATGCAACCTGCTTTCTGGAATATTTTGTACCTTGTGCAAATGTTCTGATTTCCTGATATCTCATTAATTCTGTTGCTTCTCTGTTAGTGGAAAAAACCCCAATTTTTAAAAAATTTCAGCAGCTTTTTATATTGCCTTTATAGCATGCCTAAAATTTTAAAAATTATCATGATCCTGATATAAGTTCCACAGCCATTAAGCTGTTAATATCCAAAAAACTAATTTAAAACTACAGAACTCATTTTGACCTGCAACACAGTGAAAACTTATTATAATAGATAAAAAATTATGCCTTGAAAACTCCATCTGTTTTGTAGCCTACTGTAGCTGAAATAGACTTATACTAAAAAAATTAATGCATTCAAACTAAAATTTAAGTGGCCCATTCTCGTTTACTGCCTGCAGTAATTAGATTTTTTTTTAGAGTTCAATTACATTTTAAAAATACTGTTTGTTTTCTTTCACTGATATAATGAAATGGGGATAAAGATCACCTAACGTTCCACCCAGAGGGCCCTTTTAATGCTTATAAGATGAAGAGTGCACAGATGACAGAAAGAAAGAAAAGATGGCTTTTTGTACTGCCATGGAATATGCTGAATATATGACTAAGAAGTTGTTAAAAGGCAAAGAAAAATTGTTGAAACAAAATGGGTTTGAGGCTATGTGAGTATGTTTCACTAGGAACATCGTTATTATTTTTAGAAACAGGAAAAATATCCTGAGCTTTGAAAACTAAGATAACAAATGCTATTAAACAGGAAGATATTCTTAATCTCTAAAGACTTTAATTGGTGTCCATCAATTCAGTAGGGTCTATCAGGCTCTATTTCCACATACTCAGCCGAATCTGGTTCACAATAAAGTTCACTGTATCCAAGAGAATAACAGAAGGGACTAATTCTACCGGTTTTACTAAATTTGCGTTGACATGCTTAAACTGAATCAATTTACTGGTTTGAAATGTTACATCACTAAGATTGTACATAACCACACAGAACACCACTGTCTTTGAATTATGCAAAGATAAGAAATACATCAAACTTGTCGTTGGTTATTTAGGCATTCCATGGACAGCAAAAGACAGTAGTCCCCCTCACAGTGTTTTTTTTAACTATCTTCTATTTTCATTTGACTAGAGCGCAGCTTTGTGAGCTGAACATAGATATAAACCCTCAAAACCTTCAGTATTGTGCTAATTTTATCTTAATGTCTGTTTAAAATTTAGTTGCTGGTCATGGTCTGTCATATAATCAACTAAGGATACTAAAATTTAAAGCTAGATGCTGTTTCTTAGCCTGGAGCAGAGCTATCAATTCTAATAGAGTCAAATGAAAATGTCCAGAATGATTGAGAGGCAAAATGTCTTTAAAAAGGCACTAATGTAACTCCCACAATCTGAATAATTATCAGTAAAGTTAAATACATTTGCATAAAATATTTTTCTTTTAATGATACCACTGAGAAATTAATAGTTTTATAACTTCGGTAATGTTCAGAGACAGCTGTGCCTGTGATCTTGCCCCTTTATGAACACTATTAATCAGCAAATTTTCTGACACACACATACACAAAAAAAAAAAAAAATCCATGCAGCAATTAAAATGTTTTGGGCTTTTCTAAAATACATTTACAGAAAAATCCACTCCACAAGCCAGTGTGTATCTAAGAAAATCAGTGAGTGTTGTATGAAGTAGACACCACTCTAGGGTTTCTGAAAAGCACATGAGTGCAAGGGCAGGGAGAGACTCCCTGCATCAGTACCTCCCCCAGGCCAGGGTCCAGAGCTCAGGCTGAGCTGCGTCCTGTGGGCAGGATTTACTTCTGCTCCTCCCTGTCCCACACACCTGCGGGTGCAGCTCCCGCCCAGCCTCACTGACCTCCAGCAGTTCATGACACACTCTCTCATTACCCAATCTCTTCTTATCTGCTCCTGGTCATCAGGAAACATCTATTGGTATGATAGCTCATATTATTATAGTAATTAGTTAGTAATTAGTTGGGGCTGACAAGACTTGTCAAGTAACAACAGCTGGCTTACCTGCATTTACTGCTTCTCTTCCTCTGTATTGCTTTGTTGGCCTACTTCAGAAGTGTTTTGAGTAGAAAACAGAAAGGCAGTAAAAGGCCTTTTTGGATACTTATGGAGAGTTCTGAACATGTAATTAGGGTCCTGATATAAAATTTTTAGAGTTCTTCAGGAAACCGAATCCCAGGGAAATTTCCTTATAGCCTCAGTCCTCTTACTCAAAAACATGCTGCCTCAGTCACTTCTGAACACCTCATCTATTTTGCTGAAAATCTAGAAAAATGAAAAAAGTGAAACATTTCTCCAATGAAAAACTCAAGAGTTAAAAAGAAATTAGGACAATCAAATTCATATCTCAGAGACAATTTTTTTTCCTCTAGAAATCTGCTTCACAAACTAGACAAAAACTCTTCACTGTTTCTGGCTTTTAATCTGCTTTGTCTGTGCTTGGGTTTTCTCTATCTCTCTGTGGCCAAGGGTTCAGCTTTGAAAATTGTCCATCTGTTCCTGTGTTAATTCTGCTACATTTATGCTAACTCCTAATGGTTAGGTTTCCTTATGTGCACTTTTTCCCACAGAAACTTTTCATCAGAGCTGACTGAAGACAGCCCAGTGATTATGGGGTATTAGAATAGGTGGGTGCAGAAGCCCATTGTAAGCCAGCAGTCCATGCAATGAACGTGGCTTACAGTATGGAATCCATACCTCCTCATCAGAATTCTGTAATAATTTGTAAAACTAAGCTTGTGCATTTACTTTTATCCAAAATTCAGCAAGTATAAGCAATGTGAAGGAAATCACTTGCAAAAAAAAAAAGCAAAGTCATCCTCATATACAACAGGAGAATATCCAACTGAAAAAGTTCTTTTTTCTTCCAGGCAAGAGGATTCCTGTAATCTAACACAGTCCTCTCTAAAACAGAGAAGTTTTCCTATTTTACTCAATTTTATTTAGTCAGTTACAAAAACATAGCTCCAACTTCTGAAAAAAGCAGCAAGTTTTGCAGATCTATTGAGGATGAACAAGTTGTCAAGACGCTGCATCTGATCCTGTACCTGTAGTTAATTTGACATAGCTGCAAGATTCAAGGACAAACTGACAAACTGCTACCCACTGAAATTACTCATTATTGGTTAAGGTTTGACATATCTGGCCAAAATATCCCCAGAACTCTGCACTTCAAAGTTGTTATAAAATGATAGAATTTATAAGCAGTTATGCAGGTTAAGCCAATTTGATGACTCAACAAAGTCAAGACTCTACTGCTATCAAGGAACTGTCTCTGCTGCCAGGGAACAGATTTCCTTTCTAATGGACAATCCTGTTAATTTACTTGTAGAAAGAAAAGACTCCAGTAACTTGAGGCAAGATACACACTGTTTGGATCAAATAAAAGGGAAAAAAAGCTGTAATACAACCATGACTGCAGCATGCATTTCCATTGTCAAACAGATAAATATGAAAGAAACTAAAAACAGACTGAGGTATCCTCTGGGAGGGGAGAAACACTCGAAGCAGTATCACTTCCAAACATGTATTGCACCTAGGTCTCTCTCATTCACACAAAAATGAAGATCAGGGTCTATTTTGAAGTGCAAAGTCTCCCTTTTTCATAATCTTTCAACGTACAAGTCAGAAAAAAAAAGATTATAATTATTTCCTGGCTGATAGTAAATTTCTTGCTGGTATTCCATGTCTGGTCTATTTATTATTCAGTTGTATCCACATCTATCCCAATAAGGTATAAAAACATATTCTGAATTTCATTGACTGCTTGGTAGGTGTAAGAATACAGGTAACTTTTTTGAAATTGCAAGCACTGATCAGAGCTTGTAGCATCATCTGGCCTGGAATATCATGTAATGGAAATATCTAAATTCCTCATTGTCCTTTAGAAACCTGTACCTATTAAAGTCACTTCTCCGTTGACTATGTTCATGAAATCTAAAAAAATGTGGGCAATACTTCTCTGCCACATTGTTTCCTTTTCACTCTGCATCAAAAAATAGGTGCAAATGATTAGTTTTTTGCACAACCTGAACATCCATGTATATTATTAATAAATTAGGTCTGTGTCATTTCTGAGTGTCAGAATCCCTTTTTTGTATGCACAACACCCCAAAGATAGATGTTTATTCCAATTTCTAATCTTAATCAATATTTTCCATCTTAATGTAATTTCATGTGAACTAGGATGGAACTTATATCCTTTTCTTATGAATTTCACAAAAAATGCAAGATGCACACTGATTTCTGTCCCTCTCCCAACAGGATCAAAGTTATCAATTCTTTTATACAAGATGCTTTAGTTTTCAAGTTGTGGGCCAAGTCAAAATTTTTCACTTGTCTTTTAAATTCTTAGTTTAACACAAAAACTTTTGATGAACACTGGGGCTTTTCACTTCTCAAAGGTTGAACATAGCAAAATACACACTGCAAAGTCTAATATTGGGATAATATTACTGAAAGAGCACAATAAAACTTCCATTTTACTTGTAAGAGTTAATGGTTCATTTAAATACTTAGGCCATTTGAAGATGTAGAATGAGCACAATACTAAAATGTTTATGTTAATGTATTTTGCCTGATAACTATTTATATTTGTTTACAGTTCAGCAGCATGTTAGCAATAAAGTAGAATAAACATCATAAAATGATGGTAAGACTTGAGTGCCTTAGCACAATTAAGGAAAAAGCTTCACACCACACTGAATTTATTTTAAAATCTTTCAGTGATTTCGAGAAGAGCATACCCAAACACACAATTAGAAAAGGCAGAATAGGTCCTAAATTAGCTCTGTGAATTCTATATGCCTTACTCTTCTGAATCCACTACACCCATAACTGTTAGAATAATCATGCTGGTGCCAAGGCTCCCATTGTCTTTTATAAGCTTTTCCATTTACAAAGCAAGTGCAGTCTCATGCAGGCAGGTAGAGGGTAAAAGCAGAATACTTAATGGAAAGTATCAGTTCTGAAGGAACAGAGCTATTTCTGGGTCCACCAGGAAAACCAGTCCTGTAATGGCCAAAACACAATAATTAATACCATCATCCAAAAGCCAACTGGCAGGAGAAGTTCAATAAGCTTTACCTCTTAATAAAAACCTCATTAGCACGACTTGGCTTCTATTGTGTTATTTTCACAATTCCTGTCTTAAGTCATTGTTCTTCCCCTGTCGTCTCTGGGTTACTCACAATTACAGTTCCACTCTGAGACCTCAACAGAAATGAGGAAACCCTTGCATTTCAGGGACAATACAGAGGCTTTTCTACTAATTCAGTCTTTAACTGACAAAATTATTATATCATTTGTATGCAACACTGCGAATATCTCCAAAGAACCACAGCATTACCTATTCACGAACTAGACTGTTTGATCATTAGGAAATGTCCAAGTGATTTTGGGGTACTTACACTGCTGTGTCAAAAACCTGGTACCAAAATTTATCGTAAAGTCTGGTTCAGTTTTGCAAAGAAAAAGTCAGAATAAAGTCACTGTCACACCAGACCCAGGCTCAGGTCCCTGCCACACTTTTGGTACCATCACACAGCTTTGTAGTGCAAAATAAAAGAATTACATTAGTAGCTGTCTCCTGAAAAGGAGCTTAACTCTTTCTAAAGCTAAAAACCCATTAGCTAATGCCTACCACAGAGATGATTTTGGAGAAAAATCAATCAACACATTCAAACATAAAGCAAAATTTGGGAACTTGATGATCAGGAATATGCCATTGACCGGAAAGAAATCACCAGTGACAAAATAGAAAATATACTTTCACTACACACTGTCATATATTTTTTTGGTCCCTTTTGTCCCACATTTCTTAGATTCTTTCTGTGCTTCTGATTTGGAAAGAAATATTACAACTACAAATACACACCAAAAATCCATCTACAGAGTGCTTTAAGCATTTGCTGTGTGATTCAAAGTGAATATGACTATATTGCTGTACCAAGTCTGCACAAGTGATGATTCCATTGAAATAATTATCCTGTAATAGTGAGTTAAGTGACATAAAATTTGTATTAGAGAAAAGAATGCTGATATTAGCCAATACTTATTACAGCAAAATCACTTAAACAACAGTTGTGACAGATCAGGTATCACTAGTTCTACGTTCTCCCCTGATCTGAGATATATTGAGACACAGCTGAATTCTGCCCAGGGAGATTTCAGGTGCTTCCTAGCAGCCAGAGGGTCTTCCCTAGCATGGTCTTCCCCAAAGTTATCCAAGATTCACAGTATCCTTACATCCTCCCACGTCATGGGAAACCTGATGGATACCCTGGAAGAGAGGCTTTTGCCTTGGTATGGATTTTGTTTTCCATTTAGCAGCTTTAATTCAGGGGTTTTGCTTTTGGGGTACATTTCCTTTGATCTTCAAAATATTGCAAAAGAATTTAATGTACAAGCTCCATTGCAAACATTACCAAATTTTACCAACACCTTGTTTCCCCCCCTCTTCATGAAAGACAGAAGATACACAGAAATACAGGTAATAAAGTACAGTTACAATGGAAGTTCATTTTTTCCAATCACTTTCTTAAGCGACACTGAGAGTCATATTTCCTTCCTTCTGGGTATTTGGAAGCTTATGATTTAAAAGGGGATTTAATGTTAAAAATGGCAGTTTTGGAAATTAAAATCAAAACAGGTCTAAATTATGTGCGGTAGCACTCTCAGGAATCATTTGACTACAACTAAGGAAAAGACACTGAGAAAATCTAGTTGATAATACTAGCAATTATATGCAATTATAACACTGACTTTCTAGAAAGAATCTTGCCGCTACAGACCTTTATTTCATAAAAACATAATTCATCAATTAACTAAACTGCACAGAAATCCAAGAAGCAATTTCAGAAAGGAAGAAAAAAAAAGGAGAAATCAGAAAATCTGTCTAGCATCCACATGATTTTAATGTTACCTGGAAGTTCAACGTCCCCCAAACCACACCTTGCAATAAAAACCTACTGTGGTTTTAGGAACGATGAGTAATTTATATCACTGAGGGCCAATCAGCAATTTGTTCTCCCTTTCATGCAGTCAACAAGAATTTGAACAAAAAAAGGTGTCATACACCAAACTGCTCATAAATTGCACTGTTATTGACCTTAAATCACTTAAGCGTACCAGTCAAATCAGGTCTAGATAAAAATAGTAAATCATTCTTATTTTATAAAAACTCTATCAGAAAAGTCATTCTGACTTCTGCCAGCTGATAGAAGCAGGTGTTGGCATATGTGGTCAGTCAATGCATTGAAAGGATTATGCTCAATATTCTCTGCTGATGCAGTGATTGCAGGATTTGAGAGTGAAGAAGGCAGAGCCAAGATTATTTAATTATTGATTTTCTACACATGGTTTAAATTTTCTGTATTATCTGCTAATGTGAGGGAGATAAAAGCTCAAACAATTGGCATGAGAGCATGAAATTACATAACAGTAAAGTAAAAAGTTTCAGGATTGGATCTGTTTGAAAAGTAACTTGCTGCATAACAGCTTATTCTAGAATTTCAGTCATGATTTCAGGTGCAAGAAATGTTAAGGCTCTCTGAAGAAGGGGAAATCTTGCTATGAGAAGTACAAGAAGCTCAAAAAATGAGGGTCACAAAGACATTACGTATAGTCTGTATTATCAAAACCTTTGTAAAACACAAATTCAAGAATACAAATAACTGAATACCTAAGAGACCACTTGCTTCCAAAATGAAGCCTGTTTCATTATGAGGGGAAAAAATATTGAAAAAAATTCAAAAAATAAAAATTTCATGATAAACGGTATTTTTTTCAGAGCTCTGAGGATAACTTGTGGAGTGTAGCAGATTTTTTTTTAATTCAGTGCACTTCAGATCAGATCTTGGGGCATAAAGCAGGAAAGAGAGACAGGAAAAAAACAAATGGGTAAAAAAAGTTTGCACATAGCTACCTCAATAATTCAACCATCAGAAAATGCCACTTGCTGTCTCTTCTGTCTCTTTGCTGTCTCTTTGATGGAACACACAAACTCAGGCCCTCAGATCAGCTTGGCAGAAATTTTGTGTATTTATGTTTAGTTCTATATTAAGATGATTAACACTGTGATACTCCTTATAAACCACATGCCGTTTCCAACACATCACATTCATGCTCTATGCTTGCTGTTTCATTTCTTTGCATTTAATTTCTGGCCCTTGCCCATATGGGCTGTCTACAGAAATGCAAAGACCTGAGGAGAAGTGAGGGATGCAGGCCCGGTGCAATCCAGACTGCAACGAGCGATCACCAGGGCAACAGCATCTGCTTACATCCTTCAGGGTAGCAGTTTCCCTGGAATGAAGGGATACAGCATAATTTATCTGACTTATAGGTATTTGTATCTGCTCATTACCCACCAGACCTCCTGTTTTTACTATGGAAAATAATGGAGGGTAAAACACAATCACTGGTAAAAAAAACCCCAAAATTGCAAATTTAGGGTTTGAGTTAATAAAATATCAAAGGAAGTAGGATACGTGAAAAAAAACCTATTTTCAAGTCCTTAGAAACAATATTTCATGTGTACATTAACGCGGCTCTCCGGCCGCGTGGGGCTAGCTCGGTGGCCGGGAGCGCGCGTTCTTCCCTGGCCGCTGCCGCGGGTGGCTGGAGGCTGCTCCGATGGCGGGAGGGTGAGCGGGGGCTCAGAAAGGGCCCGCTTCACCCACCGGTGATGAGAGCGCCGGAGGAAGCAAAAGAGAAGAGAGGGGCTCCTCAGGGTGGAAGGACGGGGTTTATTCCAGGGTCCAGAAGCGGAGTTGGAGAGGCGAGCAGCGAGGAGCCGGGGAGCGGGGAGCGCCGAACCAGGCGTTACAAGGGGTTTTATACTCCTTTGAGCGGGGCAGAGGGATACATTCAAATGGCCCAATCCAGGCAGGGACAGGGGGCCGTACATAGGTGGGGGAAAGGTACAGATAACCAATAACCACGGGTTCTCTGGAACCTGACTAAAGTTGGGCAAACTAGGGAGAACAGGGAGAGGTGTTCTGGGAGCTTCAGAGGTGTTCTAGGAGCTTCTGGGGTCTCCTGCCCTAAGCAGAAGGGCAGGGAGATGCAGCAGGGTCCGACCAGCGAGCCCTCCCTGTGGACTGTGCCACAGCCTGGCCATGGAGTGCAGGCAGGCTGTGATCCACCGCAACAGTACGTGATGACTTCTGCCCTGAATGATTTGATGTGGTTTGATCTGTACCTATGAACTCCTAAGACGAACAAAAATACTGACTTGAAAATTACCTGTAGACACAGTTAATGATTTCCAAAAATTCATGCCATTGAGTTTAGCAGCTTTCAGACTATTAAGTATACATTCAAGTAAACTTTTTCTTTAAGCTATGATCTGTGAGCTAACGTTTGTCTTTTGCTGTACATCATCCTTTTGGACAGTTCTAAACACAGCTAGACAGTAATCCATCCTTCATGTCCCTTAATTAGTTACCCACCCTCTGCTGTCACTTTTTTTACTGTATGAAAACATCGTGTTTGACAATTATTTTCATAGTAGTTATTTTATTGGAAATGTCTTTTTTTTTTTTTTTTCACAATCTCCTAACCATCTCCTAGTTTCTTTTGCAAACGTCTCTCAAAAAACAATTGCACCAGTATCAAGGCAAGAATTGGGGTTTTCTGGAAGCATTTAACTTGTTAGTTAGTTTCAATATTCCTTAACATTATTCCTTCTGATTCAGGTCATCACACTGCTGCTCTCTGCTGTCTGTAAGAAGAATCCACTTGAAATTATTATGGATATAACATTAATTTTAGGCCCTGTAACACACATATGTGCACTGAAAATTTTTGATTTCTAATTTTACTTTCTTACAAAAATCAAATCTAATTTTAACTGGCAAGAAAATCCACATAATTGCAAATACCATGAGTTAAACATGAGAAGAATCAGAAGGTTTTGCAAAGCAGTTGCACTCACACTTGAATTTTGTACAAACTATGAAATATATGTTCACCTTTAGTCCCTAATTCTTTATTTCTGTTTTACCACGACCTGATGAAAAATTCATTTAACAAATACTTTTCTGTATGTAATGAATGGATAATTAGGCCCAAATTTCCTCACTGCAAGTGATCTCTGCATGGGCTGACTTGAAAATAGTACAGAGAATGTAGTTGTCACTTAACAGTAGTTTGCATATTTTCCACCATGACAAGGCAGAAAATTAAACTTTTAAGAACAGGAAATCCCCAAACAGCTGAATGATTTAACAATAGAAGATGAAAACCACTACCATTCTTGCATGATTTTTAAATTGGATGAAGTCGTTAGAATGAATACACTTCCAGGGCAGGAATTCTTCTGAAGGGAAAAATCTTTTACAGTAAGACTTTATATTGACCTGGGTGCTCCTACCTACAGTTTAAGAAGAAATGCTATGCAAGAAACAGGAAACAATTCTTGTCAACTGATGGCACAATCCATGATAGATGTAATTGTGTGAATATATGTATTAGATACAGGTCCAAACCCTTTCATACACAGCAACATTTGTGAGAACATAGGGTTAGCCTATAATAAGAAAAATGATGTAACCGAAAACTTGAAATTTTACAGAATGTGAGCTTAGGTGTTCCCCACTCCTATGGCTTTGTTCTCCTGAAGTTCAGTTTATGCTGCCCCTTTTTCTCTGCCCAGCATTTATCATTTCACTTCTACGGTACCACCCATGGCCTCCTGAATAAAACCTTTCAGAATCCTGAAAATCTGACAGTTATGCCTAATTATATGTGCAACACCAAATAGAAGCACAGCTACTACAGAAGTTGTGAATCTATTTTTGCATGGGTATATCAGAGATATTCTGATTTAAAGTTTGGCTGGAAACACAGTGAGCCTATTTAGAGTTTGGCCTCCTGCTCCGAAAATCCCTTCATCCATTTTTAGGATGCTTCTTCTATTCCAGTTCCTGATACAATGGGGAAAAGGGCCTCTATAAATGCCTGAAAAAACACCAACAGAAACAACTCACAAATACAAATTTTTCTGCATTCTGAGTTCACAACAGCAGCTGGATTGTCCCCAACACATGGATGGGATTAGTCAGTCTTCCAGGTGCTCATGGCTACAAGCAATAAACAAAACTGTCTTAATTACGATTTAACATAAATTAGGATTAGCATACCCAGCAAGGCTTAGTGGGTTATCAGCAGTGTGCATTCTACCTAAGCTAGCATTTTATGTGCTCTCAGTTATACCCTCTGTTTATCTCCTCATGTAGGTTGACTGTGACACAAAAGAATTTCATGACAGGTAAGGCGTGATTTCTCAAATTCTGTATAGAGTATGAACCTAAAAGCATTACCACCCAAGCAGCCAGGTACTTCATCCAGCACATGGGATCAATTTTTAATTAAATTCTTTATTTTCAATTTAAATGCCTAAAAAAGCCCTAACGTAATTTGAAGAAAATGTTCCCCATGTAGTGGTCAATACCTGTGACTATTTCACAGAAACAGTCTGTTCTCATTTTGTTTTTATGCAACATTCTAATGAAACCTGGACTATTTTCACACCAAATATTCACAGCATGTACTTATTCAAAGTGCTGTATTCATAAGCAAAATATTAAGGAAATTAAAAAAGGACTTGTCTAGTGTTCTTATGCTCATAAGTGACTAACCTAAAAAACAAATATGTTTAATAATTGCTTGACAATTTTCTTTTTTTTTTCTTTTTGCTTGTTTTTGAAGTCTTAATTTACTGAACTTTTATTGTAGAAAACTATTTTGATAGGTCTTAAAATATAAATTCTTATCAATCCAGAGAAAAGATATCCACGATATCCAAGTCTGCTTGGTGGAGAAGGACATGAAATACAAGGATTTCAACTCATCCCTAATTCTGACCAAAGACTCACCTTTGGATCACTAAAAAAAAGGGTCCCCCTCACTAAGGTTAGCAGTTTGCTTTTCAGTTTCCCCATTCTTGCCAGATTCAGCCAAAATATGATGAATGGCTTAGGCAGAGCTGTCATTACCAGGAGGTTAACATTTTGACATGAATATCAGCAGCTCCAGCTCTCCCACAATGCAGAACTACAGAGGAGAACAGAAAGCCATAAGAAGTCAGACTACACATTGCAATTCTCCATTAGGACTTGTACATAAGATCTTGCACTTTGGGAACAAAAAACCCACACATGCAAGGTTGGAATTAAAAGTCAATCCAAAGTTTTTATCTCCAGAGATGTTTTATACAAATAAATCATATTTTAGAGTTCCTTCAGACACTGATAAATATTTCAGGAAATTGCCAAGAAAGAATTTGATGCCAGCAGAGTACTTCCCATGACAATACTCTAAAAATCCATTAAATTTATTGTGTGATAATTCTTCTGTATTAGAAAACCAGGACAAATGTGTTGTGAAATCTCTGTGAAAATAAATCATAAATACTAAAAATCGATACCTAATTTTGGTAAGGCTGGAAAATGCTTTCAACTCTCTCATGGTTAAAACCCAAATGGCAACTGAGTCCCACACAGCCTCTCACTCACTTTACCCTGGTGAGTCGGGGAGGGAATAAAAGTAAGAAAACACATGGGTTGGGATAAAGGTAGTTTATCAGGTAAAGCAGACCAAGGAATTCATTCCCCACTTCCCATGGCAGGCAGGTTCTCAGCATCCCCAGGGCAGCAGGGCTCCATCACCTGTAATGGTGACTTGGGAAGACAAACACCATAACTCCAAACTTACCCCCTTCCTCCTTCTCCCCAGATTTATATGCTGAGCATGGTGCCATATGGTCTGGGATCTCCCCTGGGTCAGTTGGGGTCAGCTGTCCTGGCTGTGTCTCCTCCCAGTTCCTTGTGCACCCCCCACCTCGCTGGTGGGGTGGGGTGAGGAGCAGGAAAGGCCTTGGCTGTGGGTAAGAACTGCTCAGTGATAACAAAAACAGCCCTGAATTATCAACAGAAATCCAAAACATTGGCCCATACCAGCTACTATGAAGAAAATTTACTCCATCTCAGCCAAAACCAGCAAAAATACTGTTCAAAAACTGTATTATAAGCATAATCAATAAACTTCAAAGGTAGTTTTCTGGTGCAAAAAAAAAGGAAAAAAAAAAATAGGAGCATTTTTTTTAAAAAAGGGACTTAACGTGGCACGGAGGTGATGTCCTGGGAGCTTTGGACCCTTGTCTTCCATCATTAATTCTATTCCAGAAAAAAAGACGCTTCAGGTACCCCTTTTTTATAAAATGGTGCTGTACAACTACAAAAAAATCGTTTGCCAGAAGATTTAGTATGTAGGGAAATACTCATCCAAGGCTTAAAATATTTCTGCCTCCTAGCAATTCTCCCCACTATCAGTGTGCCGTACAGTTCCTTTGTACCAATCCCTGAGCCAGTGTTAAGCACCTGATTTTCGAAACACTGCTGGTACCCTTGGGCCTGCAGTGATGCAGTGAGGATTTCAGTGCTCTCTCTCCATCACCTGACCTAAGAGGTTTGTGAAATGGGATGACAGCAGAGCAGGAAAAATAAAGAAAGCAACAGACAGCCCGGTCTGTCTGAGAGATGGGGAGTCCAGCAACTCCATGTGCAGACCATGCACAGGAAGGGTTGGTGTCCTTCGTTATTTAAGAACAAATATAACTAAAGAGGAAACTACTGAATTGCTTCTGCCAGATGTAATGAATTAATAGTTTGCTCTTTCCCCTTTGGATTCAGAATTAATTCTGGGCCTATATTGGCATTTCTCTCACTGGGAAATTTAATTTGCATCATTAAAGCCCTGAGTCTATTACATTTGCAACTGACACAGATGGGCACCAAAAAGAAAACTGTATAATTTTGATAAATTTGTTAATATTGATGATTCTAAGTATTATTTAAAATTCTAATTAAACACCAATAAGCTGCTTTAGCTAAAGAAAATCTTACATTAGCATCAACAGAGACAAAAATGTATTTCACTGATAAAAGATCTGACTTCTCACTTAGATTTTGATTAAGTTTAACTACATTTAACATTGGAGGAAATAACTGCTTTGCTGAATACAGATCCTCTTTCTTAATCCATTGGTTCCATGGTGACACTATGACTGATCTTACAGAGCAGAGAACAAATACCTACCACTGTCCAGATCCATTGCCTGTGACAACACCAGCAATTACTCAAAAAAATGATGCATAAGTTGGTACACTTACATTTGACACTCATTTTTTTCTTAATTTATATTAAGAGTAAAAATATGAGCATTCCTGTAAAAACATGATCGTTCCCTTAAATTACTGTGAGAAGAAAAAGACTGTGGTAGTATTCTGTTAATACTGCCACAAAGCTCTGGTGGAAATCACTGCTTAACAATTTCAAAATTACTATTTTTCTGCATCCCTTTTATATAAATTTCAAAAGAATGACTATAAGAAGATACACAAACAACAGGTAGAGCATGCATAATACATTTGCGGTACCTTGCACAAAATATAAAAATGTCTAGATGCAAGACAGATTTCCTAAAGAATTAACAGGCTGACATGAAGACAAGCCATCTACACTAAACATTGGAGTGGTTTTAAGCATGAGTAGGTGATACGAGGTTATCCAACATTTAATACAAGGCCACATTTTTATTTACATCTGGAAAGAACCAATTAAATTAATGTCCTGGAAACAACCACATGAAATAGTCCACTGTAAATCTTTATGCATTCTTGCAGGTATTTTAAAGACTTTTCTTCTTCTTTGTTCTTTCCAATGTCATCACAATGATTTATGCCTTCCCTCTCACAGTTCAGATACTGGCTGCACCTTCAGAACAGACGAAGGCATGATGCTGAATAGTTACACTGGTAATTTGAAATTATCATAACTCTCCATGTCCTTAAGAACATTTGCTCTGGAATTACATCAGGAAGTCGCTCTTTTCCCATTCCCCAGAAATTTTCCATTCCATGTGGCTGTTGAAAGAGTAAAACAAAAATATGCAGAGCAGCATGTGCTAAATATCCACTGCAAATCCTCCTTAAACTCAAAACAAAAGACTTGATGCAATAAGAACTTGCACTACTTCACATGGGGAAAAAAAAGGTTTTATCCCTTGAGAACTATCATTCCAAACTTACAGTTTAATTTTCTGATTTGTTCACATTTATAGTAACCTTAGAGACTCAAGAATAAAATCTTCAGTTTATAAGAATGTCATCAATTTGAAAGCAACTCAGAGTATTTTACCTAATATCAAAGAACAGAGCTACAAAATTGTTATTACGGAAAGTGATCGCAGTTTTCTGTGATTTTCAGTTCTTTAATCTGCTTGTGTGACTGTACTCTGCAATGGTATCATGGCTAATAAATTAACTTTTCCCTACAATTTCTTCGGAAGTTTACCAGCACTAAGTGCTAAATGCAAGGAAAGAAAAGTGCATGCATAGGGCGATTATCTGCAGTGATGATTCTGAATGTCCATAGAATTACTTTCTTCTGAAATAAAGAACAGAATTCTGGAAAGCTCATAACAATACTACATAAAACACTAAACAGGTGGGACTCCCTGCTACTCCCTGGAAGACTCAGGTCAACCACTTGTTATTGCGGTCAAACTCAACAAACAGCACTTATTAATAAATCAGGATCTATCATACCACCGAAAAAAAAAAAAGTTTTAGAATGCACTATTCACCGCTCCACAAAGTTTCAGTCCTCAGGTGTTTTTTCTTATTTTCCTCAAAATTCACAGTATATTGTAGTAATGATGTACAGCAACAGCACAACTGAAAAACAGCATTATGAAACTAAGATATAAAAACTGTCTTCCTACTTCGACCATCTTAAAAAGATAAACTTTGAGAAATTATCTCCATTTTCTGATTGCAGTGCGCAGGGGTGACCGTCAGTGACAGCACAGCGCAGCCAGTGACTCCATGTTGAGTTTTGGCCTCCATGATGTCACAGAGTACTTCCGTGAAATGACAGAAAGATCCTTCCAGGGCAACTGTTCATGAGATCACCCAGTAACCACCCACACACCCAGCCCAGCAGTGTCCCTGGCAGCCACCATCAGGCGTGGAGCACAGCCCACCAGCACAGGATGCAGAGCAGCTCCCGCTGGGGCAGATCCCTGCAGCTCTCCCAGGATGGATGCTGTGGTGCTTAAAAAGAAGGGCTACAGCCTCGGCGACACTCTTGGAGAAGGCTCCTATGGCAAAGTGAAAGCTGCCTACAGCCACCGCCTGAAATGCAAAGTGGCCATCAAGATCATTGACAAGAAGAAAATTTCTCAGAATGTCCTGGAAAAATTTCTCCCCAGGGAAATGGAGGCTTTGATGCGCCTGCACCACCCCTCAATCATCGAAACCTATGAGATTTTTGAGACATCGTCTGGGAAAGTGTACATCGTGATGGAGCTGGGGGAAAAGGGGAGCCTCCTGAACTACCTCACCAGCCAGGGTGCGATGGATGAGAGCGCCGCTCGCAGCAAGTTCCAGCAGTTGGCTTCTGCCATCAAGCATTGCCACGACTTGGACTTTGCCCACAGGGACCTGAAATGTGACAACATCCTTCTCGACAATGATTTTAACTTCAAGCTGTCGGACTTTGGCTTTTCAAAACCCTTGGCTCGGGATGAAAATGGAAAAACCATTCTCAGCAGCACCTTCTGCGGGTCTCTTGCATACTCAGCCCCTGAACTGCTCGAGCACATTCCTTGTGACCCCAGGATTTCGGACATGTGGAGCCTGGGCATTATCCTGTATGCAATGCTCTTTGCTTCACAGCCATTTGATAGTTCCAATGTCAGGGAAATGCTTCAGGTTCAGAAACAACGGAAGATTCCCTTCCTCAAGTCAAAAAATCTCTCTGCAGAGTGCAAGAACCTCATTGTCCACTTGCTCCACCCTGATGTGTCCCAGAGGCTGTGCATAGACGAAGTTTTGAGACATCCCTGGTTGCAGACTCCAAAACCCATGCACTCTTCCAGCCTGCGAGCTGCTGGAGGGGGTGACCCCAAAGCCTGTGGGAAGAAAAGCCCGAACAAAACCAGGATGGCAAATCCCATTGCGCGCAAGTGTAAGGAGTGGAGGAGGAAATCAGATCCTCTTAAGGATACCTTCCTTTAACAGGGCCGCAACGCTGGCCTGACCTGTGAACTGCATTAGTTTAAACTCACATTAAAGAGAACCTGTCTAGAATTCTGTGTCACAGCTGTGTCTCCGCTCCTGCACAGTGCACTTGAAGGAAGAGTTTTAACACTGCCAAAGTCAGGACCATGGAAGATGGGGAGAAACGATGAGGGAGGGAAGTTTTAGAACATATAAACAAACTGAAGAGGAGCACTTTGTATGTAATACTTGAAGGAGGAATGTATTTCAAACGTGACAGTGCAATTCTTTTTATATCTGAATATCAGAACTGGTGTACTTTATAACCATTTATAACTATTTCAATACTCAGACTCTGGGATCTGCCTAGACATACTGCTTATAAATCAAAATTTAGCTGATTTTCTCTTTCAAATTTGAGTCCTTTAACAAAAAAACGTGCAATGGAAACCATTTCCTTATACTTAAAAATTAACAGGGTTACAAATCAGTACCATAAAACAGGTTTTAAGTCAAAGGGAATGGGGAAAGAGTTTTCATTAATTAGGAAGGGAAATTTTAAAAAACACAGATCTAAACATCAACTGCCTTTTAACTGAAACTTATTGGCTGAGGGAAAGACATACATGAATAACAGATTTCTTTTTTCTGTAACAAGAAATATTATATTGGACATTAAAAAATAAAACATCTACCTTCAATGCTGTGGTTGTTTAGCCTAAAACTTAAAAAATAATGTTAATTATTTCGTTTGCATTACACTCCTGCAAGGTAGTCCTAATCAAGGATCATTTTAAAAGCCTACAAAGTAAGAAGTGTCCTGTCCCAATGGTGTAATACATTTACCTCCAGGTCCCATAGGATTGATTCAACTAGATAAGTTATGCTGGACATTTACAGTCCAGCCACTTCCTTCAGAAAAACATCAAAAAATGTCATGTGGGTAAGATCCAATCCTAGTGGGGACTTTGGGAGCTTTGTTACTCAATTCTTTGGTACTCACATAATTGCCTGTCACTAAAAGTAAAGCAAAGCAAATGTAATTTCATGGGTCTGCTTGGCCAGAGACATTTGACGAATTATTCATCTCTGAGGGTATCTATCCAACATCTGAGAATGTCATGCACACAAATGATGATCTACTCATAATTTAGTATTGCTTAGAAAGGATCAGGCTACTGTATTTAACTCTTTATGAAGCAGTGAGAAAGCAAAGATGAAGTGCTACTGAAAAGTAGCAAAGTGTCAAAAAGGACTCTAACATACAATTTGACAAGACAAAAATTATGTTTATCCATTATTTCACCCATTACTCTTTACAGAAAATATGCTGTTCCCATCAAAATATTATGTTAAAATACAAAACATAAAATACTGCTATCCATGAAGCCATCAAATAAAAAATACTGACCATAATTATAAACCATTATTTCCATTTAGTAAGCATGGACAATTAAATCATTCTGGGGAAAAAAAACCTTTTTGCTTAATAAAGTAAGATTTTTTTTGATGCTAAGAAATCAAATGCACTCTAGAATAATTACAAACCTTACTCTGAATAGTCTTCTGCCCCAGAGAGTGGATTAAAAAATGGATTGTACAAACAGCCATTCAGCAGAGCTCTTCCTATCCTAAATAATCCAAGGAGAGACTAAGTCACATCCAGCTCTAATTAACACTCATTGCTAGTGGCAGGAGAACATTAACATGATACATTTGCACTGCCACATGTTTAGAAGTCACAGCCATTGAAAAGGGCACTTGGCTGGTAACAGAGAAACAAAACGGAGCTTATGAATTCTTTGAGATAGCAATTCAAGAGAAAGCTTAAAAATATAGCTTATTATTATTTTGCTTTCATTTATTTAACCTGGAACCAAAACACAGTAGTAAAAAGAAAGTGAAGCCATGGAAAATGTTTTCTTATTCTATTTTACCTTTGCCACTTACATGAAGTTTGCATTATCAGACACCTGACACGAGAGGAGACAATGTGATTGGAAATGGTCATGTGGGATGTACCACAAAGAAGGTGTGACACCTCTTCCTGGTGTAGTGGCAGCTCCTTAGACAGGATCACGAGCCTCCACACTGTGATGCATATTCATGGCCAGACTACTACTAAAGCTCAGGCAGTTCAGGCACATTATTATTTCCAGTTGTGTGTCTGTGGCCAAAATATGTCTAAGTGCACAGTCAAAATCAAAAGGCAGGACAGCTCTCTTACCCAGAGGCCTTTCCAGCTGAATTTATTACAAATGTGAGCTTCTCTGTTGTGTAAATTGTACAAAGGAAACGCCTGAGATGCATCTAAGGAGAGTGCATTTTGCAGCTCTGGTTTACTTGGGAATTCAGTTTTATTCCAATCCTTTCAGTAAGACAGGATTTGCCATTGAAAACCAACATAAATGAGTCCTAAAAAACTTCTAGATGAAGAGGACCTATGAACTGTGTTGGTGAATATCACAACAAAATGTACTAAGCATACTAAAAATACAATTTCAGTTGAGTGCAGTAAGTGGGATAAAATGGGACAAAATGTGTCCCGCTTTAACTCTGTCAAAATGACACTGGGTTTACTCTAATTAAAGATCAGAGAATCACATATTTACTAAGGCTGGAAAAGACCTCTAAGGTCTCCGAGCCCAACCATTAAAGCAACACTGCCAGGTCCCCCACTCACTGTGTCCCCAAGCACCTCATCTACGGATTTTTTTAAAACTTCCAGGGATGGTGATTCCACCAGTTCCCTGGGAAGCCTGTTCCAATGCTTGAGCACTCTTTCAGTGAAGAATTTTTTCCTAATATCCAGTATAAACCTATACTGGCACAACTTGACACTGTTTCCTCATGTCCTATTGTTTCCTCATGTCCTATTGCTTGTTGCCTAAGGGAAAAGACCGATTTTCCCTGACTACAACCTCCTTTCAGGAGGTGAGAGGTAGAGAGTGGTGAGGTCCCCCCAAGCCTCCTTTTCTCGAGTCTAAACAACCCCAGTTAACTCAGTTGATCTTCAGTTCCCTCAGCTTCTATCTCCTCAGATTTCAAGAGGATTCAATACCATATACCCAGCATTGGGGAATGAAAATGGAGATTGTTGTAATCACTAACGTTTCAGATCAAAATTTAATTTGCACTTTCCTCTACACGTTACAAGTGATTAAGTGAGTTTTAGAATCATCTTTTCTATAGCCAGAAGTGTCCACACTTTCCTATCTTATATTGTTGGCACTTAAAATTAATGGTTTTTATCTAACAGATACAGCAGTCATAATAAATGTTTAAGATAACTATTTAAATTTTGGCTGTATTAACATTATAATGTAAAGAA
Organism: Melanocharis versteri; assembly: GCA_013397845.1. Lineage (NCBI taxonomy): Eukaryota > Metazoa > Chordata > Aves > Passeriformes > Melanocharitidae > Melanocharis > Melanocharis versteri. The sequence continues at coordinate 193,096 of VZTG01007485.1, read as the reverse complement.
TCCTAATTTTATTTGCCCCGATAAATCAAAGATTAAACTCACTCACACATTTTATCTTGCTTGCCCTTAGAATAGTTAAAGAAAGTCACTTTAAATATTAATAATATGTCTTCATTTTATGAGCTTTGTTCATTTCCATAGATTTAGTTTGAAAAGAAAATTATTTCTAGTACTTACTGGAATGCTGATAATGAAACTATTGAATTAATTTTTTTTTATCTATATCTAAAAATCACTTGAACTCATTTGGAGGGGTTGGATTCTTAAATGAGAACCTGCCTCAATTTATGCTCCTTGCTATGGCACTCAGAGCCATATGAACCATCATGGACATTCCATTAAAAATTAAGGTTCAGAAAGTTACAATTTGTCAAAAATTCTCAGCACTAAGCCTTGAAATACCATGCATAATATTTTTTGAAGTATATTTCAAAACTCAACTTCCCAATGAAATTTTGTAAGATTTCTTTCCAATTCCTGCAAGAGTTTTCAGTTCAATGAGAAATAATTGTTTTGCTTGCGCAGATACAGTTTCCAAAATAAAACCTCTAAACATGATCAGGATGATCTCCGAACAGCCAGTGAAAAACTCCAGTGGATAACTTTGTTGGTGGTACAAAAGGGCATGATTCGATGGAACTGCACAGCATTTGCAAGCAGAGACCCACACGAGTTTGACCGAGAGCACAGTGCCCAGGACAGCACATCCGTATCCCGGAGCATCACTGCATTTTCCCCAAACAAGTTCTTTGTTTAATTTGTTGTTTGTGTGGTGTGTGCTGCCCCCTCCCTGCCCAGACAACCAGCGGGGCTGTGGTGCCTGCATCCGGCTTCCTGGGGACTCTGGGGACAGATGGCTTCAGGGCAGCCAAGGGCTGTCTGGAACCGTGACCCAGACGTCTTGCCACTATGCAAATATCACTACCAGTCAATCATTTTATCATAAATAGTGGACAGCCCAGGGCCCACTGAGCTCTCCCGCATGGCAGTGGCTGCACTCCAGGAACTCCTCTTGAGTAGGGACAGCTCTCAAGGTTACCCCTCAAGGCTGAAAGGTTCCTTGCCACTACAGATCCTCAGTAAGTGATCAATAGCTTGCTAACGTTTGAAATCTTAGCCAAATGATACCAAGGATTGACTGTGCACATAAAGTCCTTTAGACATAAACCACTGGTCAAGTCTGAGATAGCACTGGATCCAGCTGCAGTCTGAGAAGGAGTTTAGAAAGCAAGGGGGTCCTTCCTGAACCTCATGACTCAGTGGAGGAGTCTCCCTGACAGCTTTTTCTAACCTTGTCCTTTAGGCAGTAAATAGTCAAGTGTTCCTTGTTAAAGCACTGTCACATTTACCATTTAATTTTGTTTACTCGCTGTTTTACATCAACAAGGTTTACTGCTGCTTCTCTCTCACAAGTGAAATGCATCAGTCCATTCGTGACAAGGAGCAGGGGATACAGGGAACAGGTGAAAGGGGTTAACAGAGCAGCACTGGAGGGAATAAATATTTGTTGATTCTCCTAACACAGAAAAGGTAATAGCAAGTTATCTGTTGTGCCATTTGACAGCTTGTAAACGGATGAATAACTGCCTTGAATAGTGGTGATATTTACTGCCTCAGAAACCTAATTCCTTTGACCTGAACAAAAGTGGTCACAGTCATTAGAGCTACATAAATACAATACTCATATCTTCTTGAGCACATAACAGTCCTATGAAAAAAACCCCAAGATTATTCATGACATGAAAAACAACCAGAACTAAAATTAATTTTTCATGACCTGAGTGTTGAAAATTGTTCATGACAGATTTTAATGGACCTGAATCAAAGTTTGTTCAAGTCATTTGGAGTCCTTGGTATTGGTATTTGCCTCAGAACCTAAAACATCATCTTATTTACAAAGATAATTCATGTTACGCTAAGTTTTACCCAAGCAATTTCTGCAAGATGAGATCATCTAGACACATTAGGTACTTAGTTTACTAGACTGTGTTAGACACCTAAGATTAGCATAAGTCCCAAGCACATTGCAGCATTTAATGCGTTTATCTGACGATATCCTTGTAAAGAAGAGCAATAACATTATCTCAGCTTTACAAAGTGAAACTGAAACACAGAATGAATGTGGAACTTTTAAAATGTATTAATTACTCAGATCCTGTAAGTGCTGAGTGCCTGATTACTGTTAAAAATCTGAACATATGTGTTATACAAACTAAGCCACCGAGAAACACAATCTGTGACAAAAGTGATCTTAATCAGGAGCATTAAAGTCATGAACAATAGTGAATTATTACTGCTGCCTATCTGTTTTCTCTGTCTCTGAGGAGGTCTAACTAAAAAAAAAGAAAACAAAACAATACACCACAAAAAAAGCCCAAACCAAAGAAACCACACCAATTTCAAGCATCCTATGTCCATGTCTAGTTGAAATATGATGACTACAGTATCTCTTTGTGGCACACATCAAGCTGTTCAAAGTTTGCCAAAGCCCTACTTCAAATCACTTCTGCCTAGCATTACATAAAATTTTAAATATTCCAACATACATAAACCTAAAAAAAAATGAGCTGAATTTCCTTCATGCTTTAATCATTAACTTTCACTGTACAATCCCAAGATGTAAAAGTAAATAAAATGGGACTGGTTTGCTTGCTCTGCAGCATCGACTGGTTCTAATAGTTTATCCCTACCAGTCCTGCTCAACATCAGCAATCAGCCTTGAGATGTCTTGTTTTAAAATGCGGTTTAACACAGAATCATCAATCCAGTAAAGAAAGGATATATTCACCTGAAGTTTAAGAAAATTGTGTGGGTTAATCAGAGAGAAATCTCTGCTCTTCTGATGCAAATCTGTGAGCTTTAGATTATCTTAAAGCATGGGCAATCCACCAAGGAACTACATATGCAGGGAGTTTTTAATGAATATGTATACATTAGTCTTTTTATGATTTTCCTTAAAGGAAAATATTACATCAAAGCAAAGCTAGTTTGGCCTATTACAGAAATTATTTCTTCTGTATACTTCAATGCATTTTAGAAACAGGTTTTTTTAGCAATAAATATTTCCTACAAGGAGGAAGAAATGTTTAGTTCATCATTTTCCAAATTCGTTAAAGTAAAAGGGCCAAAATCTTATCTTGATTTGGTTAGACTATTGTGCTGTAAACTAAGCAGGGATATAAAAAAAATAAAAATAAAATCACTTCAACAGAGCAAAATAATGTTTTCTAGAACCAGCTTCTTCCATATCTAGCCACAGGACCATGTACAAAAGAATTAGGAGTGCCTGAATCTTGTGCTAACTTCATATTACTGCTAGTTCTGACACAGTCCACAGCTCCAAGACTGTTCTACAGTATTGTCTCCTTTGTCTTCTTATTCCTTTACTTCCTTCCAAAAGATACTTTGCATTTCTGGGAAATATTACAGAATTCATGAGTAGTTCCTCAATAGCAGGTTACATACACCATATTGCTCACTATTAAAAGAAAAATGTAAGAACAGCTCTCAGTATGTTCTAGTCTTGTGCCTAGTGTTCTTTCCTTTTCATGTCCAGATGGGACTCCCATTATCTTCCTTTTTCTGTTGTATGATTCATCACCAAAGATTTCCCTCATGCACTTAGCAGGTGTTCTATCCCACATTCGTATGGAAACCTATGAGGAAAAATATTGAACCAAATAACGAAATAGAATGGAATGTAAATTAAAACATTTTAAGTCTATGTTTTAGTGTATTAACAACTGATATTAATATTATTACACTGAACTGTAGCAGAGGTCTCAAAACTTGATATTGTGGAACAATAGAATAAATTTATTGTATTCATGAGTGAAGAGGCCTCAAGCAACCTGTGAAAAAAAATCCAAGCTAAATAAAATTTGGTTTTAGTGAAGATGTTTCCTGTCTTGAGGAGAAGGTCCACTCTAATTAGGCTGCCTTCTGTGAGACCACTGTTTTATCTTCCTACGTCCTGTAAACTTCACATCCTGTCATTACTGCTAGTAATTTCTGTAGAAACCACCACTTCTAAATGTAAAAATGAAAGCAATGTAATCCAAAAACTGAAGTAGGAATCAGGAGCGATCTAGTAGGAAATTTCTGGGTGCACCTCCCTCTCCTTCCAGCCCACCCCACACTCACATCTAAGGCACGGCTAAGACCTAGGTACAGAAAGGTGCACAGTCTTATGTTGTGCTCAACAACAAACACATTCTGATCTTCTGTAGAATCTCTCGACATTTACTTGCAACATAAAAAAATTGAATTGTTCTGGATGTTAAGCTGGGGGCTTTGATCAAAATTGATGCTAAGCTTGAGAGTAATTAAATATGACACAAGGTGGTGTCAGGTTGGATTAGCTTTAACAAACTATTGTATCAACAAAGAGGAAAATTAGGAAAAGATTGGATTTTCTAGCCACAAATATTTCTTCTCCTCTTTAGTGAAATTGCTAGAGACAAGGAAATGTGTTGCAGCAACTGAAAATGCCAAAATACACTTTCAGATAATCCTGCAAAATCTGCTCATAAACCCATCCATCAGTGTTTGAAATACTATCAACCCCATGTTCTCTCAGGTAAATAGTGCAAGTGAAGTCACCTCTATTTTCAGACCAAGGGCTGGATGTTTGTGTAAGTTTTGATGTTTTGCTTTGAATGGAGAAATTGACACTTTAGATGAACTCACAAAAACACAAAGTTTACACTACAACAGCCAATAACTGTCATTTACTTTAAACTCCAAGAGTGTAACATTTTGCTTTGCAGCACTGGGCAGAATTTCCCAATAATTTTAGTAAAATCATACACGCATCAATTACACAGAAGTAATCCAAATAACGTTACCACTTGCAGGTGAACTTGTATTTGGAGTTCACATTAAAAAAATTGCTAGAATCAGCTCAGCTTCATGGATTAAAAAAAAAGAATAAGCATATTATATTTTTATACACCACAAATCTGTCTGGCATGGAAGCCAAAACAACTGCTGGATGAATGAAAGCTGTGTAAGAAATATAAGGGCTTTTCATGTAAAATCGTGTGACTAAGACAGTAAAATAGTACTAAGTAGCAGGAGTTCCAGCAGTAATAAATTATATGGCTCATGACAGTCACCTCTGGTTTGCTATCCTCTAGTTATATTTTCCATTTGAGGGGAATCACAAAAAATCCTGGAAAGAGTAGAGCTCCACACATTGACCCAAACTCCAATCCAGTTTTTCATGAGGTCACTTCTTCTAGTCTAATGTGTGCAACTAGAAAAAACACAAAGAAAAGGGAAGATCAAACCCATAAAGAAGTGCAACATTCATAAACATTCTGAAGTAGACTACCATACTTCAAAATAATCACTAATAAAATTACGTTTAAGTTTTATTTACGAAGTGATTGCTTTAGAAACAGAGTGCCTGGGCAATGCTGGACTCCTGTACTGTGGCAAGAATTGGTGCAACAGGAGTTATATCTCAAATGAAATGCTTTTGTTCCTCCTGTGTAAGTCTTTACTTTTGGTCTGTTGTGCACAGTTTCACTAGAGAGATGGTGTCACTGTTTACCTTCCCACAGTTCAGAATAGGCGCTCACTGTCTGAATGGGCAGCTTTTCCTCAAACCCAAAACCTACTCATGGAATGAAATGCTACCATGAAAGCTTTAAGCTATCATAAATATGAATGCAGTACACAAATAAAATTTTAAATACAAGGGTAAGAAAATCTGTCTTAATATACTGAACACTTCAGAACTTAAAAACAAATCTTTCCTAAACATTAAGGGCTGCCATCGCTGTACCTGTTGAACGTTTTCCAGGAAACAAACTTTCCATTCAGCTATAAACTACTACAGATCTAGAAATAGTCAGAGACATGTTCCTGGAAAGTAGAAATCCCCAGCTAGTCAGTCACAGGCACTATTGAGTTTCCCATTATTTGCTCATGGAGGTACAATTTTTCTCAGCTAAGCTGATGTTCCAGTTCACAGCTAAGGCAAAAGAAAACTGCTGGTAAACATCCAATTCAAATATAGCAAGATACTGTTTCTACCAAGAACAAGTACTCCTCATAAATCATATTAATGTCCTTTTGTACGGTTTAAAATCCAGAGAGAATATCAGTAATCTGAACAACTCACGTGCTGCCTAGTGGAAAAGTAGATACTTTCTTTTTTAAAGTCTTTAGCCATTGTAACTGAACACAAGGCATTAAAAATCCAAACAAGATAATTTGCAAAGCTCAAAAACAACTTGAAGTTGTTCAGCAATTACTTTTGAGAGCTGAAGCAGGAAGAAGCAGGTAATTATCTTCATCACTTTCACAGCTCTGAGTTTTCCTGGTGTCAAGAGGGGCAGAATCACCTCCATGGACCCGCTGCCAATGCTGCTTTTTGGTACAGCCCAGGGCACTTTTGGCTTTCTGGGCTGCAAGGGCACATTGCCAGGTCAGGGTGAGCTTTTCATCCCTCAGCACTCCCAAGTCCTTCTCCTCAGGGCTGCCCTCAAACCATTCTCTGCCCAGCCTGTGTCTGTGCTTGGGCTTGCCCTGACCCAGGTGCAGGACCTTGCGCTTGGCCTTGATGAACTTTGAGGCTCCCATGGGCCCACATCTCAAGCCCATCAAAGTTCCTCTGGAATGGAATCCCCTCCCTCCAGCATGTCAGTCACTCCACACACCTCAGAGCCGTCAGACTTGCAGAGGGTGTCCTCGATGCCACTGTCCATGTCACTGTTAAAGAGCGCCAGCCCAACGCCTCCTGTCACTGCTCTCCTCTCAGACATCCAGCGCTGACTGCAACCCTGAGTGGGACCAGCCAGCCAGCAAGACACGGTTCATTTTAAAGATCTATTACACTTACAAAATTGGGACTTATCAATGCAAAGTAAACCCAAAGCAATTTGGCAACACTGTGGTTTGCTATAAAGAGGCCGTTCAACTATTTCAAGGGTAACACTTGAAAATGTGCCAGAGCAACAGATTTATTGATTTAGAACAATAAAAAGGCCATATTTAGATAACTGATAGATCCAAAGCACTCTAGAATCATAAAAAGTGTTCTGCTTGGCTTTAGTGGATTCTGCTTAAGGACATAGTTAAAGACAATACAAGGTTATTCATTGCAGGACTACGTAAAACCAAGAAGTTAAACACAACCACTGCCTTTTAAAGGACAGATGTGGTATGACTAATATTGACTTTTCTACTCTGCATGTTTAGGGAAAGATTAGTATAATCTGCCATTTATTTTGACACTGAAATTAGAAAGATTATATGAGATCATTTTGTCCTGAAGTCACATAAGATAGATGTGGAAGAGAAATCTCTTTAAAGATGCCCTGACTTTTCACCCATCCTTAACCCTTAAAGAGAGACACCTTTTCTATGGAGTGAGAAAGGAAATAGATTCTATTTGATGTGAAAATAACAAGGATTACCGAAGAACTTGTGTTAGTCTTTCTCAGGATTTTTATCAGAAGATATTACTAATATTGATTTTCAAGAGCTCTGCCACCTGAAGATAGTGGCACTCACAGTCTGCCTGCACACACAAGAGTATGTAACATTACATTCTTTACAAGACAAAAAAAAAAATCTTAAGTTTCAGTTTTCTTAAGTTTATTATCCAACTAATAGTACTTTATCTGAAATAAAAAAATGGGGATCATTAGCTTTGTTATCCCTTTAATGAAGGGCTTTACAATATAATTTGACATTCTAGTTCAGACCACTTCAATAAAACTTCTTGTGTGGTGTCAACTACTGAAGACATTTAATAATTCCACAATAGCCAGGTTTACTGACAGCACCTTAAGGAAAAGTCACGCAATTAAATCTGTTTTCATTGATGCCTTGCAGTCAGAAAAGTCCAAACATCAAAATGAAAGAAATTGAAATTAAATATTACTCATTTTGAACAAAATAATTTCAAAGATTAAAAATTGCATGTCACCTTGGACTATTACAGTAATTCATCTTTTTCTCCATTTTCTCTTTAAAAGCTACATGTTATTCTATTAGATTTTTATTGATATTCAATCAATCTCGTAATAATTTGAGTGCATCTGGTTTTTCTGTTTTATTTCTTCCCTAGAGCTTGAGTCATAGAGAATTTCTCAGAAATCGTAAATATGCATTTCCAAGTTAGTACAGGACTCAGATCTCAAGGACATAAAAAAGATGGTTTGTTTTGCAAGTTTCCTTTCACTCTGTCACTAGAAGTAAAAGCAGTATCATTTTGCTTCTTGAGGTAAATAAGGTCTTCTTGCTGACACAAAACATTGATAGAATGGAGACAGGATAGAGATGTAGGTCTGCAGGGAGAGAAACCAAGTACAGCAGTATGAAAGGACACTTGAGTTATCTGTCAGATGTGGTTCTAAAATCTTCTGTGGTACAGTTTACTTTCTTAGTTGTCTCTAAGTGGCATCCATTACTTAGCCAGATTATCCCAGTGTTGATTATCAGCAAAGAATAGAACCAAGCTGCATAACAGATGTGAGAAAAAGGGTTTACAGATAATTGTGCCATAATTAAAACTAAGTTAATTGGAGGGATTATGGTAGCATTTTCCTGCTGTAGTTACTTTTTCTCTTATTACCTCAAAAAGTTTGATCACAAGGCCAAAGCAGGAAGGTTGCTAATTACTTTTACCTTCCCATCTGCATTATTTGAAAATTACACCAATTTGGTAGAGTGGGAAGGTTTCAACATTCTGTTACTCAATCCAAGATCTGGAGATTGACAAAACTGCTGGCCGAAGTGGAAAAGAATCATTGCTGTTATCAGTGAGTTCTTTAGATTTCAAAGCAGAGCCTAAAGCACAGAATATGCTGGCTTAATGACAAACACAGTGGTTCTAACACACTCTGGATGTGTGAATGTACTGTCACTTTTGTAGCCGTCTAACGCCCTGAATGGTGAATTCTTTCCTTTTTCAGGGGAAGGAGCTGTTTTGGATACGCTTTTAGCTGATCTCAACTATTTTCACTACTGAAACACTGATATTTCCTAATCAATAAAACTCAGAGCAAGATCTCAGGGCTAATTCTACTGTCACATGGTGTTATAAAATACTTTAATCAGAGATGTTTTGCCCACAGATGATAAGGCTCAAAATTACACAAAGATGAAGCAGCTAAATCACTCTGCTTTGTAAATTACAGCTGATGGTTTTTACTCTCAATGAAGCAGGAATCCTTGTAAGTGAAATAGCCCAAATTAATGTATTGCTACACTTAGTGGGGAAATGAATGCAAGCCCTCTATCCTGGAGAATAGCTAATTTAAATATGTTAGAATCTTGAACTCTGATTCTCCTCCCACTCTCAGTAATTTTGCTGTGGTGCAGCCAATGGATTTTCAAAAGGTCACCACCAATTTACACCAGCATCAGGATTATCTGATCACCTTAGAGTGAGCTGATAGCATAGGGAATAAAAGCCAACAAGTCCAGACAGGCAGTGAATGGGTGTTTAAAAACACAATACTGTAAAATGAAAAAGGTCGTGCAAAAGAATGAGATTCTAAAGTGCATCTATGAAAACAAAAGCAACATGAAACTGGAAATATAAATCAAAGCACAGTGGGTAACAGTCATAATGAAGGTAGGATAGCTGTGAAAGGTAACCCGTTTATGCAGACTTAGAAAACCTTTAACATGCCTTTGCAGGGTCAGTACATTGCACAGAGTTACCTGAATCCATTCAGAACCGACAAAGGTGCCAAAGCAATGCACTTTTACATTGCTGGTAATAGTAAATCTGCATGGAAAGACTCTACAAACCCCCATTTTTATTAAACTATAACTGAAAAAAACCACTATTAAAAGAAGCTGATGTGATCCTTTGAGAAGTTCAGAATTTACCTTGCTCTCCAAAAGTCCAAATAAAGTCTTTGAGGCCAGCTATCATGGGTTTCCATGAAAGGTTCTACATTAACCTTCTACTCATACATAAAAATTGATTAACAAATCAGAAAGCTAAACCACCTGAACAATAAATAAAACAAAATGTCAGACACTTGCTTTTGACTTCATTTCATAATTACTTTTGTACATTAGGAACATTGCCTGTGACATGGGATGCAATCCAGACGAGGCAGACAGAAAAATAGCACAGCAAGAACAAGGCTTAAATACACAACATGGCCTTCTTCAGTGTCTTACCAACAGAAGTGTTCTGCACTGAGGAACCTCTCTCAGACTGGAAGCTTTGGTGTTATATTCCTGCAAGCAGCTTTTTTCTCTGAAGTTCGGAATAAATCACTTTGTTAAAAAAATATTTAGGGACAGTTGAGCAGTTCAAGGTACATTTCCCAGGTCAGATTCCTCATTATTTTTCCTTTCTTAATTCCTTTCAAAAGCTGTCATTCTCACTGGTTCCTAAAGAATTACTAATGCAGCACTGCAAGGATTCAAATGAAATTAACTTTTCTCTCCAATCTCTGTCTGACCACCTCATTATTATTCTGCAAGCAGGAACCTCATGTTCTTTGTCCATTTCAGATACAACCATTCATCTCTCCCATTTCCTATCACTGTCAGAGGCTATTCCAACTCTGTTTCTGTCTTTGATTTTATTTCTGATGTTCAGCTCTTGGTACATAAGGTGTTACATGCATTTTTATATTTTTACTACTTACACTGCATTGAGCATGACATAATTTTGCTTTTGAAATTGGTAAACTGCTTTTGAACCAGTGAGTAATAAAGTGTGCTCAGTTATTTATTCCACTTCAGCATGAGTCTTCTCAGTCTTTGCTCATACAATATTAAACTACTCCAACCAAGGAGTATGTGAATATATACAAAGAAAAATTTTTAACTTGTATTGAAAAAGGATGCCAATTTCATAGGATTGTACAAAAAGCTGCATAGACAATTCAATATATTAATTGTGCATCAGAAACAATTCAATATATTAATTGTGCATCAGAAACATCTTTAACAACTTCGAAGTGATTTAATTCCCCTACATAAAATGTACTGAAATTTATTTCTTGAGAAATACGCTACTTTAGAAAAATAATATTGGGGGTAAAACTTGACAACAGTTATAAATCAGAGGTTGCATATTATAGTAATGATTTTTCAGGGTAAATATTCTCCTTTTTATGTTCAGTGTTACAGAAGTCTTTATCAGAAATACACACACACTTAAATACCTCTGTAAAAGGCCTTCAGTTTCCCATGGCTGCTTTACTTTTTTGGGTTTAAAAGAAGTGTGAAAGACCGAATCAAGAATTATGGCAATCCAGTGTTGCAGAGGCACCATTGCCCATTAAAAATCCAAAATTTCAAAATCAACCTAGCAAACAAAAATAAAAGAAGAAAATTATCTAAAAGTGCATCTGACTCAGTCCTTCCTGTCTCCACTAATTTCATACCAAGAATGCTTCTGGACTACATGAGCTTGTACTGCTGTAAGATGTGAGGAATGGACAATTGGTTTAAAACACGTCAATGGGGAGGCTGAGAAAAATTTGACATTTTTGGGTGTGAGGATGGCACTACATGTTTAATAATATTGTATAAGATTACATGAAATACTAGAAGATTAAGGATGCCATGTTTAAAATCCAGCATTATATTTTTAAATATTTGCTGTCTTTTAATTACATATTTTAAAAACTGAGAGTATAATCAACTATAATTCTATACAGAATTTTACACATATGTATAATTAAAATATATATTAAGAGTTTCTTTTTAAGATAAAAGGATTGAAGGCCTAATCAGTAACCAGCAACTGCTAATTACACATTGAATTTATATTTGACAGATAATATTTTGAAAAGCACCTGATTTTCAAAGCACTGAAAATTGAAAGCACAAACAGACTTTCAAGTAATACATCCAGTATCAGTTGCATTTTTGTGAGGGGTAATTATTTTGAATACACTTCCTCATGGGTGTGTTTGTGTGTGTGTATGCAATGCTGAATGAATATAAGTAAAACTAAAATTTCTCTGGAATATACTTTTTTTACCTCAGAAGAAGCAAATATTTTTAAAGTTTAAAATTGTTACAGTACGTCTGAACAAAAATGTGGAATCCTGGCAAAAGTTTAGACTTTAACAGAATTTTCATATTTGATACATACAGAGGACTCTGACATCATGCTTCTGCCACATACCGAATTATTTCCCCCACTGCAGAGCACCTCAGTATTTCTGCCCATTTATAAGAGCACTTTAGTTCCACTTTAGTAGAGACTCACTACGGAGAAAAGCCAAAAGACTCAAAGCTCTTTCTCACACCCTTCCCCTGCTCTAGCTGGTGCTCCTCTCTCCCAGAGTCACAGGTCCTGACAAAAGACCTGCTTCCACACGGGTTTCCCTTCAAGTCACAGCCTCTTTTGGGCATCCCCTGCTCTGGCATGGGCTCCTCCCGGGGCTGAGGCTGGATCTGTGCTCCCCATGGACCCCCACGTGCTGCAGGGGCACAGCTGCCTCTCCATGGGCAGCACCAGGGGCTGCATGGGAATCTCTGCTCTGGCACCTGGAGCATCTCCTGCCCCTCCTTCTGTACTGACCTGGGTGTCTGCAGGTGTTGCACAGCAGTTTTTTCCCTTTCTAAAATCCGTTATGCCAGAGGCACTGCCACTGTCACTGCTGGGCTCAGCCTTGGCCAGTGGCAGCTCCATCCTGGAGCTGAATGGTGTTGGCTCGGTCAGACATGGGGGAAGCTTCTGGCAGCTTCTCAGAAGCCAACCATGCAGCGCCGCTCACTGCCAAAAACTTCCCACACAAACTCAATACACCTTCCTTTTCCCACATGGATAATGAATTCCCCGCTTATTTTTCATTGGTATACTGTGGTAGTACTGGAACATTTTAATACAGTCTCAGAGACTGATTATAGACATTGGAAAAATTTTGACTCTTGTAAATCAGCGCAATTGCAGTGGCTTCAACCCTTTCACTACCTGATGAACCCTATCAAAATTAGCCTGTAGTCCATCATAGTACAATTTATTATCCAGGCTGGCAACGCTTGCTGAGAAGAGAAGGACATGCCTACACTACACTATTTCAGTTGACATTGCTCCACTAGAGACAAATTGTTCTCCATTGCTCCTTACTGAAAAATGCTGTAGTTCACTAAGCACCAGGAATCTGTTTTACCCACCCCAAAATACAAGTTCTTGTTATTACCACAGATAACTCTTCCAGTAAGAAAATCCTCCTGCAAACTCTGAAGCATTACAAGTGAGTACTGATAAATTCATCTATTAAACACGCAGCATCTAACTCACGTTTTCAATATAATCCTAGACTAAGTATTATCAGTAAAAATAATGTGCTTACTCTTTTAAACCACTTCAATGACTTTGTTACACAGGTAAATGGCATCTCATAGGAAATTCTAAGCAGAATGCTTTGTGAGATTTCTACATCCAGCCCTTTCAATATTCCTTTCCCAGTTTTTCCAGCAGGTAGGTAGCCTCCTACCTTTTGTACAATTTAAAGTAGGCCGGAAACACAAGTCACTTTCAACTAGACAATACTCATATAGGCCTGTGCACAACATTTTGTGCAGCCTGGAACCAGTACAAACGGCATGAGAAAAATGAAAATAGGGAATGTATAAAAAGTAGCCACTTGTGTCTCACTGCGCAAGTTACAGGTATTCTGTACTCCAGCCTTTAAAGGAATAAATTCAGCTTGAGTACACTGAAAGGACCCTGGATGTAATTATTAAGTATATGATGGCCTCTGCCTTACAAACATTGACTGGGGACTTGGCAGGCCTAAGTATGCAAACTGAACCAATTAATATGTGTTTAATAGCACTGGGATATCCATGGCTGGGAGTGGAATCAAATGGAACAGTATCACAAAATAGGGAAACGTGGGTGGCGTGCTAAATTTACCTTTTTGTAAGTGCTGAACGCCAGCATTTGCAAACATATGAAATGATGCACAAGCTTCCTGGACATTGTAGCCTTTTTGATATGGCTCTAGTGAGAAATCCATACAGGAACTTTTGGTAGCTTTCTTAAAGCCTAAGTAACAACACAATCAATAGAAACAGTCAGACTTTTTCCAAACAGTCTTCAGCCTTGCTTTCTCTGAATTTGCAACATCTGAATCAGCTCTCACTACCTAAAGCTTGAAACCAATATTCATGTGCACCTACTTTGAGGTAGGTCACCTGTCTCCAGCATTGAAATTAATAATTGGTAATTCATGACTGACTCTAGACATCATAATGGTACAAAAAGAAAAGTTTCACAATACCCTTAAGGTTCGATTCCTGAGTAAGTGATTATTCTCTGGTAAGATATTGGCAAATTCAGTAACTGATTTGAATTTCACATGATGTAGTTTTGCAATACTGTATTTTGCACCAGCTTTGGTGACATTGCTGCAGGCTGACAAATTCTGCAATTGAAGTCCTAAACCTTTTAACCTTTTACTCTTAAATTTTCTCAGTAACTTCTGATTTTAAGATGAAAGTGCCAAAATTTAAAGCTGCAAGCTTTCCATTTGGTCACTACCCATCTGGGGACAGACAAGAGCACAGTAATGTCACACCAGGAGAAATTTCCAAATACTTCAAATCAGAAACCCTCCTGGAAGTGATACTTTTTCCTTCTACAGCTATAAAACAACCACACGGTCTATATCAAGGCTTTAGAAAAACTGCTTACCAGTGTGAGATTCCTTTCATCAGCTGATATAAGCATAGTTCTGTATTACAGGGTAAATTTAAAAAAAAAGAAAAAATTGTGATCTACACCCACTAATCTTCAAGTGAAATGAAAACTGTTCACCTTTTCAAGACTAAATTCAGTATCTTCTGTAGTTCCCTGCCTCGGTAAAAGTAGTCTGAAAGAATTGGCATGCTACTGCACTTGCACTGTATTAATTATAAATCAAAGCACTTCCGTAGTTTCTTCCACTTTAGAAGCTCATGTTCCACTAGCAGTGGTTTCCCTGTATGCAAGATATTCCAGGAATAAGAACTATCAAATTTCAGAAACCTCAGCTGCTGTTATAATTGTTATTTTTTACCTATTTCTTTCATTGCTTTTCTGTAATCACTTTCTAATGATTTCAAATCTTCTGGCTTTTTTTGACAGAAAGGCAGAGCTGCTGCTGTATTTGATCACTGGCCTGCCTCTGGCAGGCAGCCAATAAAAGGTTTCTTTACAAGTACTGGTAAAATTTTGTTTCCTTTTATGACTAACAAAACTATGAAACAAGTTTCTAAACTAGGCCAACTTAGTGCTAATTTGTATAAAGCTTTGTTTTTGATTCCTTGCAACCCTTTAACCAGTGATGTAGAATGATGAGCATTAACCACACACTAGGCTCATTTCAGAGACTGAAATAGCCATAAATGCATTTTCTATTAGATACATCACTGGCCTGCACATTACACACTTGCTTACACGGAGGCACAATGGTTGTTGAACTCTACGTGTTTGGGGCAATGAAGATCCTTAATTTCATATTTGTGACAAACTAAGGTTGGGGCTCTTTAATCTCCTTGGTGCATGTGTGGATCTTCAACACATTAAGAACTTTAATTGCACATTATCCCAATGTCTCCTCTAGTTACAATTCTATCATTAACACAGAATTATACTGAATATTTCTAATATAATGAGGCTATAAAAATCACCAGGATTCTACAACATGGAAAAAATTTCTCTAGACCTCAGCTGGCTTGTGAAGCATAATACTCAATACCTCACTAAATTCTAGACATGAGTATAAATGTCAACATTATTTTTTATATAGATCTATACTCTTAATTGTAAAGACTTTTTAGTGTTAAGAATACGGAGTGTCAATGAATTACAAAACTTAATTTTGTACTAAAACTTTGAATGCATGCTTTATTTAATTCTGGGTTGCTGGTGAAGTGGTCCAGATGGTGGGTATTAATTTCAGATGCTCTTTTCTGCATATTGGGCTCTGTCCATTCATCAGTTTATAACTATTGGTCATAAGGACTTTTTTTAAGGCAATGAATTCCCACTTTAAATTTAAATTCCAGATGTGAAGTCTCCTTCTCTGGAGATATTCTAAACCTGCCTGCATGTTATCCTGTGCAGCCTGCTCTGGGTAAGCCTGCTTTCTACCTGAATACTGAAAGTAAGAATATAGCATAAAATACTTCTCAGATAATTTTGAGTAAAAATTTTTGAGAAAAAATTCTCTCCAAATGGATATTGGTCACACTGTATAATTTTTATGGTGTTTGTGTATGACAATTGATATGCAAAAATTATCACATTTGGCCAAACAAAACCATTTTCAGAAAATGAAACCCCATATTAATTTAAATAAAAGCAAATACAGCAAGTAGTTACAGTAGTTATAGTAAAGTGTCAATGTGTAGAATTTGAGGTAGCATTCCTTATTAACATTGCAAATACCTAAGTATTTAAAAGTAAAATTTCTAGATGTATTACCAGGTAGACTGCATAAGGAGATCCCAGAAAGGACGTAAGGATTTTTCTGTTCTTTCAGCTTTCCTGGCACATCAAAACCAAGTGTACCTTGCCTTCCCTTGCTCTCAATAGAATACGATTATTTTAGATAAAGAGATACCATTTAGCACAGAGCCCATGGTAAGGACAGCACGAGGATGAGGTCCTCCTCCCACCTAAACAAGCCAACATGCCACAGGTGTCTCTGAAAGCCCTTATGAGTTCATGTCTCAGATATCAGTTATTTTAGTTTTTAGAAGGATTCCCACTGTGGAGGGAAATAGGACCAGAAATGGGGACCTCCTTAGAGCAGAGAACAGAATGCATCTTGTCTGTGGAAACAGCAGTTATACCATAATGCAGCACTGGCAATAACCCCTGTGTGTGACGGGAGGAGTGAGGCAGCCAGGCAGGAGCTCTCCTCCCTCCTGCTCTGGTGTTCTGGGCAGCCTTGCTCAGGGCCAGCCCTGCGTCTGCAACCTGACAAACACACAACTACAAGTAGTTTGAATCCTGCACCTCAAAGTGTCAATATCGTGGGTTCATCATCAAATCACTTTGATTTCCTTACACTACATCTACATCTGACTTAAGCCTTCATTAATCTAAGAAAATCAGTAGGTGATTAAAGCAATTAGCACATTTCGATTTTTCACAACTCTGTAGCTACTTTTAAGCTGCATGTGATCTTTCTGTCATTTACTTGGCATTTTGTTGCAATAATCAGAGCCATATGATTGCAAGCAATCAGAAATCAGGTGAGTTACAACAAAAAATTATGATTCACACAGAATTAACACATTGTATTACCACACTCTTTACTAGGAATGGGTATTGATATCCAAACACTGGGATACAGGGGTTTACATTGTAAAGTTATTATTCTTAATGACCTATCTAATCTGATTATTTATAACACTGCTGCTAGGTAAGTTTATTTTACTCATGTAGTTAAGCCTAGTATTTTGGAGTAGAAGGTTACAAGCTGGAAAAACCTGGCTGATAAAGGTAAAATTTTGCCCTAACATGAAACTGCTCTTCCTATTCTATCCATTAATTGCTGTTAGATATTCTTCCCTAATGAGTCACTAAAACAAATTCTATGGATTTTTTCTCCTCACTGCAGATGGAGAGAGAAGATCTCTGCCACAATTCTCTGAAGCAATACATTTACATACGTAGCAACTCTCATTAATTTTCATTTTCATGATTCCAGACAAACAGACATTTTTCTCTTCACTAGTTAAGTAAATTCTTTTCACGGTATTTCAAAGGCTGGTTTTAGCCCATGTTTTTGTCAGCACATTAAAGTATTCTAGTGTTTGAGGTTGACAAGCATTAGTATCCAGACATTTACAATCAAGCTATTCATAATAAAAAGTTTCAAATCAAACCTCAGAAGCTGTGACAGTGTATTTTTTAATTGCTAAACCAGAGTTACACAATCAGACTTAAAAAGATAGGGAGAAAAAAAATCAGAGCAGTTATGATTTGAATTTAGAGTGAAAAATAATGCAAATAAAGACCAGGCTTAGTATAACCAGCATCTGATAGGACACCCAAATGCATCTCCCAAAGTGGAGTCTTTTAATATACTAATTACCTTGTAGAAGTCATATGTCTGTTAAAAGACCTGAGAGCACCAACACGCCTTTTATTGTCCCAAGAGCTTCTCTGTATTCTATTCCCTCCTGTGCTCAGGCATCTATCAGAGACCTCAGCCCACTCCAACAAATTTAAAAGAACTGTTGGCCACTCTTTGACTGTGGTAGTTTTTCTAAATCAAAAGGCCATGCTTTGAGTGAAATATGAATGGAGAAGAATTCCCTGTCACTCCTTCCCCAGATAAAAACTGAATCTCTAAGCTTTTCTCATTAACCAAAAGAGGTTTTAATTTAAAACCTTGGAGACAGTAAGAAATACTTAAATCCAGCCTCTTTTCCTGATTTCCTCTGGGATTTAAGGCAAGCTGTGTAATCCAGCTGCTCTAATTAGCACAGCAAACTGCAGTTTTGCTTATAAGAAGAAACAAATTAAAACTTTATTCTTCTGTTTCTCAGTAAACTGTATTCCCTAAATAAAATAAATTCTCAGAAGAGTTGCAAAGATAGAATACATTTCACATAACTTAATTTGACAAAGACAGGAAAAATGTTTCCACCTTTTCATAATTTACCAGCTTGATTTTTCATTGATATTGTCTGTTAATTTCAATCAAACATGCATAGAAAGACATGACAAATTGTACTAGTAACTGAAAGGTCTAAAAGAAACAGGTCACACATATGATAATATTTCCATTTAGAAAAATAAGAATAACCATATAATATGTGCTTCTCAAGCCCATTCAGCTCACAGCACACTGCTGGGGTTTTCTTTGGAATTCCTGACATAGAGCAATGTTTTTAATGAATCTAAATTTGGAAGTACACCTCAAAACTCCAGAGGTTGAATTAGTTTTAAAAATTACACTATAACTTACTGTGTACACAATAGTTTCTATTTAACTAATTCAAAGTCAAACCACATTAATTCTGAAATGCAGAATAAATGTATTACTATTCATACAGCTTTTGACACTGTGGTGTGTTGACCCTGGCTGGCCTCCATATGCCCACCCAGAGCTGCACCCTTCTCAGCTGCACCGGGGTGACAAGAAAGGGTTGTGGATCAAAAATGGTCAGGGACATCATCACCAATTACCATCACAGGTTAACTGCACTCAGCTTGGGGAAATTAGTTTAATTTATTACCAGACAAATCTTAAAAAGACCTTCCTTCCCCCCCCCCTCCCCACTTCCTGGCTCAACTTCACTCCTGATTTCCCTACCTCCTCCCCTCCAGTGGTGCAGCAGGACAGGGCACGGGGGTTGTGGTCACTTCCTCACACACTGCTCCTGCCACTCCTTTCTCCAAAGGGAGAGGACTCCTTACACTCTTCCCCTTGCTCCAGTGTGGGTCCCTTCCACAGGAGACAGTCCTTCAGGAGCAGACTGCTCCAGTGTGGGGTTGCAGGTGGATATCTGTTCCACTGTGGATTCCTATGGGCTGCGGAGATGATTATCCCCCCAGGGGAATCTCTGCTCTGGCACCTGGAGCACCTCCTTCCCCTCTTTCTGCACTGGCCAGTGTCTGCAGGGCTGTTTCTCTCACATATTCTCGCTCCTCTCTCTGACTGCAGGTGTTTCTGCACAGTAAATTTGCCCCTTCCAAAACACATTATCCCAGAGGCACCACCAGCACGACTGCTGGGCTCAGCCTTGGCCGGTGGCAGGTCTGGTGGAACCAGGTGCCATTGGCTCTGTCAGACATGGAGGAAGCTTCTGGAAGCCACCCCTGTAGCCCCCCTGCTACCAAAATCTTGCCACACAAATCCAGTACAAGGTCTTCTAATAGTCACACACCCATGTACGTCTCTGAAGACAAAAGAAAACATTACCTTCGGAGGAGATGCAAAAGGCAGAGACCTCAGCCTCAAGGATACATTCACCTGGTGGTACTGGGTAACAACTACCGTGAAAAGAGTATTAAAAGACATTTCTCTTCAGTACTGGAAGAGTAGTGGCTCACAATACCTCTCCCTCACATTCTTTGTGTATGCATATATATGCACACACACAAAAATATAGACATTTACATCCACAATGAGGTGGGGTGGAAGAATCATTCCCCGTTCTCTTCTGAGCAAGGAGAATGAAAGTATTCTGACAATATAATTTGAAAATAAGAATTGTCGTTTTCAAATCAAATGCAAGTAAAATACTTTTTCATCAGTCATCTAGAAATAGCTGTAAATAAAGCCTACAAGTGAAAGACACATTAAACATTCGGAAGAATCGCAAGTTATGCCCTGACAAAACCAAGAAAAAGTCAAAGTGAATTTATAGATCTAGTTTTCCTCTACATTCTTTCTTCAAATAAAATGTCAGATTTTGACTTTATATATATATATATATAAAAAAAAAATTCTGTCAATACGAGAGAAAGAAACTCTATGCCAGCCTGAAACAAGGTACCTCACAGGCCTCTTGACAGTGCCTCATGGGTAGGGACATCCAGCTGCTGCCTGTCACCTGCACCCACACCTTTCCTCCTTTCTCCGTTGTACCTGTGATTCTTTACCTTCTCATACTGAAAGTAAAAGCTAGATCAAATAAAGGATTTAAGGTCTTAGAAGTTCTCTAATTCTTACTATTTCGGTCCCATGGCACCTGAAAGGGGTGGCAGAGTCCCGGGCCAGGTCCTTGCATGCAGTCCTGGGAAGCATCTGTGCTACGTGAATTCAGCCCAGGCAGGGAGAGGGACACGAGGTCACTTCAGAGCCAGGTGCCTACAGCACCTGCCCAGGTCCACCACGTCAGACATGAGCTGCGTTTAAGAAGTGCATGTTGTCACACCTCGCTCAGAACCGGAGCCTTTCAGAGGGGCAAGCCTGAACTCTCTGGGTGCGTTTCCAGGAGGCCCAGCTGGACCCGTGGGCTGCCTCTGCCTTTGCTGACACTGAGCTCAAGCACCACCCCAAATGCCAAGCTGCTCACACACCCTCTGGTGTCGTGGCTGGCCCCAGCAGCCAGGACATCTCTGAAGCACAGAGGGCTGGCTCAGTTAGGGATAGAATCGTTCATAGGGTTCTAGAAAAACCCTCACTTAGCACTGTCACCAAAGGGAATGAAAGCTTAGCCATCCTGTGCCTAGAAGTGGGTCAGGAAAGAGCCTGCCAAGCACAACAGAAAACGAGAGACCTGCCTGCAGCATCTTCCTCTATCTGCACTTTTCCAAACTTTCATTGCTACCACTGAGAGCAGTGCCAACCATCTACTGCCCAGAAACTGGGAAGTATTCCCCATCTTTCCCACTGGAGCCAACAGCAGGCCCTGTAAGCCCGAACGCTGGGTATAAAAGGTTGGGAGGAACAAGTCTTAAGTTAACATTTCTACTCCCAGAGCTGTTTCCCAGTTCAAATTGCATAAATTTTACACCTAATCTAAAGCCAGAAACTGCCATATCCTAGAAAACATAGGTTTGAGTGATATTCTGACTGATCTAGAATACTTTTATTCCAACAGTGACTGAAATTTATTATCAGAATGGATATTTTATTAGATTTGTAGGTGCTACTGCATTAATGCATGTCAGGAGGGAAGCCCATATAATTAAAATTCTATGAATATAAAATTAGTAGAAACTCAATTATGAAGCACTTCATGAATAGAAGAAAACAAATAACATAGAAAAACAGTGTGAACATCCTGATAGCAAAACAGTACTCTATTTAACATCCATTATTTTATTAATGATATGACATAGAAAATGTCAGTCTCCCAAGTAGTTTGATTTAGACTGACCTAATAAATTATTTGTCAGTGTAAGAAGATTGTTTCTTAATTCATAAGCAATTTGACATGTATTTATAGAATAACCCCACTGAGATCAGTGGAAGCAAGAGTAAGCTTAGCTGACTGTATCATCTTTACTGCAGGAAATATGCATCCTGTATTACAAAGGCAGGATGAAGATGGGGGTAACCTCACATCAGTTATGAAGCTTTCTAAACAGGTATTTAAATAAATCTCAGCCAAGAACATAAGGATTCTTCCGTACCACTAGGAAGGAATAAAAAAAAATAGAAATGAAAATCTGGAAAAGATAAATAACATTTGACTATAATTTAACCACTATTTAATCACCAGTAACAGTTGACCAGTAAACAAGTCTCTGTGTAAGGAAAAGAAGCAGGAATTGAGGTGGTGACTATCACCTAAACTGCACTCCTACGATAAAGTTAAACACTATGAAATGAATATCAAATATATAGTTTTGTGATTCTCCTCAACTCCTTTGTTGATGTTTTTACTATATATTCTTCTAATAAACATGGATGTTATTAATGAGTGAAATAAATCAATCCTTCTGTTTATCCTATAGTAATGCAAAATATCACCCTCATTTGGATGTCATATCAAATTAAAGCAGCATACCAGAAATTCCAAGCCACACTGCATCCTTTTTTTCTGTTTTCTCTCTGTTCTCTCTCCCTCTATTCAATAGGAAAATGAATGAGAAAATGTGGCCTACATCATCATTCATTTTCAGCTGACCAATTCTGATCTTTTCGGCTGCTAAAGCCTGAACCAAACCCCACCAAAATCAATAGCAATCTGACCAGTCACACGCACCGGCGCTTTACATATTGACTGTTTCATTCAGCAGTGGTTAAACTGTTTATACATGGGATACCAGGAAACCACAGTTGTAACTCTCATCATTTGTGAAATTTTCTGCTCTTAAATGCACTTGTTCTGCTGATAAGATTTATTTGATGAGATCTTATTACACAGCAGCTAATGGAGTACTAGAAATGGCAACTTTCTCATTTCCTTATTGATTTTCCCTCTTTCAGCTCTCAACCAAGTGCTTCTCAGCATGCTGAATTTCCCTATTTGGAAAGTGAATTACCATCTACTTTCTCCTGATGTTAAAGCACTAACAGTGCAGAAGGGGAGGTGGGAAGAATAACAATTTTGATGTTTTCCTTTGTTATAAAACATCTTGATAAAAAATAGTGTTGGCAAAGATATAATCAAAACATGAACTGAATTTCTCATCTGTATATCCCTCACTTACTTCATACATACCAAGATTCATTAGTCACAACACTGGTATCTAACTGTGCTGCTCTAGTGCTACGTGTGTATGCATTGCCACTGCAGACAGGTAATATGAGAGCCCGCAGAAATTATTCTAGAGCATCTATTTTTCCCTTTCAATTCCTGACCCTACATAGCCATACAATTTCTCTCGAAAACCTGCATTCACTGTGCAATTTTGAAAAAAGAATGCCAAGACAAATGTAAGTCAAGGTACTTTTAATCTAAATGCCAGCACTAAGTGTTTTATCAATTGCTATAAATAACTTTCAAGAGCAGGAATAGATTTTTAAATTTTAAGAGTACTGCAAATTAAACAAAACAACATATTTTATGTATAGGCTCAAAATTTAATGTCTGTGGAAAAAATTGAGATACAAATAACACATTTTTATTGTCAGAAACAAGATAGGAAAATATTTCTTTTTCCACATGAAAAAAAGATATGCTAACATAAGGACAAAAGTGCTTATCTTAGAAAGGGTCTGTATTTTTGCCTACATAATTAAATTGTTGCATTAATTCTTAGAAATGTTCAGGTCTCAAACTAAGCATATTTCATAACAAATTTAATTACTTATGTCATGGAGATTGCTGGTTACCCACATATCCAAGCCCTCTGTGTTCTGCTGTTTTATACCTGTTTTATTTATTTAGAGAAGTGAAGAAAAGATTCAGGATTGCATAAATGCATTATCCTCCCCTGCCTCCCCAGGTTTTCACTTATCTGTAAAATGGTTAAATACAACAGTCACTCACACAAGTCTAACTGATCTAATCTTGCAATTGTTTGCCTGAACAAAACCTTTCAAACTTTCTCCAGCTCTGAGAAAAGGTGGAAGAGTACCAGGTTGTGAGAAAACTCACTCATAAATTTGGAGATCTCATACACATGCAGGTGCTAAATGAGAGATTTGGGAAGCCAATTACTGTAGGCTCCCCATTTTGAAGCTTTGGTTGGCAGAGACCAAACTGTGCTCACACGGTGTGAAAAATGCATCATCTATTACAATATTTACAAAGGATTTCCTGACACAGGGCTCTGTTTTCCATTCCATAAAGCAGATGCTGCTGCCTGAAAGCTGAGACTAGTAATGGAAAAAACCACTAACACCAAAACCAGCCCAACACCTGAGCAAACTGGCAAACAGACTGCAAAGATCTGACAATCTTCATTGAAAATTTACTGTCTCTTGAATGCTAAAGATTATTTCTAACCTTTGATAAAAAGCTTTTTTGAGGCAGCATGATCACACTGTTGCTTCTTATGGGCAGCTGATGCAAATTATCATCAAGAAACTATTTAAGAGGCATTGCAGCACTTTCTCTATTGAAAAACACGACCTCTGATGACAAGTAACCGTAATTACATATTTTAGCCTGATTTCAGAGCTGAACAAAAGAGAAACTTATGACAAACTCCCACACTGCCAACAAGCTATACAATATATCATTAGTGAAAGTAAAACTGGTACGGTTCAAATGGGGCAAAGTCTTTGGAAAGAATGCTGAGCTTTGCAAACAGTGGCAGCTTGTGTTCTTTGTGCCTTGTGTCTAATCAGTAATTTCTGGGCTTGGTGTTTTCCTGACAGCTGGTATACGGACACGAGATCAAAAACTGTAGGTGTAAACAGTGTAAGATTTGTTAGAAATGAGATTGCAGCAAAACTACCTCTGCAAAAGGTAAACTAAAAGCTTATATTGCAGTTTCTGTTCAGAAGGCAAATCCTGCTGAATCTGCATGAACTCATTAAATCCATACTAGAGAATATAGATTTATCCCTCATCGGGCATTCTTTACATATTTCTAAGTTAAACACCCTCTTCCAGGTGTACAAAGAATCCCTGTTGTCAAACAAATTTTCTTTTATGCTGCTTGGAAAATAGCTTGAGAAATTTCTATAGTTCCACACTTGGCCTTATGCTTTCAGGTTAGGCAGCTCTGCTGTTTCTTGTTGAAGTTTTGGTCTGTCTTTACATCAGGAAATAACTCAGAGAATGGGAGCACAGAGGCAAACACAGAAAAAAACCCCCAAAAACCAAAACCAGAGGAATATAGCAGACCATATCCAAGGTCTGAATGTGGTTAAAAGCATGAAACACAACACAGCAGCAAGAGAAGAAAGCAGTAATTATGTGCAGTCCACAGGATCTCCAGGAAAAGTCTTGAAAAGAAGTTACACATCTTCTGCTCAATAAAAACAGTAGTTAGGTGGCAGTTGCAAAGTTTAGAACTGGGGAACAGGAGCCGGTTTAGATTGCTTTGATGATTCTCTTATTGCAAAGTCTCAGCAGAGCTCTTTTTTAACCAAGTATCTGGCAATGTACTCCCACCTGAGCTCATGGATTGCAATACAATAAGCACAGTTAATGCACCCAGTAATATTCCTGTAACAGCACTTTGCTTCAGTAGTCTAGAAAGAGTTCAGATGTTGCCACACTTCCCCCACCAACCCCTCTGCAACTTTCTGAAACAGTATCAGTAACAGTTCTTCATCTTAACTTTTTCCTTAATTCTAGCAGTTTGATAAACACTGCAAACACTCAGATTCTAAGACTTTGTTTCTCTATTGGTAACTCCTCAGAATCTCAGTCTCACTGTTCTGTATTTTCCTATTGTATTGGGCTCTGTGTATTAGTTTCATGTGGAAGTAGTTGAGAACATTAACCTCATTAGGAGAAAAATAATTATTTAAACCAGAAACACCAAAAGAGCATTTCTGCTTGTCACACACCACTCAAATTTTCATCCTCTGTGAGCACAAGAAGACAGACAGCTGATAGCAGCTGGCAAGTCAGCCAGGCAGACAGCTCATGTAGTGCTGAACACAGCTGTCCATTTATAATGCTCAGTTAATTTTTCCTAAGTTTTCCATGCAATATAAGTGTAAAAGTAGTTTACACTTTTGTTTCTTAAGGTTTGGAATTTAAGAATGAGAACAATCCTACATCTGCAGGTGGCACATATGGACTACAGGCAGATGAACTACATATACATAGTATATATACATATATATTTTCAATAAGAAAGTGCAAAAGAAAGATTATTCCTCAAATATATAATAACCATAACCTGGTCCTACACTGAATCTGGGTAGTACATCTTTGCTCATAAATGCTCAGAGACATTCATTTTAGAGATACATCATTGCTAATGTAACTGAATTTTCAATCTTTCAATATGCATTTGTATAAACACTTATCAGCGATAAATTTAGTATTATAACAAAGTTTTTCATGTCTACAATACCGAATAAAATTTTGACTTATAACCAAAGACATGTACTGTCTTACTTTCCTGTCCCTATGTTTTATATAACAAGATGATATTAAGAGTTTGTTGCTAAATACTATAAACCTCACGTAGAAACCATTTCTTTTACAAATAATACCAGCTAATGCAATTTTTTTTTTAATCTTCAATTACAACATTGAAAATTAATGATTGCAATAGTAATATGGATTTTTCTCTGCCCTATTAGATACTGGTGGAACTGTTCCTTGATCAAACCATGCTTAATATTATTGATATCAAATTATAATAAAGTTTCTCAAGTACTAGCCATATACATGGAATCTGTAGAACAGAGCAACCCTGGCTGTGGCATTCATCAGTTTAATCAGCCTTTTACTGTTGTGTTTTATGAATCTGTATTTCTCCATTTATTTCTTCTTTATTTAGAATTGTTAATCTCCATAAACATTTCTCAGGAGGCTGAAGAGAAAACCGAATTAGTTTACTTGTTTAAGGACCTTCCCATTCACTTGCATCTGAAATCCAGAATCCCACTCCCTCTTGTAATCTTTAAATCACATTTCTTGCATACCATACAATCTGACAGATGTCAGCCTTGGCTCAAAATGAAAGCAGAGATGTGTAAAGCACAGATGAAATATTTTGACAGGTCTGTCCCTAAAAGACTACATGGTATCTGTTTCACTGGAGCCAGCACTCTTAGGGTACCAAACACTAAGCTGCATCCATGCTTTCCATGGAAGTGTTTTGAGGCTAGCACAGAGTCTGGTGGATTTAAAAAACAAACACTCATCTGATTCTGCCTGGCACCTGCATATTCCCCCACTGAGAATTCAGTCCAGCTCTGGATTGGAAGGGCACAGTTTAACAAGTCATAAGTCAGTTCTTCCAACACTGATAGGGAAATGTGTTCATTACACCACCTCCTAATTTTCTTTATCCTTCTTTGCCACTGATGCTGCTGTTGTCCCTAAAGCCAAGTTCTCAGTCATAAATAAGAAATACAGATCCTGTGCCTGATATCTGTATCCAGGCCTATCACATCCACATGCCCTGGAATGAAACACTGCAAAATGGCCACTAGAAGGTTACCAGAAATCAGAGATGTGCACAGAGCTCTGAACCTTTACTTGGTCCCAATCCTTCTTAAATGATCCTCTCTTGCTTCTCTTCTAAAGCCATTTTGGGTATTTTGCGCTGCAAATGCCTAAATAAGAGTTTTGGGTTTAATGCTACCTCCATCCAACCCTTATAAAGAGACAGTACCTGTGACTTACCGAAGAATATTTATGTGAATTCTACACTGCTAACAGGAGCAGAAGAAAAGAATACGTTAGACAAATGTAATAGAAATTACTAAGGAAGAAATGAATAAGACAATTTATTCTGCCTTATGGCAGAAGAATAGAACAGCAGACCTCAAAATCTGTTCTCTGCCATTCTCTAATACTTACCATGTCAAAAAAAAAATTCTTCTTTTATAGAATTGATTCTCTGAGTTCCCGAATCAAAAGATTATTCTTATGCTTAAAGATGTCAGTCCAATGGTGCTATTTGCAGTAAAAAAACCCTCCAACTAATGCCTAATACCCAAGTTTAAGTTTCAGTCACCTCCTAAGCATTGTAAGAACTAAACATTCTTTTTAAGTGAGTGCCTGGATGAATGAAGATTATTTTAAACATTTACAGCACACAGCTATGCATCTTATAGCTCAATTCATGACTGTGAGTAATTGGTAAAATAATATAACACTGGAGTTGAAAGTAATTCAGGGCACCACCTCAGTCCAGCCCAAACATCTTTGTGGCTATGAATGGGTAATTAGCAAATTGTTCTGTAATATCTTAATTAATAATTAGGATATTATTTGATCGCAAGCATTCTTTAAGAGCCTACAACGTATTTTCTTTGCAACTTAAAACTATCAATAACTCTTACTGAGAAACAAATCACAGTTTGATTTAGAGCTTGATTAAGTATTTAACTACTGAGCTGCAAAACAAAAAAGAATACTCAATCTTCAAAAAATAAGACCACACAACATTATGGAAAATGAAGAAAAAAGTAGAAGAGCAAAGAATATTTTTCACACACAAATGGTAACAGGGAAAATTTTACAGCTTTTTCTGTGTTTTACTACAACCATTTGGTTAATGAAATTCATAGAGCTACACCCTTGGAAATCACAAATCAACATTGGCAACATGTTAGGAAGGCCTAAAAACGTGTCCTTATCTATGAAGACATGGCTGTTGTCTCCACCATTTCTAGACATCCAGTGACTGTGACACAACCCAGTGCACTTCCTTCGATGGTGGAGAGCAGCCAATCAATACCCAATCAATACTCAAGCCTGAGAAAATAAAAGCCAAGAAAATATCCTAAGGCATACCTCATTAAAGCAGATATTAGTCACTCCATTTTTAAATAAGAACATATATTCAAAGAAAAACTTCTACATAAAACATGCTGAATTTGCAGGCTATGCTTCCTATTTCTTTTGAATTAAAAGAAACTTACATTTCTCTAAGGAATACACAAAATGGTTTTACCCCAACTCAGTATTTTGCTGGCTCTCAGTCTCATGTCTCCTCCACCTAGCACACATGTTTAATTTCTGAAACTAAGAGTTTGTCTTTGTGAAGTTCTTCAGGAAAGTATAATTAGATAATGCATAATTACATTTATATAATTTTATATAATTAGATTTCTGACAACTCGTTTATGGGCAGAATCAATGCAGCTCACAAATTAGTAGTGGATTTCATCTTTGCAATGCCTCAGCAAAGCATTATATACAGGAGAAGCTGAAGGAAAGTGTCACTTAAATTACTTGCTGCAGCAGCACAGGAAGTCTGTAATTGATCCACAAATGTAATTGGAATCCTGAGTCAATATTCACTGTCCAAACCTCAAATAAGTATTTCTTTCACAGTAGATAAAACAGGAAAGAATTTGGCCATTGGGCCCTCTTCCCACTGTATCAAACGTGAAATTTATCACAATCTAGCTCCTCTTCAGGAGGGCAGTTCCTACAAGTTTATATCCTACCAACTTTGCCTTACTCTAGATATTATAACAAATAAAAGTAGCAATTGTTTTGGACAAGTGCTATTTATCAGTGAAATCTTTACAGTTTTAAAGAATCAGAGATCTCTTTAATGATTTAACACCAAATGATTTGCTATCAACATTAGCTGAATTATTGCTGCTTTATAATTACTTCTGGTTTGATCAAAATTTCTGTTTAGATTTAGATACATCAAGGAGGCCTGAATCCACTAAATCCTTATAAAAATTTTCTGACATCACTAGTTAATTAACATATAAAATCTATTTCCTTCAAGCATCCTGAAATTGAGTCTATGTACAAAGATTTTTCTCCTGATTGTCAATTAAAATTTCTCAATAAAGATGCCAGAACAGAAAGAACATCAGCTAAAAAACACAACTCACTCTGACAAATTACTAAGCTTACTACAAAAAGAGGTAAGAAATAATAACAGTTATTTTACAGGAAAGACAGATTATCCTTAGCCCTTTACAAGACACTCATAAGTCTTCAGCAGACCTAAATGAAACAAACAAACAAACAAAAAATACACATAATATAATATATCCAGAGATAGCTCAGAATTCTTTTAAAGCCTTCCTGAGTAGTTTCTATAAAAATCAAAGCTGCTCAAACCGAAGAGCTCAAACTTCTGGAAGAAGGATACCTATAACAACCAAGGAAAATGTGAAATACTTCAGCCTTTAAAAGGCCACCTCACCACATACAAAACTGAATATTCCTTCAGCATGTCCCTCTGCAAGAAGCAGAAACTGTTTGACATCAAAACTGAAGACAGTGATGAATAGACAGGTTTTCTTGCACAGTTTGGAGTAGCTGATAGTTACAAAACCTTGACAGAATTAAGATGGCAAAAGTGCTAGGACAACTTCTAACATATTACTGTCTCTTGGAAAGGACAAGCTGCAGTGTCACAGTCTCGATCAAAACATTTTCATCAAACTTTGCGGGCTGGTAGCCTGGTGTATTTAACAGTGACTAATTCTCCTCAGGGCTTCCAGTTCTGGAACACAAGAAATGTTTTCATATGCTTAGAAAACACAGAATAGCCCTCATTCTGTACACAAAGCACTTCATCTTCCCAATTACAAATGCTTTTGTGTATAAAAGGATGGAACTTAAGGCTATGCAGTTTCCTCCTGCTTGATATCCCTTGGTAATTAGGTACCAGACTGACACCCCTGTAATATTTCCTGATAATGTGCTAATATTTGGCTCTTTGGCCTCAATGTCACTCTGAAATAAATGCAGTTTGAAGACTGCCAGAAAGCTGCAGTGTGGATCTCCTATCTGTAAATTCTCCCTTACCAGAATTTTTGTTAGCTCTGGCCTCTGAGTACATTTTATAATGTGTGACAAACTGGTGTCAGTGTTGGTTCCCAGTCAGATAAATAGGATTTGGGGGTTTTTATGTCATACTTAAATACAGATACATAAAAAAACTAATCAAATCCACTTTCATGCTTTGTTTTTCCTACATTAGAAAGGCAAACCATTGGTCTCCCTGTAAAATGAAACTGGTGTGGTCCTTGCCCACCTCTCTCTCAATTCTACTTTATGCTCATTTTTCATTCTAAAGGATGCCCATAAAATGGCTACTTAGTGCTTATGTCACAACACTTGTGTAAAAAAAGTCTACAGGGCTGATACTTCCCGGGGCTGCATTTGCATTTTCATGGGTACATAAGTGGCTGATCTTGAATAATTTAAAAGTATCTCTTTTTTCCCTGCCTGATGAACCTCAGCTTAATTCAGGAATTTTTAAATGCAGGGTCATCGAGGCTTTTTAGTGAGGCAATGGATTGCTGGGGTGGATTTTGGAGGGAGGGTTATTTTTTTTCCCCCTAATAGTCCTTTGAGTTATCCAATTTTGTCTGCACCATACTCCAATCTTTTGCCTAATTAAGAGGAATAGCTTCAACTTCTAGACCACTAATTCCAGCCTGGGAAGCTCCAGCAGTAGCCTCAGTCATAGCAGTCAAATCACATGGCCTCCTCTTAAGACCTCCTCCATTGATCTGAATCACATTCTTGCAGCAATACCTTTACAGGTGGAATCTCTTTAGTTTTGGGTTGATGTATTTGGTGTAACCAAAAGGCTCATTTCCGTGTGCCAGTGGCACAAAGACAAAACACCAGGCACAAACAGCACTCCTGCAGTAAGCACAAAGATGCATTGAAGAACTTGGGATCACTCAACAAATAAAAAACCTGCAGTCAGCAACCAGAAATTGAGACAAAATTTGATCACTGTATTTATGGAGCATTTAGACTGCACCATGGAAACTGAATTTCATTTATCATGTGCCCAGTGCATCAGCAAATGGTCACACTGAGATAAAAAATCATGGATTTGAATTGTTTAGCCACTCTGATCCCTTCCTGTAAAATGAAGCCTCTCAAAATTGCCATTTCCTAAAAGTGTTTTTGCTAAACAAATCCCTTGCTTGTCACAAGATCTCTTTCCATGCGACAACGAGTATTATTCAAATAGACACAAATTAATGTTATTGCCTTGACAGAGAGTATGAAAAGAGCACAGAGAACATGATACGACATTGTCAGTGATGCAAGAACCTTCCACTGCAAAAATAAGCAGCAAATAAGTATTTGCAGGTGGCCAGACAATGTGATCCTGCAAAGGCACATTCAAACCCCGTTACCATCCATGCGGCTCAGGCACACTCACATTGCATCCACTCACAGAGTCTGTGCAACCTGAAATACTTCCAGCACCTCAGAACAAAACTTCACTTCAGTTTCAGGGAAATAGGCAAGAAAGATTAAAGAGAGATGAAAGGTATTCAAATCAATCCATAGTTTTAACCAAGCTCTTTAGTAAAATAGAGGGTATTTTAAAAGACTAAGAAAGATAAAAAGAACTTTACTTTCTATGCCTATTATAGAAACATTGTTTGATTTTCACAAATTATACATGGGCATTTCCAAGTTTTAATTACAAGATTTTACCAGGTTCTTAAGCTGAAGGAGGGCATTTGCATAAATACCAACATGAAGACCCAAGTTTTATATTTCCCAGCTATAGTTACTTATGATTCCTCAAAAAAGAAGTTTCTCAATTTTGAAAATAGTCTGCTATTCAAACTGACATCTAATTTATCAAAAGTCTTTTTTCTTAAATGGGAAATTAGTCCCCCTACTTGAAATGTTCAAAAATTAACATTTTTTTCATCTCTTTTACTCAAGTATGAGCATTGTGCTCTGAGTCTAAAAAAACCCCAAAGAGACTAGAAAGCACTGAATTAAAAACAAAGCAAAAAAAAAAAAAAATAAGTGAAAGCAAATGGGAGCAGAAATCAAAAGCAAATAACTTTATTCTATTGTTATGTCATCTACACATTGAAAAAAATAAAATCAGATTTCCTACTATGCTAGAAAAGTCAGGGTATCAAACAAGGAGAGGTTTTGGAAAATCTGTGGAAGAAACAGGAACAATACTCCCTAAAAGACAACAGCTACCTAGCAAGAACAGCTATTGTGGTCTCTTTCCTATAATTCAAAGATGGGAAGCTTGTTTCCTAAGGACCCCCTATGAGATGAGAGAAATATAAACAGTAGCAGGCAGAATTCTGCAGCTCTAAAAGAGAATAATATGCAGCAGAGCCAAAATTAAAGCAAGATCAAAGAAACAAAATTCTTTATGCTATGTGTGTGCATAATGGGTTCATATAGAAAATATTTTTTCTTCTCCCATTGTTTGGGAGCTGCTGTGATCCTCAGAATATTTTAGTGTTATCCACGTAAAAATGCAACAACATGCTTAGCTGAATGCTTTCCACTGTCACTCAGTAAAACACCTGGAATGTACAAAATGTACTTTAGCACATTTCCTTCTGTTTAACTATTATATTTGGCACATTTAGAAATGACAGAAGGATTATGAAGCAAATAATGGCCCATTGCTCCTTTTTTTTCAACAGCACCTTGTCTCCCCAAGGGACTTGATTATTAACAGCATTTCATTTCTCATTACTGGTAGTTACTGGATCAAGAATTGAAGCACTTCACCTGACCAGTTCATTACGTTACACTTTTTAAAAGTTTGGAAGAGTTTCAGACTAAAGCAGACACTACAGACAACAACAATAACAACAATAACATAGTCAGAGCAACAGCCACATACACTTCATGTCATTTCCTTAACAACACTTGATCAAAGAAGAAAGAACAAAGGTAAAAAAACAACAGAAAACAAACAAACAACAACAACAACAAAAAAAAGCAAAACCCCCTCAGAACTACAGAGTGGTTTTTATTTAAATGGAAATGCAGAGTAAATATTTGCTTTAGTTGTGTTTTCTCTGTTCATAGTTTGATCATCATGTCTCATGACTTTTCAGAGTAGTAAACAATCACTGTCCCATAGGAAGCAGTAATTTACATGATATTTTGACATTTAAGATATACCAGTTAAAGTTCCCAGTAGGCATAATTAGAGCAAAAAGTGCACTAAAGTGAATAGCCAGACAGCATTTGTGCATTGATATTTGGAGAAATAAAGTCCTAACCACAAGGGTATAACCAGTCTTGAGAAGTATTAAACAGAAAAATCCCAGACAAATCAGACAAACGCTTAACAGAAGTGGTCAAAGAAATTACTTGGGTCTTATGCTTGGAAGTATGTAACTTAACCTAGACCCCAGAAAAAACGATCAAATTTCCTTGTGACATACAGGAAGATAATTTACTAAAAACCTGACTTGCTGAATTAATTAACATATTGTTGGGAAAGAAAACTCATTGACATTAGGAGGAGGATACAACACAGGCATGGGATAAACGTTGAGAAGACAGAGTTGGACTCACCAGTTCAAAAGTTCACCTCTAAGTCTTGTGATCTCACTAACGCAATAACTGTTGTCAACTTTGCCAACATGTGATGACATTTTTATCTCTTGAAGCTGCTCTACTGCATAGAGAGCATATGGGTATCTGACCTAAGGAAGAAAAAAAGACAAAAATAAAATAAAAATCAAAGTTTGACTGAAGATTCTCTAACTGAAATCATTTTAGGAGTCAGTAAAGGGTCAGTCTTGTTGTGATTAATTAGGATCATGATATAATTACCCTTACAGGGTCAGATCATCTGTTCATAAGAATCCTCACAACTATTCTGAAGTAACCCTGTTTTCAATCCTTATATTTATCATTAGTCTGGGTCTAATTCTAGCGGAGTCTCTCCCCCTCTAATTCACAGCAGAGCACTCTAGCACGGTCCACAGGGGGCTTTGCCAAATGGGGGGGCCTCAAGGGCAGCTCCGGGCCCCACCAGGAGCCCCCAGTTCACACGGCAGCAGGGGATGGACTGGGGCAGGACAGGAGCTGCAGCAGCCAAGGTCCCAGGCACAGGCCCTGGGGCAGAGCCTGCGGAGGGAGCTGGGGGTGCTCATCCTGGAGAAAAAGACGCTCAGGGGGATGTTGACACTCTCTGAAACACCTTGAAGGGAGGTTGTAGCCAGGTGGGGGTCAGGCTCTTCTCCCAAACTATAGAACCTGCAGAAACATCCTCAAGTTGTGCCAGGGGAGGTTCAGGTTGGATATTAGAAAACATTCCTTCCCTGAAAGGGCTGTCAAGCAGTGGAACAATGGAAGTGGTTGAGTCACTGTCCCTGGAGATACTTAAAAGATATGTAGATGTGGTGCTTGGGTTTTGGTGGTGGAGTTGGCAGTGCTGGTTAACAGTTAGACTCAATCTTAAAGGTTTTTTTCAGCTTGAACAATTCTATGAAATATTAAGTATGCAGTCAAATCAAAATGTCACCATCATATTAAAAGACTCAATAAAACACAAAAAGAAAATTAAAACTGTAGTTTACTTGGTCAAATTAAACAGCAAAACAAAAGTGCACAGCAGCTATAAATAAAGCTACAAAATTATTCATCCGTGTTGCTCTGAGTTACACATATCATTTTCCTGCAGTCTGGGATCCTCTACATTTTTCAAAGTTTAAGCCAAAGATGTTTTAAAGTTCTTTTTTCATCTATAATACTGTGCGCTAATATGTTAATATATTTTTGCTAAACCAAGATTAAGTGAAATGATTGATGATACTGAACACTTATAAGTCTATTCTGATGAATCATTATGTAGTTTCCCTAGACAGCTTTATTTATAATACATGCCAGTTATGCCAGGTTTTTCATATTGATTCCTTCTACCTGGTATGACAAACAAGCAGAAGCAAGTGGTTCCAGTGAGATTTATTTACCACAGGACATTTCCATTGTGATGAACACATTTTTATTAAAAAAGATCATTAAGGGCTGGGTTTTGTTCTTAAATATTGTAAAATAAGATACTAACTTACTGCAACAACTTTGTAAAAAAAAAATCTTGTTTACTTTCTTACAATATATAGAATTCACATCTATCTAGACTGGGGAGAAATCTTCAGGGTGTTATCAGATTTGAAGAATATACTTTAAAGATACCCACTTCTTTTTCCCCTATTCTCATGTCTCTTTGATCTTACATTGCTAAATTTGTCATTTTACAGCCCCTGAATTTCTACATTTCTGCTTCAAAAACAACTCACATGAAAAGTGAGCTTAAGTATTTAATGCATCTTTTAGACAGACTATCAATGCCTAATGCTATCACCAAATTCAACATGATTCTTATGCTCCAAAATTATTCCTGCTCCCTTTCAAGGAAAGTGAAAGGTTAACAGCTAAGATTTTTTCACGTTGGAAATCCATATGGAAGAAAGAGTTGTGCATCTACAACAGACCTACTTTTATAAGGATTAAAAAGGAGAAAATACTCATTTCAAGTTTTCTGTAGCAAGTTGTCAATGATACTGCACAGTGTTGTCACAGATGTTATTTCTACCTTCTCAATCTTCCTCCAGCTATTTCAATAGATTTGCTCAGTACAGCCAGTGTCACCAGTGAGCACCTAATTTATTCCCAATGTATGAACATTAAGCATTTTAGATGCAGGAGAGGAAGCTAAAACTACACAGAGGAGCAGCTGTTTTGGTCATCAGGGTGTATCAGTTTTCTTCATCTGAATTTAAGCACCTGAAACACATCAGTTTGCCTAAGAGCAGTTAGAAAAGCTTTTATTTCATCTAAACTTTTCAAACAGAACTAATATTGTACTGAAGGAACCTTTCTTCCTCCTCCCACAGGACACGAATACTGGTTGCTTGTAGACCGAGACACTTAATGACTTCTAAATACTTTCAGATACTGAGTACATTTCAAGGGAAATGCTTCACAATGTTTTCATCTTGGAATCTGTACCACAGGGGGATAAGGAAATCAAACTTTGCAGCTACATAGAGTTTTTGTGTTAGTTATGGAAAAGTCTAGCAAAATAACGTAGCACTTCAATTACATAAAAGTAATTTTCAAGATAAGAAAGGCCTTGTGCCACTACTGTTTCCATCTTTAGCAGAACTTCCTGAACTTCCTAGGTGACAATGCTAAGAAGCAATATAATGTGCTGCCTAGAGTAACTTTGCAGGATAGCAGAGTTGTGCGGTCCAACCCCTATGACCTGAGCACAGCAGCTGTTTCAGCAGCTTGTATTTAATATCCCCGGTTTATGTACGCCGACGTGAAAATCACGTACAATCAAGGTCAGATTTGAAACACTGGTACTGAAAAGCATTTGGAAATAATCAGAAACTGTATCAGAGCTTGGTGCATAACTACTCCAATGTTGCATAAGCCTCTTGCTCAGCGTGGCTCCCTTTCCCATTCCTGCCCCAGCACTGCGCGCTGTCACAGAGCAAGCAGAGCTGCAGTGAGCTGGAAACGACACCACTGCAGGACCAGCAGCTGGCACCTCACCGATGGTCTTCCCAGAGTATGTTCTTTTTCCTTTAATAGCTGCCTTTTTGGAGTTCTAATCTAGCAAGGGCTACCCAGTATAAGAGCGTTTTTTCTATTATTTTGTCTTGAATAAATTGTCAAGTCAACGAAACAGCACTGAACTTCATTCTCCTGAGGGGGATCCAGCACCGTACCTGTGTCAGGTACAATTTTCACTGCGAACTGCTGGAGCCATGCTATGCTTTCATCTTAGCTTCTCTGTCTTTCCTTCAGAATGATGCTGCCAAACAAAGGCCAAGAATGTGAGATGTAAACCTCCTTTTTTTTTTTTTTTTTGGTCAGCTTGTATGAGAACCTTTAAATTTTGGTTAACTTTCCCATTGTACACAGCAACAATCAAAAAGAAGTACCAGGGCAGCATATTTCATTTTCAGTGTTGTAAAATATCATACTCCTCTTGGTAAATGGTCATGCTGCTCCAAAAAAAAAATAAGATATCACAGAGGTTGGGAGGATTATTTTTTGAAGGTTATTTTCACCTTTCAACATTGTACAAACATTCTGAGTCTAGACAGCTTAGAGCAATTTTACTTGACTAAACGGAGAAACTGTAAACTCAAGCTGCAGTGGCTGTGTCACTGCTTCCTGTGCTCTAATCTCTTTTCCACATAGACAGATGAAAGGTTTATCTTATTGCCACTTACTATTCAAATAAAATAAAGCCAAGGGGAAGAAATGTTGACCCTTCCAGAGGGAAGAAAATCAAGGTCAAAGATAAAATAGCACATATATGATAAGTTCTGAATACCCAGACTACTAGCAAGACAGAAACAATAATTCACATTCAGGACTGCAGAATGAATTGGTTGACTTCAGTTACAGCTACTTATTTCATCCAGCGATAATAGAGCAATCTCAATATTTTGGTTTTGAAGTGACTGGAAATCATAACATTATCTTAGTTTTTCCCTAGAAATGCATTTTCCTGGACTGTGAAATCCCTGCTGAAAGGCTGACCCCAGAGCCCCTCAGCAGCATTGTGCTCTCTATCTCCAGAGCTGACTGCCTGCAGTCAGCTGTCCTGCCAGAGCTGCGCAGAGCTCGCACAGAACTCGCAACTCCCGGCTCGGCAGCACCTGCTGATCATCATCCAGGCTCCAGCTCCGCAGCACTTCTCCCTCCCTACCATCCAAACCCTCCCTTCCCCCTAAGACCTCTGAGTGAAACATGGAATTCAATCACTGTTGCCTTTCCAACTCTTATTGGCTCTTGAAAAATTCTTCAGTTCCACTCCCCCCTGTCCCACCCTGAATACTGTGAATTAGTCTGCCAGCAGTCTTGAAGGAAAATCCCCAAAGAAATCAACCTCAACCTCCCAAGGCCCTTCTGGACTCCCCTAGTTCCCTCCTCTTCCACCAGGCCAGTCTAGTTTCCCAGCCTTACCCCCTCTTTTCTGTGCATGCAGAGTTTTTGAAAGTTGTTTTGCAGAGTTACAATGCAGAGTTAGCTTCATTCATCCCAGTTTATGCACTCTTAGCTTCAAGAGTGAACATCTCCCTGATGCAATCTTCAGAGAAATTTGATGTTTAAAAGCAGATTTTCACTCTCTTGCCACAGAAAAGTTTACACGTGCCTGTTACAGGTAACAAATTATCTCCTGGACCTGCAGCTGGATGGGAGCAAGTACTGCCTGGCAATAGCACAAGGTCTGTTATCCCCAATGCCCCACATGAAGAGGTTTGTATGCTTGAAGAAGGTTGTGTAGCTAAACACTTTTTCCGAGAAGAAACTAGATATAAACACAAGTCAAAATTTCACATTGAAAGGCATATACGTATACCCTTTAATACTTAAGAAAAGCAGAAGGGTTTTGTGTGTTGATGCAGTCATTGAAGAGAAGATATTAATACATATGCACGTCTACACTTCACTGATATTGCTATTCAGTGTTCATAAAATCCAGTTTAATTAAAAAACCCCACAGTCCTATGAAATTCTAGACAAAAAAAAATAATATTTATCTCTTCAAAAGAGTTTGGAAGCCATAAGTAATTGTTCTGTTTATGTAAATCACGAATCTAAATCCACATTTCTAACACTTCTGGACTTTAAGAAGGATAAACATCCAGATTTCAAAGGAAAGGCTCAGATCTTGGGATGAATTTGGAGCTTAGCTCTCATTTCCATGGATTTCAAGAACATGAAATTTTGTGAATTAAGCAAAGGCCTTTAGATAATTATCTTGACTAAGGTCTGTAAAGGATATACGAAGTAAGAAAGGACGGCAGCTGCATTCCTGTTTGCTTATGAAACAAGAAAAATGTTACCAGCAAAGGATACGTTAGATTTAATGTTACATAAGCAAATAAAAATGTGTATATGTGTCAGTCAGCTGTCAAACAACATATACCCACATTAAGAACACAGGAAGAGAGGAGCAGCATCAACCTCTATAATCCTTCACATTTGATTCCATGGCCCAATGATTATGGGACTGGAGCGACTCAGAATGAAGAGATTAAAGCCTATTCTTGCTTTTCCATCAGTCTGCTGAGTAATCTTTGGCAAACCATTTGATTCTCTACATGTCAGCATCCCAACTTGACAACTTGCTGTAACACTTAATTCCTTTATAAATCACCTTGACATCCAGTGATGAAGACAAGCATTATTGCAAAAAAAAAAAAATTAAACAGTTCTGAGCCATTTAGTAGTATGCTTAATAAGACTTGTAAATGTATAAGAGTCTGATTTTTTTCAGCTTAGAAAGAAATGAGCTTAGAAGTTCAAATGCATATCCTTACCTTACAAGTCAGATATTCTATCTCTGCAATTGTTCCAACCCTTCGAGGGCATAAGACCATTGCCAAAAGACCTTTCAGGTTTTTTTTCCAATGGTGATATCTGAAGAATATTTATAAAATATTCTCATATAGTATGTTTCAGAAACATCTCCTTAGTCTAAACCATGTAACTTCCACAAAAATAACTAAGCGTGGGAGCTAACTATGGATCACTACCTATTTATGATGATTTCTTTTCTCTTTCATTTTAATTCAGAAAGATTAGGCCATTCTTCCAGAATTGCATTTATAAGCAGGATATTATAGTTTTTTTGACAAAATATTTACTTTACATGGAAGTAACTTCACCTGAGGTTTGTCTGATACCATTTTAAAATTCCCTTTTACATGGCACACATACCTTCTAAAGAAAATGGAATGTTGAAAACCCACCTTTACCTCAATTCTATCACACAGAGCACGCCAAATATCTCATCTCTGCTCTTAAAATTCCCATTTTGTTTTAAGGAACTGGATTACAGAAGACCCTCTCTTCTCTTCCAAAAATAACCTTTACATGATTAGTATAAAAACATTCCTTTTCTCTCTTACAATTTTTTTAGCTTATCCAGTGAGGATTAAACAACTTCTAAATCATCACCTTCCAAGTGCTTTCATCTGCAGACCACACTAAAACATATGTTTCTCACAAAATTTTACATCCTTATTAAGCACTCCTGGTTAGCAGAAGAGCTTTTTAAGCTTGGATAAGCCTTTCAAAGAATCTAGCTCAATTTTTGAAAAACTGATCAACAAAACAGAGGAAAACTTTTCAGGATGAAAGAAAAAGCTCAAGAGACCACTAGATATTTGCATTTGCAGAGAAATGCTGGTTTAATTCTGATAAAAATATTGGAGACATGGGAAGATAAGTACAAGATTTACTGCATCTCACACACTAAGTTAAAATCAGGATTTCTTTAAATAGGCTCAATGTTTCATTAAATTCTAAAAGTGTGGTAGCTGCAGCTTCCCAATTAGACATGAAATATGACACAAAAACTTCACACACATCAGGGACTTTTTGAGGCTATAATTGCAGGAGTCTGCATGAAATTGTCTTCTGCTGAACATAGGTCCTAAAAGGCTTGGACATATTGCGAGGTACTCATTTTCCTTGTTTATACAGAATACAGGTACAATTATCAGCAAAATAAAAAGCAGCAAGGTCCCACTGTCT
The DNA here is from genome assembly GCA_013397845.1 of Melanocharis versteri. Lineage (NCBI taxonomy): Eukaryota > Metazoa > Chordata > Aves > Passeriformes > Melanocharitidae > Melanocharis > Melanocharis versteri. The sequence continues at coordinate 151,858 of VZTG01007485.1, read as the reverse complement.
TTTCCAACAGAAATACCAAGCTTTGCAGAAATAATTTGCAAAATTTACATTTAGTAGCTCTCAAATTCCCAGAAGCTTTTATAACACATACATTCAGGGAACATTAGGTGCAAGAAAACACATCTGAACTTTAAATTAACGCTGCCGAATTCCCACGTAGAGCGTGGACTAAAGAAACTGCTGAGCAGCTGGCAGGCTTCTCCACTTACATAGCATGCAATATTTTCAGTAAGCAGTACCTGGAATTTTCTGCTGGAGCTCCTAAATAGAGTTTATTCCAACAACATTCCAAACTAATTTAAAATACAATAAACTTGTGCTTTCTATTTTGCTTTCTGTAGTTAGCAGCTTTAATTAGTTTATAAGAAAATGCTCATAAAGTCTTCATCTATTTCAGTTTTTATTTTATATATATTTTTATATCTATACATCTGTAGCTAAATATGGATATACATGCCAATTTGAAAGATTGAAAGATGGAAAATATTTTGTGAAATACTTTGCCTGACAGAAGTTACCTTCAAATGAATTTATATTTCAACAAAGAATTTTGACTGCACACAAAATTAAGATAAGTATAATGGTTGAGCTCACCAAGCAACCACCAATTACCCACATTTAAAGCACTTATTGCTATATATTTATAGATGGATCCCCACAAAAGCAAAATAAATCCTTATACTAAAACACACAGATGCTACAACACAGATTTTAGTTTGATAAAAAGTGATTAATGGAAAGTGCTTTTTGTTTTTACATCTATTTTTAAAGAGGAGAGCAAATGGTCATAACTTTGATCTAACAGCAAAAATTCTGTCAATTTTGCACCCTCACCTAACTTGAAAACATTAAGTATGTCGGTTTACATAAAAAAAGATAGACATATATTCTTATTTCTAAAGTCACACCTACTTCCCAGGCCAGATAACTAGAAATTGTAATACAGTGTGTGGACTAAATAGGCTAAATTTTTTTATCTACTTTATGAAGTACAAATTTATGTTTTGAGAGGAAAACAAAGTGTTTCATACTGCTGGACTGGCAGTGGCAATATTATTTAGAGATACTTTTTCTTGTGCAGGTATGCTTAAGAAAAACAGCATGGATATGAGGACAGAGTAATAAGCAATTAAAGAAAGAGAAAAGTGTAAAGTTGTCATAGTAGAATTAAGACTTTCAAACTAGCAGAAAATATTCACAAAGAGAAAGAGATTAAAAGATACTGCCTACATTTCCAAACATTTCTAAAGGTAGGCTTTGATGTGAAAAATGACTGCATCCCCACAATGACTTTGAGAGGAAATGGATGAATTCCTCTTTTAAAAGAATATATTAAGAATAAAGTAATGACAAGGACTGCATCAAGCCGGTTGCAAGGGCTTCCATAACCATGTAGAAAGATAAAAAACAGTGGGAAATTTGTGAAGACCAAATCCAAATCCACTTTCTTAAAATTCTATGCTTTTTTCTAATACAAATTCCTCTCTGGTCTATATAGTTAATACTTCTGCTGTAACTTAAAACCCTACAAGCTTCTGCACAGCACACACATTAAAAGACTGAAAATGAGGACTGTGACAGCAAAGGTGTTTATTAATCTAAACAAAGTTATGGCTAACATTCACTTAGAACCCAGTACATGTTTAAATACTAAAATAAGTTTTTAACAGTCTTCGAGGTGGGTTTTTACTGGTTGTTATTTGGTTTGTCAGGGAGTTTTGTAAATTATAGGTTTTGTTTTTAAATAATGATCAAAACAATCCCAAACCCCAGAAGAATGAATTCATTCATTTAATGCCACCTTACCGCCCAAGCTAATTTAGCATAACACGCAAAGAAGCACTTCCTTTATTTAGGATGTCTATTTGCTCTGGGGCATGGTGGTTTCCGGTTTTTTTAAGGAAGCGTGACACTGTTTTTCTTTTTAAATCGAGATGAACTGTGCTAGGAAATACAAACAGGACATTTTTCTCCCTCACATTCGTAGCAACCAGACAGCAACATCAAAAATGTAAAGTTTTCTTTTATATTTACTGAAAGTAAGAAAAAAATAATAAAGGATCTTTGACCATGTCAAAACTAGTGCAGACATTTCTAACTGTTTGAAAACTATAGACAACATCAGAACAAAAGATTGTCTGAAGCTGCAAGGAAAGCATTTCCAAAAAGTTTCATCCCTCTTCTGTCTAGGAAGGTAGGAGCAAAAAAGCAAAGTAGCATTTGTTTTCTCTCTGTACTCTATTCCCAAGAATGAAAAGTTCATATCCAAGAACATATGTAATTGATAAAACTAATACCGAAAAAAGAAAACATCTGAATTTCCTTCAACAAAAGATAATATTGTTCAACCCAGCAGGGAAAGCAAAGACTGAAAATCTTTTCCAGTGCCTTCACCTTAGTGAAGCTAAGAGTTTGCTTCAGATCTCATCTGGTACTGTCTAAGTGCAAGTTTAAAATAAAAGTTCTCAGCAACAACCTGTGTGCTCACAGAAGACAGTCGTGCTTCCCAGTTGGATCGAACTGACCCCAAACTTTGCTTTCACACATTTGTCAACAATCTGGATGCAGGAGTTGAGTGCACCACCAGAAAGGCTGCTGATGACACCAGCCTGGGAGGTGCTTTGGGTGTCTCAAGGGCCCCTCTGCTTTGAGGGTGTGCCTGTGGGGCAGCTGAGGACTTTGGGCTTGTTGTGTACGAAGGTGTAAAGCTGTTAGAGAGCATCCAAAGGAGGGGCAAAGATGGTGCAGGGCCTGGAGGAGAAGCCGTGGGAGGAGCAGCTGAGGGCACTTGGTCTGCTCAGCCTGGAGAAGAAGAACACTGAGGGCAGACCCCAGAGCAGTCTGCAGCTTCCTCGTGAGGGGAAGAGAAGGGGCAGGCGCTGATCTCTTCACTCTCATGACCAGTGACAGCACGCAAGGGAATGTCCTGGAGCTGTGGCAGGACGTGTTTAGGCTGGATATCAGGAAAAAGTTCTTCCCACACAGGGTGCTTGGACACTGGAACAGAGTCCAGTCCCCCGGGCAGTGGTCACAGTCCCAAACCTGACAGTGCAAAAGGCGTCTGGACAATGCTCTCAGCCCCATGGTGAGACTGTAGGAGTAGTCCTTAGGGGGCCAGGAGTTGGGCTTCTGTGATGCTTGTGGGTCCCTTACAACTCAGGATATTCTGTAAGTGACAGGAAAATATTGGTATTTGGTCTTCTTGCTTAAAATACACTGATAAACTTCTAAATGGAGGAATTATCTGTATGGAATAAATTCATTACTCTTACCAAGTGTCAACACTCAATTGTAAGCAACATTGCAGGGCTTCATTTTTTCTTGCACCTAGCCATAGAGTTAAGGTAACATGAAAAATTCACCTTTTAAATAGAGAAACAAAATTCTAGTTACAGCTTAGCAATTGTATCCAACAATAGTCCTTGAAAATTGATAGATGTGGAAGGCAAGGTACCTGAAACGACTACGATCAAGGGTTAAAGCTCCAAATTGTTTTCTAACCAATTCTGTTCTGTAATCTAAATATGACAACAATTAAAATGGTACGTAGGTTGTCTTTTCATTTGATGGGAAATCAAATCCATTTTAAAAAAAGCCCTGACATTTTAAACTTACTGATGATGCACAAAAAACACAAGAGTAATCCATATGTCAGAATTTATGAAGACGTGAGAATAGTTATGGGGGAAAATACTGATATATTCCAAATTTACTGCATTTCATGGTTGGCCAGCAAATTGAAATCACCTTGTGACTGCTCAAGACTCCAGACTAGATGCAGCAAGATACTTGGAAAGCCTGAGCTTAAAGCAACTAATTAGGAAGCATCTCCTTCTCAGAAATAATTCAGAAATACAGTATCATCCTTATTCAATTCCTGGGGAAAACAACTGAGAAATTTCAGGCCATACAATTCCAAATAGACAGCAAAACCTTGCATGGAGACACAAACATAGGAACTACAAATAATCCTTCATTTTTCTGGGGATTAGATACAGAGCCAAAAGCAAAGATTCTGTTGGGTCCCTACAGTAGAGAAACCAGACATGGGTAGGGCACCAGCAAATGCTCTTTTAGAGATCACAATCATGCTCAGAATAAAAAGAGTTGATGACCACTGTACCTCCTGCAAACCCATCTTGCTGAAGGAATGTGTGTGAAGAGAATATAAATATTGGTATAATTAAAAACATTCTGCCAGAAGAGGGTTTCTGTTTAAAGTTGGTATGATTTGTCCATAGAAAACATGCAAGCATACAAAAAAATAATCCTCCTAGTTTAAACCTGAAACATAGGTCTTGTTTTCTACTTCTCCTAATGTCACATTGATGGTAAAACAGGTGTTTACTCTAAACTGTGTGATGGAAAACACTTTGGCCTATGTGTGTAAACGTTGTTTTCTGGGCAAGTCCATAAAGAATATGTTAATCACTAACAATCACATTTTGAAGTTATTGTAATAGAAATACAGGTACAGCACACATTTTTCGTGGTTTTGACAAGTTCAGCACTTTGGATTAATTTAAAGACCTAAGCCAAGTTTCATGTTAATATAGCAACTAATTAAACTTGGTTGGAACATGAGGAGTTCTTCCAAAACTGCTGCTTTTCTTTTTTTTCATAATATGAGAGGAGAATGAAGGCTTTCTGCTCTCTACAAGCACAGGAGCAGTGGTAAATTGAAAAGAGTAATTAAGAGACAAAAATCCTTATGCTAAATAGTTATAAGTCAGGCCACCTCATAGGTAACCAAACAAAAAACATCCCAGTACTCTAGAGATCAAAAACGTTTTATCTCGTGGAAAACATTCCTTCCACATCACAGCAAGAGCAGATGAGCACAGCACACTGGTGTTTCTGCAGCTTGGGGTTATTGACTATGTAGTTCTCCAATAGTTCACAGTGAATTCAGGATGTTACTCAGTAAAAATGGGTTTCAGATAACCATATCAATTTTCAAGGCTCTGCTTAGTATCCACCAACTTACTGGCTTCAGCTAGAAATTTCTGCACTTCTATTACACATCATTACAATAAGGAAGCTACCAGCTGTGTTAGGAATAAATGTCACTTGTGACTCTCTCATTCCCTCTCTCAGACGCATGCCATGGCTTGAGGTTTAAAAATAGAGCAGACAAAACCTCCCATGGCATTTTGTGTCATTTAATTTTCATCTTCATCTGATTTTGAAGGCCTCGCAGTAAATAGCAATAACTGAAAACAGCAGATGCTTCTATTTGCGTTTTGTTTAGGTAAGTGTTTCAACAGAACAAGTCCAGTATAACCATTACTTTTGACATCTTTGAGACCTGGCCTGCCCTGTAAGTTAGCCTGCCTAACAAGATGGCTTAATTACACATATTTGACTAAGCATACTTACATAAGCATCCAATTATAGCTTAAAACAACACTCAACATGCATAGCCATCTGTCATTGAATGTATCTGTTAAGGCATAATGGTGTGCTCAGCTTTTTCCTTTCCAAACATATTAAATATTTTTTGCAGCTACAGTAAAGAAAAAATGGCAAAGAAACCATTTGAAGTGCATTACCTTGGCATTTGAAAAGAAATTTACAGGACAATCTGCCAATATTCTCCAAATATCCCCTCAAATCAATGTGATTTCCTTTTACTAAAAGTTACAGATAATACTAGAACTAGCACTTGCCACCACAGAAGCAAAACTGGCTGGAAATTCTTCTACCTTTTCTTTTCAAAATATTGTTCAATGTCATTTTGTTTCTAGGATAAACTATCAGCATTTCTGCCACCGAAAGATAAAATGACATTTAAATACATCTCAGGAGAATAGGAGTCAATCAGCACAGGAAAAGATAAATGCATGATGAGATATATTTAGAAAGTGCTGTAATGACACACTGTTTGGCAGTGAGAGGCATTAAAAACCCTACTATTAGTCACTTCTAACTACAGAACTATGATACTGCTTTTAACAATCAAACACGGTACCAGCTGCAATTACCCAAGGAACCTAATATTGAGTTGCCAATGACAACTGCAGTACACATGGCCCAAGACTCAACCATCATTGGCATAAATATCCACATCATCTGTGCCTAAAACTGATATAGTGTATTTAAAAAAAAAAATTATCTCCCTTCAAGACACTTTTCCCTCACTTAGCAAAGTGCTCCTAGTCTACAAAGTAGAAAGAAGTGTAATAATTAATATTTGTGTGATATCTGCAAGTAAACAAAAGTCCTTTTTACCTAATGATTATTTTAATATCTGTAAATTCAAGGAGATTTCAGTCTGGAAATAGCAAATCATAGAATTACAGAATGGTTTGTGTTGGAAGGGACCTTAAAGATCACCTATTTCCAACCTCCTGCCATGCAGGTGGGACACCTTCCACTAGACCAGGTGGCTCAAAGCCCAATCCAACCTGGCCTTGAACACTTCCAGGGATGAGAAGCCCAGAACCTTCCTGGGAAAACTGTTCCAGTGCCTCACCACTCTCAAAGGGAAGAATTTCTTCCTAATATCTAATCTAAATCTGCCTTTTTCCAGTTTAAAGCCATTCCCCCTTGTGCTGTCACTCCGTGCCCTTGCCAATCCCTCTCCAGCTCTCTTGGAGCCCCTTTAGGCACTGGAAGGGGCTCTGAGGTCATCCCAGACTCCCCTCCATCCATCAAGTTCATGTCCCTCCTGTTTAGAGACAAGGATGTGGAGCAGGACAGCAGCAGGGGCTTTGCACAAGCCCAGGCAGACGGTGCCAGTTACTCTTCCATTATGCACCAATGCTGTAACCTCATCATAAAAGGCCACCAAATTTGTCAGGCATAATTTGGCCTTAGTGAAGCCATGCTGGCTGTCACTAATCAATTCTTCATTCTCTGTGTGCCTTCTCAGTTTCCAGGAGGATCTGCCCCATCATTTTGCCAGGCACAGAGGTGAGGCTGACTGGCCTGTAGCTCCTTGAGTCTTCCTTTTTCTCCCTTTTTCAAAATGGGAGTTGTATTCCCCCTTTTCCTCTGGGCATCTCTTGATGCCACTGGATCCAAACTGGTAGGAGTGGGGTGTATTGAGATTCCCCTTCCCAGTCACCTTTAGTTTAAAGCCCTCATCACCAGCTTGTCAAGCCTATGAGCAAAGATGCTCTTCCCCTTCTCTGGCAGCTGAACCCAACCAGCCCCCAGTAGATCCCTTTTGCTCTTGAGGGGAACTGTTCTTATTGTAGCTTTAAGTTTGAGGAAATACAAGCAGAAGTAGAAAAGAAACTGAGAAAAAAAACAACTAACAAAAGAAAAAAGTTTCTGAAACAATCAGCATGAAGAAATAGTAGAAATAAAACCACCTTCTTCATTTTCAATAAATGTTTAAATAGAAGTCTGCTTTCTCTCTCATTATGCTGTGTAACAAATGAGGGTCCATTATTCGTCCCCTGAATAAATGATGGTAATATGATGAAAACCTATTTTGCTGAAGCAGATCTCCATATTCTTGCAGCATGCAAGACAGATTCATGCAAAGCTGCCTCCTAAACCTGCACAGCCCTGTGTGGATAGCCCAGCATCCCTTAACGAGGCTGGCCAGACTTGGATCAAACAATGTGCCAGACTGCAGCTCATTACAGCAAGCACAGGGACTTCGAAGAAACACTCAGGAATTACTATTAAACTGCTCAAGTCCAACTGTGAACACTGATTTTTAAAAATTCCTGTTTGTGGGCAAGAACAAGGTGCTAAAATGCCATAGAGTAATTTAGCACATTCAAATTTTATTCTCTAAATAACAGCAAGCCTCAACTTTACAATCCTTCCTATCGATTGCCCACATGAAATAGTTACCATAACAGTAAGGTAAGGTTTAAATTAACATTACACTGCTCTAACTCCTCTGAAACAAACAACCTTGTGAAAGTGAGCAGCAACAGGACACACGAGGAGAGTCAATATAAGGTAATGCCAACCAATCCATGTTGCACGTCAGCTTCTACCTGTACAAAAGCTGACAAGAGAATAGGACTGAAGGCAGCAAAACCCTGGTCACCACAAGTCAAAGTGATTTTTTTTTCTGATTTGGCTCTAAATCAAAGCTTACTGATGTGAGGATTGACAGAGATCAATAAAGCAAATAGTTAATTGAAATGTTTCTATTAGCCCCTTTTAATCATTTTAGAGCGAATCAAACATACCTCTAAAACTACTTCAGAGTAGAAGAAAAAACAAAAATCAATTTTTGAACGGCTTCACTTAAATCTCTTCCTATCATAGGAACTTAGGACACTGACATTTTGGGGCTTGGGGAGGTGGTTTAGAAGACTTCATTCCTTCATTCCACTAAAGTTTTTAATAAGGCACAACAAAAACTCCACTGATTATGAAACACAGGCACGAAAGCTACCTGAATTCTGAGCTAATTATCTGCTACACAATGACCTGTAAACATAAAGTATTTATTTAATGACATATGATCCTTCCATTTGTACACTCCCCACTTCTTGGAATCAACCAGCTCTAATCTCAAATTTGGTCTGGAAAGTTTGCTTAGATGCCCAGAATGTTCTCTTTAAAACTCAACCATAAAATTTTTCTAGTTAATTTTCTAGTTAACTTTTAAGTTAATTTTCTAGAACTTCAGAGGTCAAACAGCAAAATTTATAACAGCAAAAAGTTAACAATTGATTTGCATTTATTAATTAAAACTTGTGGCCTTGTTGTCAGGGTTTCTAAGGCCAATAACCACTTTATTTCTAGCACGCCCAATAAAACTGTACAGAAAAAAAATCCCAGTTGTATGCTAGGTTTTTCCTCTTTCAATACCCACCAACAACTATTTGCCTTCTTTTAATTAGGAGCTTATTTGCTCTAATGGTTTCTATTTGTATCTCAGACAACTAATAAATAACATTTCCAACAACTTTCGAACACTGAAATGCAAGAACCTCTTTGCTCCAGTGCACAAGAGTATCTTTACTGCTTTGTAGAATATTTGTTCTCAAAAGAAAAAAAAAATCTAGCAAAAACTCCTCAACTTATCTAAGAATTTTAAATTACAAAGCCCTTTTGTCAGGAATTTTATCTTAAGCTAGTTCTGCATATTTTTGACTTGTCAGAAAGTTGTATCTTCTCATAAATATTAGTTTTATGAGGACATAGATTTGTTAGATTCTGAGAAGTGCATTTAACCTTGTTGAATTCCATACAACTGGCATCTGGTTCAATAAGTTAATGTAAAGTACATCTAAAAATACACATGGAACACAGCTTTTATATATATATATATATATGTATATATACACACTCACCCCTATATATACATATATTCATACTGGTAATTTTAGGAAATTTGGTCCAGGGCAGCCATGACTTTCATGCAAAATATGTTTTCTATCACAAAACTATAACATCTACCTAAAAAATCTGATTATTCAGGGATATCACATCACTTATTGGAAATACATTATGTAGATAGATATTTACCACAGCTTTAAGTGGTTTTTTTAAAATATTAAAGACATAAATAATCAGAACTGCCACAAAATTGCTGAAAGTAAAGCTTAGAAAGTCCAGCTGTGGATGGAACCAGGCAAGCAGCGAGCCCAGGCTGTGCCACCCTGTGATCCTGCCTAGAGCTCCTGCTCCCACTCTGCACACCCCTGCAGCAGAGGCAGGTCTGTGTGAGCACGGAGGGCANCCTCTTGCCCTGCTGTCTCCCTTGTATCCTCTCTTGCCTTCTCACCTTCTCTCCCTCATCTTTCTGGCCTGCTTTGAGCTGCAGCTAGCAGCTCCAAGCAAGGCCCTTCCACAATAAACTACCTGATCCAAAACTTGCTTATAGAGATCTCTCATCATTATCCGTCCAGCGCAGAGGCTTTTTCTACAGCACACGGACAGGGACTAATTAGTTGCTCAAAGCTCCCTTTGCCTCCTCCTCATCCCAGCAACCACCATTCCTTTTGTGATCCTCACTCAACCTTGGTGTCAGATATCCTCAATCCCTAAATTTAATGAGGTATGTCAACCAATCTGGCTGTGTGTCCCTGTCTTGACACAACCACCGGAACTTCTGGGGTCTTCTTAAGTCCACCTGAGAAGCCAAACTGTGCTCCAAACAGTTCAAGTTCCAAAATGCTCTTAAAAGATGAAGTGGAGGGAAACGGTAGGAAAACTTAGTGGCAATGCTACTACCAGCAAAGTCTGTATTAAACTGGTTCCCCACCTAAAAGATACACTGAACATCACATTTTGTTTTACACGATGTGGAGCACTGACACATGTGGAAGTTTTCCCCCAGTTGGCAATACACTGTTGGGGAAAATTAACTAAAATTCCAGAGAGATCTAGCACCACTCCCTTTAAAGACAGTACAAACCTTATGTCCAAATCAGGCTTCTTATTAGCCATTTTCTTATCACACAGCGTTCCAAAATGCAAATAGGATGTATTATACTCATTCAATGCCATCATGTCTGCCAAGGATTTGCATTTACAACAAGATGCTAGAGATCAAGTGAAATACCAACAGCATCCCAGGATCTGGAAGTGGCATATTCTCATATTCCCTTGACAAAATTAAACATTGACATCAAAAAGAACTAGATCAAGAACTGAACCATGAATGAACTCTCATCTAATATGGCCTACAGCAAGAAGTCTGCACTCCACACATAATACCTTATTTTCATTGTGCCAAGACAGACTGTAGCAGACAAGGCTATGGAAATATTTCAGCTGGCAGGGTAGCACAGCTCCCACTGCTTTCCCTGTACCTACAGAGATTCTTCAGCTTCAAAACTTTTGGTCAAGTTCGAGGCCTCCCTTTACAGCTCAAAAGACAACACTCACCTAGATTCGCTTTCTCACAATGATTAAAACAAAAGAGTTAAACAATTCCACTTCCAACCAGCTGGAATTCCCCAAGAAAACGTCAATCCTTCCTTTTACATACTTCAGTGCACCAGAAGAATTCTTCGAGAAATAACAAAAAACTTGAGTTGCATGCCACAATCCAGGAGATCCCAGCCAATGTTATGTTCTCTAGTTCATTTTTGTTCTTTGTGAACAAGTTTTCATAAAAAAGAGCTATTCTAAGAATATACTTCAAATCAAAATTTCATTCCAAAAGAAGCTGAAAATTATTTCACAAAATCAGTTTACAAGAATACAGCCATTTTCACAGTGAGAAAAGAGAGGTATAAAAACTCACCTCTCAAATCACATCACAGGTCTTAGAAAAGCTCAAGAATAGAACCTCTAATTTTTCTAAATTTAAGTGAAGCACCTTGATTTTAAATTAATGCTGCCTTCCTAGGTTTTTATTTGATCCTTTGCTAAAAGCAAATCTATGGGTTAAATATAAATATTCTTTTTTTCTTAAACAAGCTTTTCTATTTGAGTCAATTTTAAAAAGTATTCTAAAACCTTCTCCCTTCAGCAAAGAAAAATGTTTGTTTCTCCTTCTAACACCTCTGTAAAATCAGAGGGAGTTGTGACACATTCACTGTTTGTCAAAGAAGGGGGAGGAAACAAGACAATGAACACTTTTTTATATAGATACTCAAGCATCAATCCATAAATTAAAAAAATAAGGAATATTATATTAGTGAATCACAGTAGACAAATTCTTTTCCACTCTACCTACACACTGAGGCCCATCAAAATAACTTACACCAGGCAGCATGGTAGAGGATTTGTGTGGCTTTGGATTCTGTGTGCCACTGACTCAAATTTTCAAAGGCATTTAAGAGCATATGTCTGAAATTTTATAACAGCCTTCAATCTCTTTGAAAACTAATTTCAATTCAAGATATTCTCTTCAAAGGGCAGGACCCTTCCAAAAATGTATAGGAAGCTGCCCACAGGGAACAGGAAGAATCATCGGATAAGGAATACCTGCTGGCATGCAAGGAAAGACACAAAGAACGAAGAATACCCTGTTCTGAAATTGTGTAAGTGGGGTGATGAACTGATCTTCATGGTCAGATGCAATGCATTTATTTGTGCAGCAGGGAGGTTTAAAATTAAGCACCTAACAATAACACTAGGAAGGAATTCAATGGCTTGTTTATGAAGCTTGTGGAAGCTCATCCCAGGTTTCTTGAAAAACAACAAAAAAAAAGCAAAACAAAAATCAACAAAAAAGTCCAAACATTTTAGACAAAGGTTTAACAACCTTTAAAAAAAAAAACCAACAGAAAAACCACAACAACAAAAGGTGCCATGGCCAGTCTTGAAGAGCAGGGAGTGGGTAAGACTTTTCTTTGCTCACACCACTCTTTTCTCTCCCGCCACATCCTCATCCCCCAAAACCCATCTCTTCTGTTATATTTGCCAGTTGATCTGGCAGAGAATGAACTTTCTAAACAGCCTCTGCCAGCCCTTAGTGACTTCAGGTGTGCAGGTTCACTAGGAGGCTCTAAAAGCAAAAGCCAGGAGCCACCTGTGGCAGAGCCACCAGAGAGCCTGCAGCACCCTCGGGCTACTCTCCAGACTCAGCCACCTCTGTGCTCTCTCTGGTCCCAAATCCTGCAGGCAAAATGTTTTAGCACCAGTCCCTGCCTGTAAAATACTTTAATTAGGCTTTGAGGAATTTTTGTGTTCTTATTTGTTGTCATTTTGTTTTTCACAGAAATAGGTTGGCTTTTTGGAAGGAAGAGTTTCACTTCTATCCTCATCTTAAAGTTTCTTGGGAGTTACATTTTCTCATTTAATGATTCAACAGCGATAAGGGAAGCGTACATGATGCAAATTTGTTAAATATTCTGCATATTTTATTAACCAAATCACAATCTGCAGGCTTGAAAGCTTCTGTATGATAATACCCTATTGAATGACCTTTCAGATTTATTCTCTAGAAACCATGCATTAGACTTACTAACCATATTTCTCTATTATCATTTATTCTGACCTAAAGACTGATTTTGAGTCCACAGGAGAAAACTTTTCCTGATAATTAGTTCTCCTTGGTTGTAGTCCACAAGAAAGGACAAATTTCACCTTGTTTAAGGTGCCTCTTGATAAGACATAAAGCCAACAGAGGAAGCATGCATAATTTTCTATTTTTTCTTAAGACATGCATACGTTTTTCTCCAGAGTTTGCACCACTTTTTTGTCCAATCACTTGCTATTCTACTTCCTTCAAATAACTGTGGCCTAGAGACACAACAAACCAGCTTTTTTCCCGTCTTCCTGGGGAAGCTTTGATTCCAACAGGATGCAGCATAATAAAATAAAGTCCTTGACAAAACCTTATTTGCATACAGTTTTGTATGCAAAGACTCTACTTTTTTCCTAGAGGTTCCTGATACCTCTAAGTAAACTCTACTAAAAAGTGTAAAATGAATCTACATATAACTGAAAACAAGATAAATAACAAAATTCCTATTACTCCTGTCTCCTTCAGCAATCCAAGATATGGATACCATTATAAGAAATTGCAGACTCATATGCCTGATACCACCCCTTACTCCCAAAAATCAGATACATGGTCTGATTGCATATAGAGAAAATGCATCAGGAACCAAGAAACAAAACAAAACAAAAAGAAAAAAAAAAAAAAGAAAAAAAAAAGGCAGCAGTTAAAATGGGCCTGAGTACTCCTGGCTCAAGGCAGATCAAGCCTTTTTCTTTTTCTTGAGGAGTCAAGACATTTTCTGGCTGAGCAGCTGCAGAGCTGTAGAAGCCCAAGTGCATCTGTAGAACTGAACATCAAAAGACAGTAACAGACCTCGGGCTCCAAGTCTGAAGGCAAGACACACCTTAGGGGATAACATACCTTTTTTTTCTGGAGGAACCAATTCTCTGTTTTACTGTTGAACTATTCCTAACCTTAAACGACCAGAAAATAGAGTGGCCCACAACGATGGCTTGAGAAGGAGACCCTAAAGTTTATTTTGTTGGGAATCCACAAACACTGATCTCCCTGGGAGGGGAAAGAAACTGGGAGCAGTGATCAAAGCAGAGATTAATGTACAAATGTGCAGAAGGCTTTGATGTGTGAATTTAATGCATCTGTTCAAATTCAAAATAATTTCAAAAATACCATTTTAATGTACAGACATTTTGCAATATTTCACTACTCTTTTCTTTTGGCTTAAAAACTGGAATAGAAAGCATTTTCATAATTTAAAATATTCATTAGTTTCCTGTTCTAACCACATAAAGTTTTAGCAAAATTATTAACAATTTAACATGAGAATAGTGTTCACAAAAACACAGCATTTGAAAAGCATGTTGGAATCTGATGTTCTCTGTGAAAAAACTCATTCTGGGTTTTTCAAAGCAGTTTTACAGTGGTGACCTTCTCATCAGCTTTCTAAATACTGTAGGTCTTTCTAAATGAATTAATAAATTATGTTGGAACATACTATCTCTTTGCCAGTGCAGCTGGAAACCAAGCCACTGCTGCAAATAATTAATTCAGATTTATCCTTTATTTTGTTCATGGAATATTTCATCAGCAAATTAATCTCTTCCACAGCTCCCCTGGCCTCTCCTCTCATCCTCCCCCATGGTCTACAAACAGCTTACTGCAAATGTATTTATCGTAATGCTTAGGAAGGCTGATCAGATGTAGCATAAAAGCACCTTCATTCCAAATCTGAAGGAACTTAATTTTAAGCAGGAAGAGTGCAACAGACCAGGAAAATACATAATCTTAAACTGGGCATTTGAGAGAGATCTTTTATTGAAAGGTCTTTCCCCCTGCTGAGCTGGTATCCAAAACAGATGTAAAACTACTGGGCTCCTGTAGGATTTATTTTGCACCAGCAGAATTAAAATTTTATCCTCCCCATACCTTTGCAATCTCTACGCGTGGCAGTAGGCAAGCGTGCAAAGAACATCAATGGTTGACCTTTTAGTTACTATTTTGCCATGAAAGCACATTGTACTGACTGAAGAGTGGACCTCAATATGCCAGAGCAGTTACAGTTGAGATGGCAACATGTTCTTCTCTCTGTTAGCTGTAGTTAGGATGGTGCAAGACAGGCTGAAGTTAAACAGGAAAGACTCAGGTTATGGACCAAGATAATTACCATAATTACCTAATGTCAAGACAGCTCTGGAGCAGACAGTGAAGGAACCCATGGACTATCACTGGATATTTTCAGGAATATTCCTGACAAAGCTTTGTCTAAATTAAGAGCAAGTTGAATTGCCTGTGGGCAAACCAACAAGATAACATTCAGCCACAGTTTTTACAACTGCCCTACAATATTCCAGTTTCCATTTTTATTTACTAATAGGTATATAAGTATACTAGTATATACCAGGCAAAGTATGTGTATTTCTTTGCATCTATTTTTCTGCCTTATTTTTTCATACCTATCCATCCTTTTCTATCTTTTATTCTATTTCTATTATATATATGTATATACATATACTCAGACATACATATAGTATAGCCTTTATTTAGCTTTCTTTAGTAAGAATCACCACAGTCAATTCTAAGATAGCTTAACTTCTTCATTTAACAGCAATATTTTTAGTTTTGGCCCACGAAACTGAAATATTGGATGACCCCTAATCTACTGCTGTCTCCCCCTCCCACCAAATAATTTGTTATATAACTGAGGCATAAATCAAAACTAGAGACCAAATGAAGTGTTTTTCATCTTCCTTGCCTATCAGTTTGTCATTACCAGATGACCAGCACAGTTACAGATAGATTAGTTATATTCTGACCCTAATTAGAAATGCCTATATTCATGTTACCCAATATATTTGTACAACTTCAATAAATGTGAATAATGAATGAGAGCCAAAAAAGGCATCAGATTTGTATTCTGAAATAATATTTATGATACCAGCTTAGATAATTTATGGTTGTCAACAAGTTAATGTATAAGACAGAAGGAAAGAATCACGACATCTCTGAAACAGAGAAACTTCATGATAGTGAAATCACTAAAGTTGTAGCAATATTTCCATCTACTGGGGGCTAGATATAATTAGCAGCTACTCACATCTGCCACGTCCTCTTTTTCCAATGAAAGTTAAACTGATTAAATATAAATACCTCTCTTACTGGAGTGATCATGTAATTTGGCCCCATGATTTCACATTTTTCATATATGTCCACAACATTAGGACATAAAAAATAATAGGATCTATTAAAAGCTGTTGCTCTCTTATCTTAAAAGGACTAGGACAATACTAAGGCAATATATAGAGGCTGTCCAGATAGGTAAAACACATGAGTCAAGCACATTTCCTACATAAAAAAAAAGACATCCAGACTCTATTAATAAATCATTTGGTCCATCAGTGGATTCATTTCTCACATGACAAATAAGCTTGATTCAAAGATCTGGATGTTTAAGGACCAATGATGTCAAAGTCATGGCTTTATTTTTGTCACCATAGCATATTGCAAAAGCAGCACCTCCAAGTGTCACGTACAATAGCTCTATTTCTCCATGTCTGCATCACTCTTGAAAATATTCTCTCATTTCTAAGTGGCATTTTACAAAGTCTAGAAGAGTGAACAATGTATCACTGCTAAATAGCAAATAACCAGTCCCAGAGAAACCAAGGTCTAAGCCCTGAGTCTAAGAGAATTTGTTTCACTTTAAAGATTTTGTCTCTCTTCAAACAGAAAATACCTACAATTTTTGCCTTCAAATAATATGTGGTGGGATTTAGCTGAAGATAGCTTACACCACTAGCAATTTAATTTACTCATAAGGTTGTCCACATGGCCTACTGTGGATTCTGAGACCACTGAGTTTTGAGTTTATCACAGATTTAAGAAAACAATCTGTGCCTTTGTTTAAGAAAACCAGCTTGAGTAAAATAACTTGCTAAAGTCCACATAACATAAAGATTCATTCGATCTTTTGCAGCAGCCACTGAAGGTTCATATAAACAAACCAGTATCAGGCTTTGTTTTTGCAGGTACTTCAGAGCACGTCAGTGGCAGTTCCAAAGGGAAATCCACAAGCAAACCCCAGCAACTCATTAGAGTGGCAGCACCAGCTTTGGCCTCAACTGCCCTGACATACTGGGCTTTTGTCTGCCAGAAGAATTTGACTCTGTATTTATGTGCCCTCACACTCTCTTAGGTATCCATGATTGAAAGCCAACACAGCAATTCCAACATCCATACTGACAGGGTCATTACAAAAAAAGATTACAGCTTCCCTTCTACAGCATGCTCTTGTCAAGTAAAGCCTCTTAAATGTATATGTAGAATAATTTAGCCCAGTACCATCTATTTTTTTCATGGATAGTGCAGCAGACACCAGGAGTTAGTCTTTGTTATTTCAGATTGTGCAGGCATGTTACATAAATTTACATTTTAGCACCTGATTCTGTTCTTTTATTTGTTGGAGGTCATTCAACCAATAAAAGAGCATTCTGCTTCCCTTTGGGGTGGGGGACAGAATAAAACCTTGCAGCACAACTATATTAGTTCAACCCTCAGAGTCCACAGAATCCTCAAAATCTGCACAAACTATTGTTGTACACACGTACTCCAACTGAAATAAAACAAACAAGGTGTTTGAGCATAAATAAAAACAGCCATGAAGAAGTTGCGAAAGGTTTTTACTATTCCTTACTGCTCAAGAGTAAATAAATTCCTTACTGTGAAGTATAACACATCCAACAGTTGCAGGTAGTATTAAAAAAATATTACTTCTGTGGAATATTTGATAATCACCAGTGAAGAGTAACTAATTTTTAAGCTGTAGTCAACCAACAAAAGAGATCTAATTTCCATTATGTTCTTTGACACTAAACACAATTTAAAAACATTGCCTGAAGTGGAAATAACAAATATTGTGGCAAAAAATCCCATGTTCATTCTCAGAGTACATCACTCTGAATCTTCTCGCCTTCCGCTTAAATCAACTTTTTTCTAATGAACTTGAACCTTCACACATGCTCAGTGGGGAGAGTTATTTATATAATTCATCAATAAGTGCTTCTCATAAAGCAGCCAAAAGTGCCACCCAAGTTACAAAGACAAGGCAGAAAGTCCTGGCCTATGCAGGGTCTGTTTTCCAAAGGAATAGGTTTAGGTACCGAAAAAAGTCCTTCCCAGCATCACAGTAAATAAACATCAGGAAACCAAAACGACAGCTTCTTAAAGGAGCATTCCAAAATAGACAAAAGCAGTCAGAAAGATTTATTGTATTTATGTTTTTATATCAGACTACCTGAAATAAATAGGATTTGAAGTATGAATTCTAAATACCTCAGAAGAACCTTCCACTACTTAATTTACATCTTTGCTTAAATAGCTAAATCCCTGAAGCATGCTGGCTAACCTACCTAAGTCATCGTGGATAATTAAAGAAACAGTAACTGTCAGCATTTGCTTTTTTGGACAAGGCACCCACTTCCCTATCAATCAGCATTTTTGACTCTGATCTGCAGCACTCTAATGATGTAAATCACTGCTGCACTTACAATACTACAAACAGTGCTGGAAATGGAAATTTATCCTGGTAACTAGGTAGTGCTCAGGAAAGACTTTAATTTTAAAACATCTCCCAATAACGGTGCATAAAGCAAGACATTGTGAGCAGCTGTTGTCATGCTGATACCTGGGACAATTCAGTAATTTTTTACTCACAGATTAATGGAAACTATGTGGAACAGAGCCTTAGAGTCCAATCCTGTTAAAACACTTAGTGTTCAATTCAAAAATTATTGGTGAAAGTAATCAAGAAACCCAGGAGATTGAAAGCTGCAAATAATATTCAGACAAACGTAAAGGATTACAGAACCAGATTTTGAGGCAGAGAGCAAGCTGTAGTTTTCTTCATATTTCTCCTGTTTTCATTTTGAGTTTTTACATCTTCTTTCTCTTCCACTCTTAGTTTCTTTTTCAATTCCTAACATAAAAAGATAGAAAGTGAGAAACATATGAGAAGACAGTAATTCCATTTTATGGATAACCTCTCAATTTTCAATTTTGCTAAGCAGAAGAAATACCTTCAAGCTCCTAGACCAGCTTTTCAACTGCAAATTGTGTAATCTGCATAAAAACCATGAATCTTCTTTTCATCTTCCTTATATACATTATTGTCCCCTTCATTCTATGAATATTGTTACTATAATGACAAATGGAGGACCAGCCACTATGAGAGATTGTGTAATTACACAACAAGAGTTTTCCTGGGAAGAATCCTTTGGTTTTGGCTTAAAGGCCATGTTTCAGAGAATTTTCAACAGACATGTGCATCCAAACCTTCATCAACAATTTTCTTTCTCCCACAAAGTAAAAGTGTGCTATACTATGTTAAAAAGTTTTTGCATTGCTTAATAAGATAATAATTTTTCCTTACTTCATCTTCAGAAACACCTGAAACTTGTCAGAAACTTTCTATAACAACTCAACTTGAGCCACACCTCTAGCACAGAGTTAAAGCAAGCCAGCAAATAAAAACATGCCTGTTAAAGGGAATTATAAAGCAATCTAAATAATGATTTACAACACAGCCTAAGAGCATGAAAAGCCCCAAATTTCCCATTGCTCGGTTCTCACATTTTATAGGACACCTTCTCTTTTAAAAGTACCAGAGTGAAACATCAAGATGAAGTGGCACTATCAAGATGACAGTGAGTCAGTGACAGTCGCTGAATGCAACTTGTAGTTTTGTGAAGCATTTGGCATCTGAGCTGGTGGGAAACACAGATTGTGAAGGTGCCTCATTTCTCGTCAGGTCTCATGTCAGTTGCTGTAAAAACAAATCTTACTAAATAAAATGCAAGCACAGTAAGTTATCATCTCTGTAGTTTATACTTCTGAACTTATTCAGCTGTTGTCAAATAAAAGATCCTCCTCAGACTTTTGTTCAAGTCAAGCTTGCAAACCTCTACAGAAAAGTTCTGGTGTAAAAAAAAAAAAGAAAGGCAAAATTTTGGCTGATGCACAATTAATTCTCTGACGTCCTGGGAATCCAAAGGGAAATGTAAACTGGTTTAACAAACACACAGTAGGGAAGCTAGTCCAGATCACATAATGACAAAATTAGAAAGAGGACCCCTCCTGCAGAGGCGATATCAGTCATGCTGCATAATTCATTCTCTGGAGAAATAAACCCCATCTCTCAGGGGGGATTTTGTCCTTCCTGATCCTCCTGGAAGTTCACCTCAGAACCCTTCTTCCCCACATCCACCCTGTGGAAACCTAATCATTTGCTGCTTACTGGTATTTGTCAATTGTCACCATCATCGCTTCCCCTGAGCTACAAAACTGTCCTCTTTTATTACAAGAAATTTGGAAGAAATAACTGTAACTGTAATTTGGGAGAAGTAACTGCAGAATATTGAGAGTAAAATTTTATTCACACAGAAGTATTTCCAACCCAATCTGATTTATCTGTGTGACTGAAACAACACACCTGTAAGTCAAATTTGAATAACAGCTCACATTTCAGATACCAAACACTGACTGCAGTCCAGGATACAACTGTAATGGTAAGATTTAAATTTTTTAAAACTAATTTGATAAGAACTTGAACCTTATACAGTCAAAATCTGCCTTTGTATATGCATCTTTAGTAGCACTGAGCCTATAGGTCAAGTCACAAGAAAACAATGCACTATTAGTACTCCAACTGATAAGACATTTTAATTCCATTTTAAAAGGTATTTATTGCTACTATGAGATACATATCAAAACCAGAATACAAGTAGAAGCTGCTCCCAAGGTACTAAAAAATATTCACTGGATAAAAACATTTCTTTCAGAGTAAAGGTTGTTTTCTGTAATGTAAGTAACCCCAAAAAGTGTCTCCTTTTCCCCGTCTTGAACAAAGAGCCAGAAGAGGAGGGCAGAATGAAAGAACAATATATGCAGAAACTCACATGAAAGACTTGGTACATGAAAACATGTACAATGTTTGCAGAGGGAACAAAAGAAAACCTAGTTAAAATTCAAACTAAAGGAAATTCTCCCTTCTAAAATACTGCTTTTCCAAGAAAATTTAGTTCACCTCAGAACCACTTTTCATTAAAAAAAGAAATTTAAAAATGAAAGATACATCTACATTTATGGAAAAAGACAGCATTTTATTAAAATCAGAAGAGGGAGATCAAAGCATTTCCAGTTGGAAGCACTGATGCAGCAGCCCGAACAGGAGTGCCTGGAACTGCAGCTCTCTATAGCCTGATTTATGAACCACAACACTGACGAGAACGTGCCAAGACTCCTGTGCTTCACCAGGATTTCTCCACAGGACTCAGGATAGAACATAAAAGATAGAGCCTAGTCAGGCCATAACCAAGAACAAGTGCATAAAAAGTCAAGAGGACAGTTATTCTGAAATCCAAAATCCTTTATTTTCAAGTGAATGTATAACATAGAGCTTTCAACTTTTAAATGCAATTTAAAAATTGTTACAGAAAAAAAATTCAATTAACTGATGTTAGAAGTTGAAGAAAAGTGGGTACCTTTTTTCTCTTCCTGTTTTTCTAAGCAGCTATCCAAAAATATAACCCAAAAAGGCAATGAATTCCAAAGTACCCACTCCTTTAACCCTCTGCCAATACTATAACTCTGCTCTGAGCCCTTGAGTCTTGGTAATGAATTAGATCTTCACTTCTCTCCCCCTCTTTAAAAGAGAGGAAAATTAAAGGTGTTACCATTCTGTGATCTTGAAGTTGTGGCAAAGGTCAACCACGTTCACTTCATACTGAGTCCAAAGCTGCCAACCAATTGTTAAAACAAAATAAGTCACAGATCCTAAAACAATGATTCAACAGGCCTTCAAAATATTGCCAGCTTTTACTATGCACCACTATCTTAAAGAGTATAAGAGTTCTCTTAAGATATGGGTCCCACAGAATCCTAAATCCCACAGCAGAAATAAAACCCTGAAGACTTATGAAATGCAAAAAAAACCTAAACTCTATTTTTGGAGCATCACGATTCCTGAGAACTTAAATATACCAAAATCCATTTTCTTTTCCTTAAGTTTTTGTTGATTGTTTTAAGTCTATTCGCATTCTACAAAGCATTTAGCCCCACTGATTTTAAGCATCCACTGAATAGCAACTAATAAAGAGCATAAAAAAGAAAAGTTATATCAAAGTAATAACTTTTCACAAAAGAAAAATAATCCAAAAAATTTCTTCTTAATGGGAAGAAAGTTTTTATTTTGAGGTATTGCATATCAATGGCATGAGACAGTCAAGCCTCTACTGCTGTTCCTATGGCATTTCTCCTTCCTAATTTCTGCCTGTGATAGAAATAGAAGCAGTAGGAAGGTGAAACTCAGTTATAAATTACCTACACTAGAAATCTCTGCCAAAATACCTTTGTGGAAGATGAGCTTAGAAGAGGAAGGGGAAGTAAGGCATACAGGCAGACAATCCCAGGAGTGCTGGCAGCCCTACTGGAAAAGCCCTGAACACAGACACAACTTCACCACACGGCTTTGATTTCACTTTAAAATTCTGAAGAGATTAAAGTTCTAAGCAGAATAAAAAAAAAAAACAAAACACCAACCAAAAAACCAAAAAACAACAACAACAAAAAAAACCCCACCACACCTTCGTGCTAAAAAATTTTGTGCCAATACCCTGTGAATACACACTATGAGACAATTGTGAATTGTGTCAGTGTGTCTGTACTGGCAATTCCTGTCCTACACACATGCTTGTAAAACAGAAAAAAAGTACTTCGAGGCACATACCAAATTCACCTTCATAAAGCACGAGTTTCTTTATCTACACAGATACTCCAGACTATCAAAAGACTACAGTTTGCATTATCTAGACTTTATCCAGGGTTATGGGGTTTTTTTGTTGAATTTCATTCGACAAGGATTGCACTCAATGGTAAAATACAATAATTTCCTCCTAAATCCAGGCCTCTTATCTTAAAAAGAGGAAAAACTCCCAGGTGTGATTGTTATTCAGAGCATCTTTCCACTTCAAGTTTTCCCAGTTCCAGCAGAGATGATTTGGTCTGTCCCATGATCAATAAAACTGTTTTATCTTTTGCTACTGACATTAAAATGTTTCCTTTCTGTGCCTATCTCTACAAAGCAAAGGGAGTTAACTAAATTCAATATTAATATAAGCAGTTGCAATTCCAGGACTAATATGACCCTAAAGGGACTGGTAATTAGCCCAGTGTTCATACTGGCATAAGATGCATGTTAGACTAAGACAGTACAGTTCTACTCCCCTTGCTCTACATTTTTGTATCCTTTCTCCACAGTACAGGAGTGAGAAAAATCCCTTGAGGATTTATGAGCAGAACAGAACTGTTCTTTTAACACAAATACATACCACACTCCCTCTAAGGGTGCCCTTAAAAGCCAATGCATTTCCTCCCTCCTTTCTTTCTGGACTGCAGTCAGGTCCAGTCAATCTCACATGAAACTACTGGAAGAGTATGCATTTCTCATTTGCCTTGAGCCACAGCACACGATATCAGCCTCCAGTTCCTCTGGAAGTAGAACCTGAACAAACTAAGATACACCAGAAAGGAGAACACGCAAATAATGGCCAAAGGAGCCACTGTGCCCAGCCTGACTCGGAGTCTTCTTTGCCTTCTTACCCACTCCAGTGAACTTTTCTTCAAGTCTCTCATGTTAATAACAGACATTCAGAGACAGATCCGGCATCAGAAAAAGCCAGAAGGCACTTGTGCAACTGACTGGCTCTCTTTTGCTGAGAAGAAGTTTTCAGGGAGGAACTCAGCCCTTGCTGATAGCCTTTATTCTCCCAAGAGCCTTCAGAAGTCAGTCCTTACACAGGAGTTGCAAGAAGCAACTTTAACAGGCATTCCTGGATGGAATAACTTGTCTTTCTTATTCCCTTATCAGAGAAATAGTTTTAAAAATGTAACTTCACTCCCCCCCTTTAAGCCGAGTACATAACATAGAAATTCAACAAAATGCTAGATAGCTTTATAAATAAACGCTTGTTGCTCTCCCTTTTGCACAGTATTTAAAAATTGCTTCCACTTTGTGGAAATGCTGGCAGTGCTTCATGATCTGTGAGAAGTCCAGAGACATCTTTGCAGCACTGGCACAGTAACACCCATCTGATGCACTGCTCTGCTTTGCTGAAGCTCCACGGCGGTAGATCTGACTACAGGCAGTGTTCTCTTCATCTTTTCATTTTGCTGCAAAAATTTATTGTTAGTTTTCTCTGAAATGGAAGAATAACTAGTTTGTACAGGAGGGCACTAAAGAGAAATCTGAAGTTATCTCAACCAGCTGTTTCCAAGGGAGCTTAATTTTTCTGTGGCTTGATTCCCTCAAGCAGTTTTATTGCCTTACTATCAACATCACAACACCTCTCCCTAAAGCACATACGTACAGTACTTTGGTACAACAAAGACCTGCTCCCAAAGGACCCTGAAGCACTTGGCAATAAATTGGACTTCTGAAATACCATTTTTTTTTCTAAATGATAACAACTCAAACCTAAGAACATAAACCTCTGTAGAGCAGCAATCTAACAATGACAGCAATTTGACTGGGATGTGTTATTTGACAGATATTTTGCACTGGCTAAAAAACAGGGAGCTCCTCTGAAGCAAAGAGACTTCCTCATTTTTTACTTTACTCCTTTTCAACTTTACTCCTTTTTCCAATTAAAGTATTTCTAAGTCTGCACTGAAGGTACAGATTTCATTTGTATTTCATGCTGCTCAACTATCTGGTCTTTTACTAGAGGACAAAGAGAGAGTGGTTCTGTTTATCTTGTAGGAATCTTAACAGTACTAAACTCTATCTTCTGCCAAAACAAACAAGGTCTCACAAACATTCCTAAATATGAGTATGTCCTTGTAATACATGCCTGTGAGTACCCACTTTACAATTATGCTAAGTGATTAAAACGTGTGCAATCTGTATTTTAAAAGTGCATCTTCACCCAAAAGACAGATCTTAGTAGTTTTAATAGTAACCCAATAAATACTTGTCAGCTCTTGTGAAACTGCATTTATTTGAACTTGAAATACTTTCCTGGCTAAGGAAAGCAGTTTTTTCCACTGATACACTCTCAGGCTAATTTGAAGCCTAGTTCTATGTGGGCTCAATTTGATATTAAGGTGTGTTTTAAAGTTTAAGCAGCTGCATAATCCCCAGGAAGGCTACTGCATAACCTGTACTTGGCACCATCTCACTGAGTTGAGTCCTATTACATTTCCTTTGCAGGATCTGCTACCATTGGGGCAAGTTCAAAATGTGAAGGCGCAGTCCATTTAACTTCAAAAGCTTACTAATACTCATGAGGAAAAATGTAATCAGCTTTGACAAACTCCAATCAAGCAAGCTGTAATTAAAAAGCATCTCTCCAGATCTGATTAATTACATCAACATCTATTATCTTCCTTATCTGGCTTCCCTTCCTCCTCCACAAGTAGATTATATTCTTTACTTTCCTGCATAATAGAGTAACAACCTGAGCCAGTCCAGTTGTCTTCACCATAAAATTAAGATCTGCATAATCAAACAATATCAACTAAAAACTAAAGGAGTAGGAGGATAAAGGTATTTCTATCATGCCTTTGACTGAAAGGAGTTCAAACATAATAGAGCCATCAAATTCAAGCCAACACTGTATAATACATTGTTAATATGTGAATTTCACTCAGATTCCCATCCATTATAAATTTATGTTTCTAAGAGGAGGTCCTGAAATTGTTACTATGATATCACTCATATAACTCTTAGAGATAATAGACAGAAAACTAGGGCATTTGGGAATGTCTTTACTGAAATTAAGAAATCATTCTTAAATTTCTGAATGCTTGCAATGAACTATTATGAACAATTGTTATTTACTAGTGCAGTGAGCAGGTAATTTCCACTTATTCACATTCACACATTTGGTACATGAGTTGTCTGTTATGTGCAAACAGAAGAGTGTTAATTTGTGCAGTAAATTTGATTCAGCTTGACTCAATCATGCTGCATTTCAGGAGGTAAAATAATTATTCTCTCTTTCTAATTCTACTCTGGAATATAAATGGAACAAAATAATCCTTCTAACTTCAGTCCATCACAAAGTGTCCGCATGAAGTTAGAAAACAATAACATTCATATCTGGTCTATATGCACTTTGTGCACCCCCACCAGGAGTGCTCCAAACCAGCTCATTATTACCTTTAGGTGTACCTGTTTTGGTCCTGAGCCTGTAGGCTGTAGTCTGGGATTTGGCTGTTCACAACCTGACAGCTGTCAGTTCTGAGGAGCTGTGAAGAAATTTTAGCATTTAGGTTCCTCCTTCATGCAATTCACCAACACACAGCTCTCTGCAGGGGATCCAGCCAAACTGCTCAGGAGATTCAACACACAAGTTCATGTGTTGCCTAGTTTCACCTGAAATAAGTTCACCTGATCTCTTTACCACCGAGGAAGCCATCAAACATGGCAAGGTTCCTTGCCTGCAGCTGGTAGTCGAGAGTGCCCTCCTGGCAGATCACTGAGATTGTCTGGCTGCACAAGCCCTCCCTGAACCCCACACCTCTCCCCATCCCGCAGCAGCACTCCCCTCAAAACGCACTTCATCGCTCATTTACATCAGAAGAGTAAGCAGAGTGCCAGCACAGCTCTGACAGAAGCATCTTCTTTGCTAAACAGGCCATCCTTATTGTGCAAGAAGTTGTCACACAAGGTTTTCTTTCTGCAAATGTTGCAATGTTCACAAAAGCTGTCTAGTGCAGTTCAAAGTAGGAAAGTTTGACTTTGTGTGTGGTTTTGCCTCTGCTTAAACAAAAGAAAGCACAATTCAGCACCATGCATTTAATAAGTTTTTCATGCCACAAGAGCAAAAAAATGTCAGCTGATCTGATGATAAACTTCAGCATCTGTGTGGGTTTTTTTAGCAGAATGATTAAGCTTAATTAATATAGAAATTATAAGTTATTTGAGCTGATTGGTTTTGTTCTTGGACAGTGCACAGGAATTGAGACTTGTTAATAAGAGATATCTTTAAAGAAGTCAAGCAGAAACTTCCTAATTTTCAACTGTTTGACAGCTTATATAATTGTGGCTTTAATTAGCCCCAAACAAATAATGACTTGATTCTTTCTGTATCACACTATTTGAAAAAGAAACTTTCATTAAAATTGGAAAGAAAGGAAAGAAAAATAGTACAATCACCACCAATGGTTATAAACAACTATGTTGTTGAGCAAGTTTCTCAAGTTTTCCAAAGTGAATTTGTTGTTTCCTCTAGGAAATGATGGATTAGCTGTCTTGCCTCATTTACAAATGCATGAATCACTTCCTCTTCTGTACATAATATGACTATTTTAGGTGCAACTGCTAAAGTGTTCATACTCTTGAGTGTCCTAGGATGTCTACTGGGTTTCTGCTTGTTGGGACAAGTTTCATATAGCCACAGAAAATATCAAACCACATCAGGTTGACCAAAAGAAGTTTATCCAATTTCTTTTTAAGTCTACTATCCCTTTACTTGTACTATTTTTTAGATTCGTTTAGCAAATTTAGCATTTAATGTGTCCTTGTAATTTTTATAATTCATAATGCTATTCGCCTTCCCCAACAGCCTGCAGGGTTATTTGTATAGAAAAATACAAGCTGAAAGATTGATCTGGACACATTTTCAATAGCAACATTTTCTGTTCAATGGAATAGGCTTAATGTTATAAATTTGATTTGACTATGGGCAAATTTTAAGAAAAACAGCACTGACAAACCTGAGCTTGGCATGGTAAGATTTAGCTGGGGTTACAACTTCTCCCCATTGCCAACTCAGTAGTAACAGAGAAGCTCAGAGTGACTCTTGGAATTACTGTTGGTCTGGAAAATGAGGGCTAAGGGCTTGGCCACTCACTGGTTCTTCCCAGCTGAGGAAAAGCAGTGCTACAAAGCAAGCATTTAGAAACGTGAAATCACCAGTCAGATCTCTCACTTCTCTTACTCTGCCAAACCAAAGAAGTTTAAGACACTGAAAACTCACAAATGTTGGGTCGTTTTGCATTTTTGCCTGTTCTTATGCTAGAAGGTGTTGGAAAAAACCCAAACAACAAAAACCAACAAACCATGCACACACAAGAAAACAAAAAATACAAGTTGACAACAAAAATGCTGCACATGCACTTCAGTGCTTTTATTCTGCCATCACCTAAAATCTTCAGTCATTAGGAGGTAAAAAAAAAATCCTTCCTTGTAGGGTAAGAGAAATTTTAAATCTGTAGTAGCAATAGGAGAGAAGGCACAGCAGTGCAGTTACTGGGTCTTTCCCTGACACTGCAGGGTCTCGAGACTTTCCTGGCAGCTCATAACTCAGCTGTGCCTTGCAATAGGACAATTTTTACATTAAAGCAGGACTCAAAGCAGTGAGCAGAGCCACGGTCCTCAACACAAGCAAAGCTGAGTTTATATAGCACTCTAATTTGCCACTCTTTACCCAAAGCAAAACCAAAAATATCTACATCACAGACCACTCTGATGAGCATCCATAAAAGCATAAAATTCGTGCCTGCAGATGAAGCAAACCCTAGACTTACCCAAAGAGCTGCCCCTTGAAAATAACACAGCCAGCCCAAGCCGAGACAATCTGCTGGATTTGCTGGAGACAGGAAGCTGTGTTACACAAACTCACTCCATGCTCCTCTGCAAACTGAGCTGACAGTGGTGCAGCAAGTAACCCCCAAGTATTATTTCCACCAAATTTCAAAGAACTTTCCTCACACTTCCTATTAGTCAAAAACTGATTCCCTCACCCAAGTCTTCTCATTTGTATTATCCTTACATTTCTATGAAACCAGCTAAAACCAATTCATTTATAATCATTTTTTCATTTTCAATTTAAGCTAATACTTGCCCTGTCTCTTTGTAACATTCCCCAATTTCTATTAAATGCATAAAACCATAATATAAATTTTGTCCTTATGAAATACTGAACTTTAATCTATTTACTGACCTAATCCAAAGTTTACTGACATAAGTGAAAATATACATTTCTTTGTCTGAGGCTTTTACTTCAGAATTGCAGAGTAAAGTGCTGTCAGCAATTATACTTTCTCAACTCTAAAGGAAAAAAGGGAGAATGTGGCCCTTGTTCCTACATTTAAAATATTTATATTGGCCATTTAAATATTTATATATTTGTCACTTTAAAATATTTATATAACTATCTATTCAGCACTTCATATATTGGCGAGTGAACTTATATAATGCAAATAAATTATGTATTAAATATTTACTAGAGGTTAATATTTTATGAAATTTACTGTACACACAGTAGGAACAAAACTGGCAAGGGATGAGGAACTCTAGAGATTACTTTTGCACTTTGAGCATGAAACAACAAGGATCACTTACTTCTGCACTGCTTTTAAGAGTTTATAGGTTTGCTAAGAAAGCACCTCTGTTTAGAAATTATGTAATTCAACATCCTGGGATAATTTATCCTTTGGCAAAATTCCACCGAGGTATATGGAATTAGTCACAAATAAAGTTGATCCTGCAATTCATAAGCTAGGAGATCAAAGAAGGAATTGAAAAAGGGTGGATATTTTGAAATATTTACGATCAAAACTTCTAAAACTGCTTTTGACTCCTGTGCCCTCAATATGGGTTTCTAAGAGGGTATTCAAAGAGAAAAGGAAAATATTTTCTTTATCCTGCATTTAGACATGAACAGAACTTCTCAACACCACAAAACCAAATACTCCATGTAGCAGATTTAAAACAACAAACAAAAAAGATCTTCCCTATAGCCCTGAAAGGTTTAACATTTTCTAATCCCATAAATTGAACTCCAGTTTTAACCATTAGGCCACTACTTGTACCTACACCAAATTCAAAACAGCCACAGTCTGAGTCTTCTAAAAAATGTGGTGTGAATTAAGAAAGAAAGTAAACCAAAGCAACAATCCCAGGGATCTGTTCTCTGTGCTCTGGGACACAGAAGGACAACTTCGGGATGTCAGAAAGCAATCTCAGATAACCATGAAGGCATTCCACTGCATAGTCAGTGTCCAAATCAGTCAAAACATATAAAACAGCAAAAACATATAAGAAATTCATGCTAAAAGGATATTGCAGTACCAATATATTCCTCATTAACCTTTTTTCTGACAAGCTCATATATCAGCAGTAAGTTAATTCCAAAGGGCTGTATGAGTAGAAGTGTCCTTATGGCACTGGAATTTTCTCAGAGCTTTTTAATTCTGATTAACAGTCATAATGAACTCTAAATATACTCACAACCTTCAAGCATTAAACTTTATTAATCTACATAACATGCCAATTAAGTTAATATATTTTGATTCTGTCTAGTTCTGAAAGATGTTTTAATCTTACTGACAAATACAAAAGCAAACCAACAAGCAAATCTCCTTGCTCAGTTTTTGAGCAATTGACCTTATTTTGCTGCATTCTAGTAATTTAACTTTCCAGTGGGAAGCACATATTTCAGGACCTAGGAATTGGTTTGCTGCTAACAACCAGCAAGATTCCTGTCCTTGCACCAATCATTTAAGAGAGGCACAGGGTCAGATTTGCTCCAAAGGTAGGATCGGTTCTCTTACCCAGGTGAAGATCCTGCCACATCCCAGGCTCTCTCCTCTGTCCCTTCCTCACCTTCCATGCTGCTCCATCAGCCCCATCTCCTCAGCTTCCCTATATTTTCTGGTGCGCCACACCACAGCATTGCCTCGTGCTCCTCTTGTGGGTCACTATGACACATTACCTCCTTCTGCTCCATTCTTAAGGAACCTTCCCTGTCCGAGCTGCCAGGAGCCCCCAGCACGCACACTCCCACCACTGAGCCAAGACTGAAGGCACCCCACACTCACACTCCCGCCAGGTTTCCTTATGGGCTCCACCCCGGCTTCCCACTGCAGAGTCTCAGATGTCCAGATCCTTAAAATAAATTAATCTCTGTGCCACCACTGAATAATAAAATAACAGCTCAAACTGGTACTTCCAAGGAGAGAGTTCAAAAAAGGCCCCCTGGGCTTTTATCTGCTCACAGTCTATGTGAGGAAAAGTCTGGAGCTCCTGCCATGTCTCTCAGTGTCACTCACCTGGCTGAGCCACATGTGCCCTCTATGATCCTCTTGTCTCAGCCCCCACCCAGAGC
Source organism: Melanocharis versteri (assembly GCA_013397845.1). Lineage (NCBI taxonomy): Eukaryota > Metazoa > Chordata > Aves > Passeriformes > Melanocharitidae > Melanocharis > Melanocharis versteri. The sequence goes on along the minus strand of VZTG01007485.1, from coordinate 120,856 downwards.
CCACCTGCAACTGCACCCCGAGCTACCTGCACTGAGTGGATTCATCCAGACCAGCACAGCCCACGCAGCCCCCAGCACCGGGTTAGCAATCCTCATTACAGTTCGTTACCATGGCACACACAGCCTGGTTTTGACACTAGGAATTGAAGTCCCAGCTGACTGGGTGCTCTGCATTACCGCACAGGCAGCTCACTGTCATTGTACCAAGGAGTGTCAAGAGTAGGCTCTGCCGTGAGAGAGCTGGCCTCAACGGCCCTTGTTTAAATTCAAATAAGGAACTAACAGGACACCCAGGACTCTCAGACTTACAGAATCATTTATTTTGATGGATGGCTGTTACTATACCTGTCTGTGTTTAGTTTTCTCCTCCAGTTACCTATAAGCCAATTAGGAAATGCTTCCTGCTTCTTCCTTTCACATGAATGGCATCATTCTGATTACAGGGTTGTCAACAAGGAAGAAAAAAAGCTTCTTCCCAAACTATGTAAATTTAAGTTAATCGTCCTTCCTGCTGCAACGGCCTCTACAGAAAGAATTGCTAGCTATTCAAAAATGCACACCTCTCCTCTTGGGTGAGGTGGCATGTTGTTTCACAGGTGGGTATTTGTGTGCAAGTGTGCCAGCCTAACATTTTCAAACACTTTAGGATATACTACTCTGGCCAGGAGCAGTTGTGGTGTGATGGCCAAGGCACTTCTGAAGCAGCTCTTTCAAATGAAATAATGTTTCACAAAAATGCCCCCCAAGGAATTTTTCAAGCACTTCTTTCACTGCAAAATAAGTCAGGTTTTGAATACTTTTTTTTTTTTTTTTTTGCATGGAGTACATTATTCATTATTCAATAGATTGTATGGAGGGCTTGACGCAGAAGTGAAGTATTAGTTTCACCCATCCATTTGAACATCTCTGTATTTTGTACAACCGTGCATGCAGTAAAGAACAGCAAATTAATTTAGCTATGTCCTTACTCATGATAAATCAAAGCAAGGGTAATTCCATGTCTCTCAGCCCCCACTCACACAGTGACAACTTTCAGGTGATGAGATACTTGTATGGGGCTCCCACGGAATGAACAGCAGATTACAATGCATTTTAAAGTTCATTAAAAATCTCACTTCAGCATAGCTGGGAAAGATTAATTTGTAGTAAAACACACTGAAAGTCCCTTGCCATCTGTGTGAGACTTGAAGATTTCAATCCCAAATAGCCCTATGTATTAAAACTAATTGTCCTTCTCCCCATCCCCAAAAGAAAACACAATCTCAATGCTGAACATCAGTTACCAATAAAGTGTCATGCTGCAATATGAGCAATGACAGCAAAATGAGATCTGTATAACAGCAACAAAAGTCAGAAGCTTAACCTAGATACTTAACAAATTATGTTTAAATGCTGTTTTAAAGGTAAAAATATAAATACTAACTAGAGTGAACTCCCGACTGAGAGAGTTAAGGCATACAACTACTATGGATAAACTGGCACTCAAGAGTTACTTCAGTAATCTCCTTAGACACTGGCTTGGGAATAAATGCTGAGAAATGAACAAAAGACATCTTCATCTCCACACAGTCGGAAAAAAAAATCATTGCAGAAGTGAGGGAAGAGTTATAGTTGCTGACATCCCTGATTTTTCTCTGTTTTCTCAACTTCCCTTTTGCACTTGGCAGAATCATTAAACAGCATTTTTCAGTGAATCATTCACATGGAGCTTTCAAAACCTCTGAAAGAGCAGCACTGCGCAGGTCTCAGGACTTAGGGCAGCTACAGCCATGGTCCAGGCAGAAGTCCTGAAATGCTGTCAGACTGGATGGCAGCCAGTGGAGAGAGATACACAATCAACCATAAAGGCCCTTTCTTTGACAATTTAGAACACAGAGGAATAGCTCAGTAGGTGTGCAAGGGCACCAGACACCCAAGAGCAGCAGACCAGTCTTGTTCCCATTGCTTACTTCACCTGTGCCCTGCCTCCCAGGAGACACAGAATGACAATCTTTCCAGAAACCAGCATAGATACAAGGAAATACAGAGGGAGTGGGGAGGAACCACGGCTAAATTCTGCTCGTGCTGCTTAAGGAGAATCTCATACATGACCCTGTGTCAATGTGAAATACCACTAAACTTTTTATTCAAAGCGATTTTCTGAATACCATCCGTGTGTCAGTCATTGCACATGTCTCTGGCACATCCTTTTTAAGTATCACACTGACGTAACCCCATCATCTGACTCCTTTCTGTGAAATGGGGACAATACAGTAACTCTGAGCACACAAATAAATCAGGCAGCTCAAGTCCTGCACTAGAATCTCCACCCAACAACACACCTTTAGTTTTCACCTGTACACTCTTAACACAATCAGTGAGCATCCCTGGAGTTTGTCTTGAAAGGTTATTTTTGGGGCAAGGTTTGCTTGCTCTGGAAAAGAAAGGGTTTTAAATTCTATAATAAATCTCCTTACTTTCTACGAGAGACTAAGTACTTGTGTTTGTATCACAAGGACTTGCCTGCCTATATTCATCCATGCAAACTGCACAATTAGTCACAACCAACTCAAAGATCAGAGATGTCTTTTAGTTTTATTCATGGAATGGCATTGATATAACCAAGGCAAATTCTTCCTACTGGTATTACTGACTTCTTTGAAGTGGAAAGACTCAAAGGAATGTCAGACCTTTGCTCTTTACTGAATGTCGCTTTCAAAAAACAAAGCAAACAGAAAAAAACCCAAACAACCAAACAACAGAGAAAAAGCCACTTACCAAATCACAGACATGCCTACAATTTTTTTCTTACTCAAGCCTTAAAACTCTTAAAAACACATAAACAGTGTCCTTCCAAACCTAGACACAGTTCCTAGGCACAATCAATCTTTGACTGATACGCTAAACTCAAGCTGCTTATAAAATGATTCAGTTCAGGTTAATGGAAAGGAAGATTATATCACATAAACCAAAATATTTTACAGGGTAGGTGTATGAAATCAATGAGTCACTTAGCTTTTACAGTCAACCTAGTCATAACAGCAGATGACCTTGTGCTTTTCACATCCTAAGGATCAAACGTGTACACTTCTTAACATTTTTCTTCTTTAATCTCCTAACTCAGCCCTGCCATCCTCGTTTTTTACACTTTGGTTTGCCAGTTACAGCAGGGAGATTACGAGTGATGTACGTGCCCAAGATCAATATGCCTGTAAGGAGATGGAATTCATGTTGATCTTCAGTCATGCAGCACATATGCCTTACTTTCTATAATCCTTCCACTATAAACAGAAGAGCTGCTCCTGCATGCTGGATTTTTCCCCTTATTGCTGCTCTAGCACTGCTCTTTCCTACTCCTATATCTCATTCTCAGGCTGCTCCTAGAGCAGTTTCCAATCTTTGCTCCCAGCCTTTAAAAACTAAAAACTCATGGCAGCAACAACTGGGTCTAGTGTTTCATGGCAGCAAAACAGAGTTTTATAGTTGTCCAAAAGATCCAATCTGATTAATTAGACCTCCCTAAATCAGAGCAAGAACAACAGCTCTTAGTGCACCTTTAGTTCCAGTATCTCTCTTCAGACTGTGTTTCACAGCTACACTGGGAGGGCACAAGGCACTGTGGTAAACATGTTCTGACCAGAGAGTGTCTGATGCAGAGCTTAAAAAATTATTTGCACATGGAACCATCACAGTATTTCCAGTAAAATGTTCTATTTTCTGATTATTTTGTGTTTTCGTCCTACTGCAGGCCTTCATTTTGGATGGAGACACACTTTGCTGCAAGAAGCACATAACCCACAAATATGGGCTGTTTGTCTCACAAAGAGCAGTATCCAGAGAGACTTTGAGGACTTCAAAAATTAAAAAAAAAAAAATCACACTTTAAAGCAAACCTTTCCAACCTAGCAGTCAAGCCGTCATTCTGGATACCTGGTATACTCCAAAATCCCCATGTTGTGCATGATTCAGAGCAGGAATTTAAAATCTGAACATTCAGTATCCCAACTCAATGAGTCCCAACTGCTGGGTGGTTTTGCTGCTGTTTCTGTGCTCCTCATCAATATTGCAATTTAAAACAAACAAAACACAAAGAAAATGCACTCTGACTATGAATGGCTCCAGTGTCATTCTGTTGTTGGACAGGAAAACTTCTCAGAGCTCATATTCCATAGGATGGGAAAGTTATTTTCCCACCCACAAAATCTAATGCTATGATGTATTATAATACTTAGTCACTATTTTTAGTTGAGCTAAATGTGATGAATACTGAAACAAGTGTATCACCTTATTTGTTTCATCCTGCTTGCAGAAAGGTTTATAAAAATTCATGTCAGGACAAGGATTTAGTGTTCTGCCTATGAACATCTGCAATCACATCCCCTACAAGAGCTGACACACATCCTTACATTGATAGCTTTGCTTCCAATCATTCTGATTTTCACAGCCTTTCAGCAGCTTGTAAAACTGACACATGACAAGGGATTTCTGCATCAGATGGAGGATTTCAGTCCGAATTAATGAACGTCTGCCCATTCATTAAGAGTATAAAGACACTTTCAGAGTTTCCTATCCTTACAGAAATATTAACTCTTTACCATCTTGGAAATATTTTTCTCTCTGAAAATTACTCAGTTTAAAAGCAAAGTAAATCTGTGCATGCAAACAACTAAAATACTACAGGAAAACAAAATACTACGTATCTCAAAACATCTAGACGGAAAACAAAAGACCCTTAAAGATTACAGGCTGTGTTAAATCATGCAGGTTCTGCCACCAGTTTGGGAGTAGCTCAAAGCACCACTCTGACTCAGCAATGCCAGCCCTCCACCAGGAAGGAATGGTTTAATGTAAGAAATAAAACTAAAATTATACTCCAGTCTTGCAACAGCCCAGAGTTTATACTTTTTAAAGTCAATGCCTCGTGCTGGATTATATTTATCCTGCAAACATTAAAGAGAACTTCAAGAACACAAAAATCTCTTTCTATAATTTACAGTAGTTTAAGAAAAAACAAACCAAAAAAAAAAAAAATCCCAAACCAAAATTGTTCTCCAGAGATATTTAAAAGCACCATTTTTTTTCCTTTTGATAAAGCCAGCATACTATTCTCCTAAACAGGTCTCTCCATTGCCACAGGACCAGCAGCACTGAGCCACATGATGCAGAGATGTCTTCCCTCATTGAAACATGACAGAAATACACCACCTCACCAAGATACACAGAAAGAGCAGGGCCAGGCCAGCAACAAGGCAGAGACAACTGGCAGAGACTGCAGCCTCAGGCCTGACAGCATCTCTGCCTCACGCCAACACCAACGAGACAGAAACTGGGAGCTAATAATTCCTTATTTTAAAATATCTAATTTTGACAATCCAGAGTTAGCACTTCATTTTGGTATTCAACCAATTTTCAGCGAGTATGTTGCTCTCTTCTCAGAGTAAAAATCTAAATATAAAAGAAATCTGTTGTGTGGTATAATAGAGGCGGATCTACCTCCTCAGCAGAGCTGCAACCACTTCAAAAATATGGAACATTTGCATATGAATGTTTTCAATGGAAATTAAGTACCTTTTGAGTGTCTACATATAACACAGCAGCACAAATTAACTCATACCACTGTTCATGTGAATTTTTGAAAATGAGAAAGATTTAACAGAACAGTCCATGAAAAAGTAGTCCAGGAAGGTTCCTGTAAAATTAAGATAATTATTGTCATAAATTATGATTCTACTTCTTTGTAAGAAACGCAAAAGAATATATTCCTTTCTTAATAACAGTGCACACATCAGCTCCCTCCACTGACTGAAACAAGAAGAGGTGGCACTGCTGCCCTCAGACTTCAGTCACAGACTGACTTCATTGCACTACAGCAGCTAAAGAACACACACACAGCTGAAATAGCCTTTGGAAAAATATTTTAGCATATGGAGTTTGTCTGGCATGGGCTTGGCTGAACATCCACTGCAGAAGGTGCCTATGGCAAGAGCACAGAGTGTTCTGGATAACCTTCTGAGTAGCAGCTCTAACCCTGGTGTAAACTGGACAGTGAGAATGCCACTGCCTGCCCTGAAGATGTGGCAAAAGCGGCCTTTTCTTCTCTACTTCATTTCCTCAAATGAAGGGGTAAAAACAAAAGCCCAGGTCGTGGTGCTTCATATGTGAAATAGAGTTAATCAGCAGATCTGTGGCTCTCATAGGCCTTTTGATCTGCTTTCCCTGTTCTCCTCCACCCTCCGAGGGGTTTCACCGATGCTCTCGGAGCTGGGCCCGCCTGTGACAACAGACAGGGAAGGCACGGGGGCTGCACTGGGAGAGCCACACAGCAGAAACGCTGCCAGAGGAAGGGAACAACAAACAGGTAAGAGATTGTTTGATTTGGATATGTATTTGAAGAGGACCCAGGAGGGTGCTGAAAACAGCAGCAGAATCAGAAAGTGTTTAGAAGCAGGAAATAGACTTCAATTCCATCCCAATGAGTTAGCTCAGGGGAAACACGGAAAACATTACTTCCCTCACGTAGAATGGCAACCCTGGTCTCCATGTGATGTGTCCACAGCTGTGGACCAATTTATTGCTACTTTTTAAACGTCAGACTGTCTCCCCTGGCACTCCAGGCCACAGTGCCACGAATCAGAGATACAGGAGTACTCAGGGCAGGGTCAGTCAGGCTGCATTGCTCACCCTGCCTCGTGCACAGGGACCTGAACTCACCGTGCAGCAGTGGGGCACAGGGGGAACAGAGAAGGGGATCTACAAAGAAGCATCTGCAGGTTTCAGCCAGTGCCCAGGGCAGGAGGCAGCTCTCCTGTGTCTGGTACAGCGTGCGAGCACAGCTCTGAACCACACACCAGCTCAGGGTCTCAGCAGCAGTAACAGTAACATAAAAGAAGAAAGACACACTACAGGTTTTTTGTTTATGAGCAACTTACGTCGTCAGGCAGAAAACTACAGAAGCTCCTTGTTGTATTCAGTTCACCTGAGGAGAGGAGTAGGGTTGGGCCTTGCAGTGAACAAGGGGACATCTCCACACAAAGAGGGCAATAAACAGAGTGACCTCAAAATCTGTGTATTTACTGTACAATGTGTTGCCTGAGACAGGCTGAGGGTGATATGAGGCTGTCACACTTCTGGAGCCACTCGGGGAGGGGGTTAGAGATTGCTGCTGGCACTGAGAGCCCGGCAAAGGTAACAGGTAAATAAACCAGGAGAATGAAACAGTGGCTCCGCACACCTTCCTCACAGGAAAAATGAAGAGACCCCCTCTGCCCCCCCGCATGCTCCAAAGGCTGAGCCCAGGCCTGAGGCAGTTGCAGGACCAGTTTCTCCTCTCTCTTCCCTCCCTCAGCCTGGCCCAAGGAAATCCAAGGCCTCCACACATCTCTAGCCCTGTCCCCACCTTCAGCTGGAGCGTTCACACTGAGCCAAAGCCCTTGGGACATCCCAGATTGGAAGGAGCATGAGTGTGACCTCACAGACCAGTGGTGACACCAAGAGCAGGCACCTTACAGCCATGGGCACAGCGGTTTGCAAGTTTGGGGTTTTGTTGCAGTCTCATCAGATCCAGGAAAAAATAAGTGAGTAGTGGAAAAATAAAAGCAAAAATGTATCAAAATCTTCTGGGAGTCAAACATATTCCCTGCAGGAATCCTCAGTTGGGTGATCCACACTGCCCAGGGTGTGGGGCTAAGGCAGCTTGGCCAGTGATGGAGGAGTTTGGGAACAAAATTAACAATGCCCCAAAGCCTTAAAGCGCCAAGACAGTTTTCAGCATACAGCCCCAGACATACACTGTTAAAGCAACAAAATGCATTTGTTACATAAAATCATTTTTCCTTCTCTTTAAACAGAACAGGGGAAGGAAGGATTAAAATATAACTCAAATGGCTTAAAACATAGTTCATACTTCCAGTGCTCATTACTGGAATTATTCATTTCATGTCTTGCTGCAGAGTACGATAGATGGAATTTTTTCATACTTCCTGCAAAACAACATTTGCTTATTCAACTGCCTTTTAGCAATGGGTATAATCATAATCCCAAGTGACATATGCAGTGAGAGCAACTGACTATTCACCCTCTCTCCAGCACTTTATTTCTAGGGATGCTGTGTTTAATTAGCTCCACAGTAGTCAGAGGAGCAAACAGGTCACCTCTGTGTCAAATCTCCCAGTAGTCATCTTCCCTGTCACCATCCCCATTGCCTTCATTTATTTGGCTGTTTTGCATACTACAAGTAAGGTCATTAGTGTCAGACAGCTATTTTTACCTCTGTGTGTGTGTGTTATATTCCTGAATATCTGCACTTTGGGAAAGGGAGTGAATTCCAGCATGCAGAACCTTTATGAAGGAGGGAACATATCACATAAATTCAATATTCAAACTGATTTCACCAGAATAGTTTGAACAGATGATGGCATAAATGTTTCCAAACAGTGAGTGCGAGGAACCGGTAGGAAGTTTACCTTTGTCTGGAATCCAAAATTCGTAGTTACCCAAAGCCTTCCTCTTTGACAATCCCTCTTCTTTTTTTTTTTCCCTTCTGCAGATAGACATCATCTTTGTCACATCCAGTCATTTGACCATAGAGTCACATTCCAGCAGTGCCATGAGATTGCACCAAAATCTGCAGTCTTTAGAGCAGGCCACAAATGTTGAGTCAGGGGAAGCACATACAGAAGCAATTATGTGCAGAATACTGTTCTTTGATACTTTGCCTGAAACAGAACGAGCAGGCAGGCAGAGCACAGGGATGGGATGCATTTACAAACTTAGGCTGAGCACAAGCCACAGAACTGATGCCTTCTGCAGGAAGCAATCTGTAATCGCTGGCACTGGGGCGAGGCCCAAGTGACTCCAGTCCAATCTGGAATATAACCAGGGTCATGCATCCTTGCCCGTGTTTCTACTGCCCAATTTTCCAATTTCGATAGCAATCCTTTCAGCGACCCTCTTGTACAGTGGGGATCCACCTGCAAAGCCCTTGCTGTTTTGAAATCAGCTGGTACTCTTGGAAGAAAAGCAATGTTTTGTAACACTTGCAAGTCACCAGTGTCTTTTTCAATTTCAGTATTCTTTGACCACCTTACAGACTGTAATAGGCAGATCCCACATGTTACAGGTTTGCATGTAATGTCTGTAATTTCACTACTAATGTTTAACATAGAAGGCAAGTTTGTTAAGTGAAAGGGATGCAAATATTTCCTCTTTTTACATACTTTTTAAAATGGGTTTTGAGGTTTGGCAATCTTGGAAATAAACAACCAACCTCAGCTGCTGGTACAGACAGATCTCCACTGATCTTAAGGCAGACACAGTATTTTATGCAAGCTGACTCCAGGCCCCACCTATCTATTTACCTACTGAACACTGCACAGGCAGAAGCAAACGAGAACTGCTCCCGCAGAGCCTAATGTGCCTCATCTAGTAGGTTATATCTGAAACCTTTTCACAAAGTCTAAGGGGAAAATCCTTCCCAGATGATGCTATGACCTTTTTATATGCTGTTCAGTGAAGAGTCTCCTGGAGAATTTCCTGGATGTGGTTTTGGGGTTTTTTTGGTTTTGTTTTCCTATCAAGAAAGGTCAGTCCTCCTGCACTGGGTTAACTCATCATTTGATTCATTGTTTCCCATCTCTTTGAAGCTGTGTTTGTTCTACTGCCAGAAAACTCACTTGCACCTGAGTTTTTCACTATTAAATAAAATAGCAGTGATTTGTCTCCATATTGTGACAATGAGAACCATGATGTTTCTTCCTGTGAAGGCTGAATGTTAGAGCATGGTTGGTGGGCTCCTTGCCTGGGAGAGAGCCAATGCATGGCACAGCTGATGGGGGCTCATGGGGCTGCTGCTGCACATGCCCAGGTACCCCAGAGCTCTGGCCTCTCCCAAAACACTGATATTTGTGTGCGAGATAAACTATGAAATCAGGAATCCAGGCACTCCTCTATGATTCAAGATTCAAGGAAAGTAGAAGGTTCTAAAAGGGTTTAAGTCAGATAATGAACTTCCTGTGCAATCCTAGAAAAGAATACACAATGATGTCTTTGAAATATTATTTTTAGTGGGGTTTTTTTTCACATCCTTCCAGCTCACATAGGCTGATGCAATATGCACATGAAATGCACTGGCAACTAGCAGGAAATATGCCTTTATGATGATCCACAGTAGGTGCAAATCATTCCAGCTCAGGCTCAAATAGCCTTGATGCAGGGAAAACTCTCAAAAATCACTCTTCTTGCCCTGGTGGTCCCTGCTTTCTTAAGCAAAAGGACAGTCATTGCACACATTCATCACACTAAGCTACACCAGGAAAGAAGGTCTGAAATACCAAGTCTTTGAGTGTTTCAGCACTAACCAACAAGAATTACAAGATACACACAGAAGCCTTGGATGTTTAATGGATTAGCCAGGTGACACTGGGGCTGCAACTTTGGACTACTGTTAATAGCCAAAGTATTTAATTTAAAATTTAGTGTAAGACAGTCAATGCAATAAGGATGTACTCATCAAAAAAAGGATCATCAAAAGAGGAGGCTCAGAAAGCGCAAGTGACATGAACAAAGAATTATTTCAAAAATTATCAGCTGTTCTGCTTCATTCTTAGTTGAAAGTAATTGTAGCAGTGACTCCCAAGGAGGCAAAGGCCAAGCTCAATACATTCACATTTACAGGCACCTTGCCAAACTTTCTTAATGCCAGTGGTTGAAGTGGTGACATTTTTAAACATAAAATGCATATTGTTTACAGGCTCTGTGAGGTCAAACAGTTTCAGCAGTTGTTTAAATCTTCTGAGCTTCAGCTACAATCAGAAACATTACTCAGTATTTAAGTCTTGCTATTCCTAAAATTTTAGAGATGCTGTTTTACATTATGTGTATTTAACCTTCCGCTCTGCAAATGATTCACCACTTGGCAGGACCATTAATAACAAATAGTAAAAAAAAAAGTTATTCTGCTTCTTCCTGTTTTATTTAGAAACAGTCCATTAGGAAACATGTTTTTTTCTTTAAGGCGTGAAATTAAAAATAAGGCATGAATTGTATTAACCTGAATATGAACCTTTTCTTTCTTATTGTGGTGTGCTTGCATCTCAGGCTACAACTGTCATCAAAATCCATGCAGTCATACTTCCCAAAGAGATGGCCAAAAGTAGTAGGTTTAAAATTAAACAAGATAAATTTATGTAGTTGCATTCAAGTCACTTGAGAGCTGGAGATTTATTTCAGAGGAGGAACAGGAACTGCAGAATTAGTTCTACAGTGCAAATTGTCCCTCCAGCCCAACTGAGATTACCATTTTATGGAAATTTTTTTCCTGATTTTCAGGTACAGGGAAGTTTTGTAGATGGGAGCAAAAGCTGAGCAATTGGCAGTCATTTGTCACTGTTGGCTGAGTTCAGAGGACTAATATGGTGCAGCAGCCAAATCATTAAAGCAGGACCCAGGATGCCAGCACTGTCTTCCTGGATGTTTCATAATGATTTGCAAACAGATTTGCACAGATACCTCTCACATCTACCAGAATTCCCTCGGGTACTATGGTGAAGTCTGGTCTAGAAAAAGACACAACTAATTGGGCAGAGATTGCAAAAGCACTCAGAGACAGGGGGCTCTCTGCCCTAACCCACATCAATCTAGTTAAAGAAAATATCAAATAGGGGCTGTGTAGTGGGAAGAAAAGAAGCATATGTTTTGGTCAGTACTTTATACAAGGTTCACATTACACCCTGTCAAGGTCTGGATGTCCCCTTCTCTCACATTCATGTGACATTATTTTATTTACCACTCAACTTAACCTAGAAAAGCACATCTCTCATAACCTAAAGCCCTGGCACTTGCCCCTGAGTGTTCAAAACTGGTTTAAATTACAGTTTAATGACCTGTCCATGATGTAGGAAAGGGCATAAGAGAAGTATTGACATGGTGAGCTGTTGTGTGATATGTAACTTCTTTTAGGGCCCAGGAGCAGAAATGAATGGAGAGGAAGAAGGGAGCAGTGATCTGCCCAGCACTCCTTCTCTGATAGGAAATGAGGTCAGGGCTTCTTGTACTGCATACCCACTCAGTGCCTCACAAAACAACCCATGGGCCTGAGACCGGGACTCTCAGCAGTGCTGAAATTTCAAGAGAACAGAGGGGTTTTTAATTATTTCACTGAATGATCTATTACAATCAGAGATGAAAGATAATAACGATTTCATAGAATCATCTCTCACAATCAGAGATGTTTCAAATATAACTCCAGCTGAGATCCAGATCAGGGAGACGTGCATTTTATCTTCTTTACAGATCTGGTAATCGGAAACCACTGTGATCACGTCGCCTGGCTTTCAAAACAAAAATTATCTTTACTCATTCATATATCAATAACATCGACCCAAAACTTCATACATTAAACAGTAGTAATTTTCCAGTGAATTACTGACCTCAGCATATCAGGGTGGGATAAAACACTGGTCAAGAAAGCTAATATATTATATCCCAAAACATAATAATAAAAGCATCTGAGAGCTCTAAGTGTGTGTTAACAATGTTGTGCTTTACCAAATAGAAAAGAGGATACTTTAAAAAATATATATTTCACTCTTAATTTTCTTTCTCTTTTAGACTCTTCTCAGCCCATTTGAACTGGAAAAAAAAAGATGAATAAAGCTTGATGAGGCAAGGATTCCTGCAGAGACAAGGTGATTATGAAAAAAGTCAAGTGAAAAAAAACCCAGAATCAAAAGAGATTAAAGTAATTACTTCAACTAAACTCCAAATCATATTAAGACCTGATCCTACAACTTCTCACTCACAGTAGGTTTCTGTGCTTTTACACCACTAGCAGGCAAAAGAGGGTGGATTGAGGCATTTAGAAGATTTCTTCTTTTATCCCTGTGGTGGATGTCTGGAAATGATAGTGAGAGAACCAGGAACATCAGTATCACAGCTAAACATCTTTATGTATAGGATAAAACTTGTAAGTTTTTGCATTCTAATCATACTTATCCAATAATACTTTTGAGATATATATATATACATATTTATAAATAGCAAACAAATGCTCTTTCTTTCTTTCTTTCTTTTTTGCAAGATACTATGAACAAGTTACTTTTCCCATGCACATATTGTAGCAGATGGTGAGTATTAACATCCCGACACTTCTCACAGCAATACTAAGCAAAGTCATGTGTACATCAAACTGTGGTTTACTTTAAATGTAATGAAAAAGTCTGTACAACTAATCTTCCACCCCTTTTGAACAATGGAAAATATTATCTTCCATCCCGTTATGTGAAGAATGCAGAGCTTTTGGGTTCTGCATTGTTAAAATGAAGGCGAAAGTGCAGTAAAGTCCTTCACACAGAACAAAACTTTCCATTAAACAGAATAACACTATGACTGAACTCAGGGCAACGTCACCAAAAGTTCAAGTAGCTGCCCTGAAACTCACCGTTAAAGAAAACCAGAAATGCTAAGATTGCCCATAAGTTCTGGAAACTTTTTTTTTTTTTTTTTAAATAGCCTGCTAATACAGGCTTTTAATATCAAGGGCTACTTGAGGCTTTTGAATGATCTTTATACTTGGCATTTTATTAATGCAAAAGCTCTTGGAGGGATAAAAGTGTTTTGACGTGGGGTGCTATTTTCATAAAATATAGATCCAGCTAATAGGTCTAGACAAATCTTTTCTTCTGTTTGATATCAAACATTGTCACGGAGGTACAAGCAGATGGTAAACTCAGGCAAACTTTAATTCACAACCAAAACCATGGCCCAAACTGACTCATAGGGGTAACCATGATGATGCTACAATGACTTCTCACAACTCCAGGTGGTCTCCGTGCTCCTCCCACAAATCCACCACCGAAATTCACTAGAGAATTTCGAAATAATGTGAAGATGATATTGCTCACTGCAATACAGTACTTTTTCCCTCAACAGGAGATTAAATAGTCTGAAATTCAAGCAATTAAGAGGAATGGCTGTTTTCTCATCTCTAAGGTTTCAGTACATCATAGACATAATCTAAGATATTAATCTTAGCGACTCAATTCTTGTCTCGTTTACCAAGAAAAAACCATAGGCAACTTCACTGAAATACTAGGATTTCTACCAAGGATATCAAATTAATTTCCAGTTATCACTGTTGTAGGTCTCCAATATCTTGCAAAATGTGAGACTGGATCCAAAACAAAAACATTATTCACCCAGTCCTGGAACCAGAGCTGGTGTATGGATACCAAACTCTGCTATTCTATGCAAATGTGCCCCTTTGGGCTGCCACAAGCTTCTTGACGTGTCTCTTGTGTGAAACATGGCCTTTATAAACCTTTCCCAAGGACTAGGGTCAGTTCACAAGCCAGATATTTGCCAGTGAGAGTATCCTGTGTCAGTGTGGACACCAAAATTAGACCTGGCAAGACACTGCAGTTTGGCTGAAGTTTGGGTTTCACTTCATGAGCTCTGCTCTCAGCCATGTTGAGGACACTGGTACACATTTTACACAGAAACCCAGTAAAGACCTACTGACACTGTTGCATCTGGCTATGGAGGGGAACAGGAGGCATTAGTGATGAAAATACCCCAGAACAGGTTCCTGATGCCTGCAGACATAGGAACACTGCTCCAGGTACCAAAATGGATCTACCGTAAAATTTCACTGACACTTATAAATCTCCATCAGTGTAGTGTAATGTGGTGGAGTGTGATTCTTTTCCCAAAAATCAAAAGGAGAGTTTAGTAGGAACAGTCTATGCCAGTTAACAGTTCAGAAGACTGGTAGCATTAAAGGGCTTTGTACTTTTATTGGCTCAAAAACCAAAAGATTCCCTTTAAGTTTCATGAGAGCTCTGGGTTATCAGTCCAAAGCTGAATTAAATTAGAAGTGATTAGGAGCTGTTACCATCTGTTGAGTGTGTGTGGTGGCTCATGCAATATGAGTTAATATACTTTAGCAGACAGATGGGCAGAAATGCACAGGCCTTAGTCATTCACGCCCTTGTTAGCAATCCGAACAGAGAGACCAGGAACATGGGCAGCATAGGAGTGAATTTCTTTCTTTTCCCCGATAAAGTCCCATCCATCATGTTTTTGGCCTTTTCCAAAGATGTTTCTACAATTGCTTCCTCTGTTATGTATTTTGTGTGGTTATGAAAAGCATTGTTCTTCCCAGGTGCTGCCAATCTTGGTCTTTCTCTTGCTCTAAAATAAAATTTAAAAGAAACACCAAACCAAGCCACATTTCTGTTCATGACTTCAGGTGTTAAAACCCACACAATTTTTTTCATTGACTGAATGTCACAGCAGTTAAATAATGATGATGTGGAAAAACATTGCCATAAATCATATCAATTATGATTTAACACTCTCTGTTTTTCCTCTTTCCCCCTGCCCAACACAGGATTGCAGGTCTAAAGTCACTGATTTTCCCACAATACAAAGAAACTCCAATCAGTACTGACAAGGAAACTGTTGTTAAATGGACAACTGCACTGAAAATTAATATATTTCTTGTAAAGACTGCTTCATTGTACTGAATATTATCTATCTTACTTCATGCTTAGAAAAATCCTTTTCCTGTGCTACTGAGGCTAAAGAAAATGAACTGTTTTAAGCAAGAAAAGAGGAAAAGAGAATAGAGCAATGCAGGGAGATTACAGAGATTACAGAGGTACAGGTCTGTAGTTAATCCCACCTACTGTGTTCTCCTATCTCTGTGTGCATCAATTTCCCTTGCAATTGGCAACCCTTAGTCCACACCAGCCACCAGCAATCTCCCAGAACCAATGCCATAACTTTTGGGTTTCCAAAGATGTCTTGTCAGTTACTTGTATTTAATCATGCCTCAAATTAGACAGCAGGATTTTGGAGCAAGGCGATTACCTTTTAATCTTCAAAACATTTACTACATTTTCAGAAGCATATATATAAAGTTTCATTTAAAAAAACCATCAGAGAAATATCAAGATTGTGAAATCAGTCACCCAGCATTAGAAAATGCCAACGTAAAGGCTTCACATGTCTTTTGCATACCCATATTTTTTCATCAAGTCCAGCTGTCATGGATTCTGTGTCTGTACTTTAGGAACAGAAAATTTGGTCTTTTCCTGAAATTCTTTTTCATTCCTTATACTAAAAATGTGTATAGTAGGTGTACCAAAACCCAAACATGACAAGAGTAATTGAAAGCTTCAGCACTATGCATAAAACAAGGGCACAGCTTCAATAGTTCCTTACAAAATTTTCAAAAGGAAATTTGCTCTGTATTTGTGACCAAAACAACACTCAGTGCAATGTAATCAAAAGAAATATGCCACATTATCAATGTACTAGAGCTTTAAACTGGAGTTATAGAACCTTTCAATGTATCTAAAATAAAACATTTATTTCATTACAATTTTGAAACAACATATCTTACTAAATGACCAGCATAAAACATATATTGTCTACCAGTTGAGCAAGGAAATGCAAAGTAATATATAAGTTTTAAAAAACATCAGAAGACCCTAGCATAATGGTTTTAAAGTATCTCTGAAGACTCCCGCTTTCTGGAAGGAGGGCAACAGAAAGCAGAAGATGAGGGCAAACTGTAGTAGAACAGGGTGCAGGGGCTGGCTGAACAGCTTTCAAAGGCACATCTTTATAGAGAATACTGAGTATCTCTGCACATGTTCAAGAAAGTGCAACATGAAATAGCACTCATGCAGGTGACAGATGAATGAGCTAATGTCCCATCATGGTGCTCAGAGCTCATGAACTATCTTTCATCTGAACTCTGAAACAAAAGCACAGGCCGGTTATGCTCTTTAATCTCAATAGTACTTGTCTCTAAAGGAAAGCTTTAGCCCATAAAGCTCAAGCCAGATCCCACTCTGAGTAATTATATTCTGCCTACAGTAATTATGTTCCCTTCGCAGTTTCACATGGAATAATGTCCACCCACTTGCTGCACTGAACTATTTTATTGCTGTGCAGTTGCTGTGAGCAGCTGAAGATTTGCTGGAGTAGGGGAGGTAACCTGGGGCCAGGGAGAGCTGCTGTGTGTGCATGGGGGGCAAACCCTCGCCCAGCTGGGTGCCCCAGAGCCTGCATGGGGTCAGGACACTCTGCTGGAGGAAGGGTTACGGTACCTGAGCCCACAGGAGGTCTTCATTGCAGATAATTCCACTTATCAATATCTCGCGAAGGGCTGTGGGATCTTACAAAGAGAAAGGCGTCCTGTGCAAAGAGCAGTGAAGTCAGTAGCTCTTGTTAAATGCAGCAGCAGATTCCTGCGCTGTACAGAGCAATAAGAGACACAGCACGAAATATATAGAAAGCTTGAATTTACACCAAAAGAGAAATGCCTTCTCTATTCTTGTGTGGGTTTCCATTGTCATTAAAGGTTTAGACCAGGAGCAATTGAAATTTATGGATGTTTTTCCACAGACTTCAGAGCAACCTTAAGTGCTGTCATTCTACTTCACGAATTTAGTATAGTCTGAAAAAGCCTCAGCTGAAGCATTGCATCAACATGAAATTCAGAAAGTGCATTAAGCATAAACCCTAAAAGGATGTTACCATTCTGCTTCAGCAGAAATGGAATTCAGTGGAAGTTGCCTGCCTGGACAGTATAAGTACGGGTTAATAGAACTGAGTGTGCAACTGGCAACAACTCTGTTTTCCACAAAGGAAAAACAGCACCTGTTCTTCTGCAGACATTTCTTGAGTAAGGTGGTTTTTAAATGTCATAAAGAAAGAGAAGAAATCTTTCACTCAGAAAATGGTCAGTAGGTGTAATAAGGACTCTCTAAATATCACTTTGTAAAATGCAGCAACGACTGGCCTGTTGCAAAGTAACCCATGAGCTCCTTCCAGTGCTTTTCTGAACAGCACTTGGACACAAATCACGTAGAGCATCCACAATTTAAGGACACACTGAATGCATCAGCTCACTCACTATTACAGCTAACTCAGTACTCTGTCCTCCTACTATTCATGTTGCTCAACAGCTTATGTCAATCCACTCACAGATTTCTACCTTGCTTTTACAACTCTGATTGTTGCTTTGAGCCCTGCCTGCCTAACTACTAGCTACTCAGAAGTGCTCTGCATTATCTTTCAGTAAGCACTGAAATATTTTGGCTTATCCTTGAAAAGCACTACAGAACTTCTCCTAAAATTACACAGATAAATATATATAACAATCTTGAATTTGATATTTAACTGTCTGTAATTGATTTTCTACAATGAAAATATTTTCCTTGCTCTGTTTATCATGTTCAGTAAGCTATATCTGAGCAATTATAGTATCTTGGTTTGCTCCTGTTTTTTCAGTGCTTGCTGTAAGCTGAGGTGGTTTTTTTTAAGTACTCAGTGTGTAATGAGCCTGACTGAATTCAGTGGGGCCCAAGTATTCAAACCTAACCCCATGGTTTAGCACCTCCTAGGTCTAAGAATTCTTCGCGTGTGTATTCAGTACAGCAACAAAAGTTTTCATTAGCTTTTGTCCCAAGATATTTTTGCTGCTGATGAACAGAGGTCTGCATCTGTCTATTGTGTTGATGGGATCCAAGAATAAAGTCTAATTTTAGTAGTTCAAGATAACAAGACAGAAATCAGCCAAAGCTGAATAAGAAGCTGAGTAGTAGATACAAGCAAAAAAGAGATTCAAAAAGGAGAATCACATGAATCAGATCTATTTATTATTTCAGCAGCTGTCTGTAATTTACCACCATGAATAATAACTCAATCACAAAATCTAAGCAGCCAAGATTTTTTATTAAATAGTACCTATCACAAGGTACTGAATATTATTCTTTTGCAATTAATAGCCCTTATAAGACATTATAAAGACCCATTGACCATTCTGGCTACAGAGGAGCAGTGAAATTGAAAGATAATGCTTATATAATGGTAATAAGTTATATCAATATGTAGATGAATGCATCTAAATAAAACATGCCCAAACTTCATAAGGAAGAAAAATTTTTGGTTTGGTTTGGTTTTTTGGGTTTTATGTCAGGGGCTACATCCTGATGGAACTCCAGCATCAGAAAAAGCTGGGAAGTGAGAGACAAACCATGATAAAGTAGAGAGGGTATGATTTGACAAATTGTTTTCTTTCTGCAGGGAAAAGCATAACGAATTAACACAACCCCTGGTTTGGTCTGCTTTTCAAACTGATGTCTTCAACATGTAAACAAGTCATTGCAGAGGGAAAACACAGCATTTTTATTGTGAGAAAATGGACACTAGTTTATTCTTCATCCCTTGTTTTTTTTCCTTTTAAACTTCTTCATCTAAATCACCAACTGGCTTCTTCCCTTTTTCCTATTTCTTGTACCCCTGCTTTTTCAAGGCTATTAATATTCAGAGTAGTTGATCTGCTCTTCTGTCTTGCAGTGGGACTTCAGTAGTGGCTGCTGGGCCACGCTCCTGCTGCCCTTTTTTAAACTGCACACTGCTCAAAATTCACATCTCCCATGGTGACCTTCCACGGTAGTTAAGAGCCTGCATTAAATTGGTCTGTTTGCCACTGTAAGTTTTCCGTATGTCTTCAGCCAGCACTTCTCATAGATTCTTGTGATGTGCCAGTAGCAGGCAGGGAGGTGACCTGTTTCTCTCCTTCTTCAAGTGCTTTAAATGAAGCTTTTTGTCCATGGGCACCAATGGTATTGGAGGTACAGGAGCCTCCTCTTTTCCTGGCTGTTTCTCTGCAGCTGCTGTGGCCTGAGCCTCGAAGATGAGTTTTAGTGCCCATAAGCTGATGGACACTCATCAGCTAATAGAATTTGAAGACAGAATATACATGTATTCCTGAAATACATTGTGAATATAATCTCCATATAAGCCTCTTACAGCTTTCAGCATCTGTTCTGTTGACTGACACTTTCCCCGATGCTGTATGTTTCCCCCACAAATCCCTGACTAGGTTATTAATGTAGAAGTGAAACTGATGTCTTCTAGTGCTGATTGTGTACTTTATAAGGGTGCTTATACAAAGGAATGTTATTTTGTATTTTAAGACCACTTGCTTGCCAAGAGAATTTGGTGGTTTTCTCTTACCTGAAAACAGAAACCCATCCCTTTTCCTGACTGCACTTATTTTTGCTACTGTAAAGTGCTTTCAAAAAAATCCTGACCCCACTCAGCACACAGAAAAATTACATTGACTCCAACATAGTCAGGGTTTCAGGCTTGCTCTCCAGATTATTTGTGACATAACTGTTTTGCAGGCAGTAATTGGATAAGCATCCACACTGGATAAGCATTAACCACATTAGTTACGTTTGCAATTCATATTAATTCTTATAAAAGAGACATGATGTCAACAAAAAATAACTTGTTTGTGAAAAAGGAGCAAAGAACATTATTCAGAAAAACTCCTTCTCATCAGAAGATTTTTCTTTGCTGGTTACTTATGTTTAGAGACTGCTGCCAATGCATACAGACCTTTTTATAAGGCATTTTTGACTGATTCTTTAAATTCCCCAATGTCCAGAGAAGGGATTTTTAAAGCACCTATTTTGCAACTGGTTTCTGCTTTGCCTTTCTTGACAGGTAGGGCATTCCTTCCAGCGTCTTTTCTTTGTCTTTCTACTTCTGAAAGTGATGGAATGTTACCAAATGTGTCTTTCCACATAGCTGCACATTAAAGTCCTTAACATAAATGTTGTTTAAAGTTATGAGGAAAAAAATATTATTTAATGAATTAAAGTCATAAAAGTTTTTACTGAAGGTTTCACTATGAGAAAGGTTTCCCAGCTGAATCCCATCATCTCCAGAACAGAACAAGCAAGAAGAAGTAAACACCTTCAGTGACAGATTTTGGGTTGTGCCTTTTCCCTCAGCCCTCTGGTTCAATCATCAGACTCCTGTGTTTGCCAGCATTTCAGCTGTTCCCCAGCTCTGGGAATGCCATGGCACACGTACCTACAAGGACTAAAAACATGCTTGTGTCTGCCCAGCTTCAGCAGCAGCTGTTTGAAGAGACGTAAGATAATTTTAACCAAAAAAAAAATTAATCCAGTGTTTATTTACCCACAGGTTTACAGTAAGCAGCAACTGTGGCCCAAATCACAAAGAGCTGAACAAATCTGTCTTTAGGTAAACTTCTCCTTTCCTGGGACAGCTGAGGAGAGTTGGCAGGGCTGGTTTGAGCAGGGGGTTCTGCCATACAGGTGGGGACAGGAGGCTGTCTCAGCTGTGCACTCTCCTTCCCACTGGGATAAACATGGGAACTGAGTAACAAACACAGAAAGGAAGAGAGGCTTCCCTCTAGATATGCTAAGTCAAGGTCCCAATATTTTTATTTCCATCTCTGTAGCATTGTCCATTTAAAACAGCAGGTGTTTGAGCCTGTGCCCAATTTCTATTGAGCAAATTTATAAAGGATTGGGGCGCTTTAAATTTTTTCTGCCAGCCCTGGTGCATGACTCAGCATAGCACAAACCAACTCACATCTAAGCTGCCATTGCTGTCCGCAGAGATACAGCGACCACCACCACAGCAGGGCTTTTATCCCTCACAGCATCTGCAATTTATGCAGGAATTGTGTACAGGCTGTAGCAAGTATTTACAAAACTGGAGATGGTAACAGTATCTTTAGGGTAACAAATCTGAGCTTTTCTTCTCAGCTAGGCAGCTACAAAATAACCTCCAAAAAAAGTGCCCAATTGTGAACACTCTAACTATAAGCCCCAAACATTCAGATGCTGTAGCTTGGAGTACAGCACCAAATGTTATGAGAGTCATGGAAAAACACAAGACTTGGCAACGGTGGAAGCGTGGCAGCCCTTTAAATTGTAGCATTTTACAATGGGGCATCTGGCATTGTTAGACATCCCCCCAGGGCCTGAACTCTGAACTCTTCCCCCGGCGGCATTCCGCCGAGCGCAGCAGCGCCGGGCACATCGCGCACTCGAGCGCGGCGCGCCGAGGGAAGGGCTGGAACGAGCTCCCTTGGACAGAGCCCGTGCCAGCACTGCCACCGCCCCGACTGGCCGGCATATGTCAGATCAAGGCCGAGCTGGTCCCTGAGCCACACGGGCAGCTGCTCCGCGTTCCCATCCTCTGTTTCACACGGATTAACAGCCCAGGATTACTTCAGCGGCTGTTTAGAGGTATACACTCACTAAAGTGCAGGTCAAATAAAATTGTTTTAAACATTTGGCTTCCTGGCTTGTGTGTTTGTCAAAAAGCATCTTCATTAGGTGATCTAAAAGCAAAACCGGATTGTACAGAAATGAGAAATTTGACATAAAATCCAGAAAAAATGAAGATCTAGGGAGACTGAAATCAACCAAGTTGTACTAACAGAAACTGTTCTTTATGCATGTTTGAAAAGTGCTTCTCTCAAGAAGCCTTTTTAATTGCTTTTTATTCTTTGATAATTTTCACAACAGAGAAATGCAAGATTTGAAGCTGTGCATGTGCACAGAGCAGATCAGATGCTCGGTTGGTACAAATCTCTGACGTCAGTGGAGCTCTGCTGATACACCCCAGCTAAATGTCTGCACTAATAAATCTGCAGACCACTCATGTGAGAAGGCTGCTTTTCACTGTTGGGCCACAAATGCCTACAGTTGCCCAGGGATGGCCTCCCAGCGCAGGACTCAGTCCCACTGAGGTATCTGTGCATCCAATCCAGCCCCTTCTGAGCCCTTTCATGGTGTGATGGTGGTCAGACCACTTATGGTCTTTGAGCCAAAAATTCAGTGGGATTTAAACAGGTTTACATACCTACAGAAATAAAAGAGGGGTAAAATAACGTGTTCTCTCTGAGCTCAGTCACTTGTAACCACTTAGGGCATAAGAAGAATCTTTTCCTCCAAGCCAGTTTATTCTGTAAGATATTTTATCATGAGGTTCCCTGGCGTACATGGGGGTGGCCACCTCTGAAGGAAGGATTACAAACTCGCTAGACCTTCAAGTGTGATCTAATATGACAATTCCAACATTTCTATCAAATATTGAGTGGGGCAGAGCATGAAAAGTGTACAATTACCTCTCTTCTAGTCATCTATTCTTTCTAATGGATCCTGAGGATAATGAATACTTTAGCGTCTGTTTGTAATAGATAAATGTTCTACAATAATGCCTCTCACTAAGAAAACATAATCTTAACTATGTAAGAGATTAAAAATAACTAGAGAAATATTGTGACAGATGGTGCTGTTCATGCTGCCTTAACATTTGGGCATGTTCTGTCTAATGTTTCTTTCATTCTCCTGATTCAGAACAGAAATCCAATTAAATTAAGCATGTTGTAACATTTCTGACATTTTTTTTCTTGTTTTGTTCCTTCTTTTGCTGATAAAATCAGTCTGAATTTAATGCTCAGTTTAGATGAGAAATATGAGGCCAGGGGAGTAATATACTCTGAGCAGACATGAAGATTTTTCTGCCACACAGTGAACTACTGCAGAGGGGCCAGAACGTACTTCAGGCTCTGTGTTTTTTCAGCCCTCTACCTCTTGAGGAAATGCAGTGAGCTGTGTTAAATATGTGATGATTTTATTTAGGGAATATAGCTAAAATTTCCCAGGGGGGAGAGCTACATGACACTGGATTTACATAATATTTTCTTGTGGTATTCCCTGTTCTGGAGGTCTTGTGCCTGCCTCTTTGGAAGGTACAGGAGAGATGATAGTCCATTCCCAAATTGCTGTTCAAGCTGAGTTAAGCACAGTCAGACTCAGGTGTACCATCAGTAAACATGGTTTTGACCAAGTCTGTCACAGGGTTTTAACAGACATGAACTTCAGTTTCTTCCATCAGCCTTTAAATACTGCCGTTCCTTTTTTTCTTTTCCAAGCAATTTTATGTTTCTGGTGGAACAAGAAGGACCTATCCCAAAGCTCCATGTCAGTGTGCTATAGCTCTCGTTGTTTGTGGATCCTCTCCCTCTCAGAAACGTCTCCGTTTCACAGGCCTGAGGCTCCACCAGAGGCTGGAAGGACACAGCTGGCACCCCCTTCCTGCCTTCGGTCATTGCTCAGGCATGAATCAGGTATTAGCAGCCCAAAAGTTGCTCTTTTGGAGAAAATCAGCTTCTCAGGTTTTTTACCAAATTAATTCCATTTCAGCCTGTTTTAGCTATTTTTGGATTGCATCAGTATTAATTATTATAAAATTCATACAGACAATTACATCAGACATAAACCATTGTCCAAGTCTAAGATTGGATCCAGCTGCACCCAGGCTTCATAAGGATTTTAGAAGTTTTAGGAGGTCCTGTCTGAAACTCATAACTCAGTGTGAGAGTCTTCATTATTCTTTGCATCTCTGGTCTCTCTTGAACCATTCTAACTCAATTTTCATGCAGTAATTAATAAAATGAAGCTTGCCATCACACTTATTAAATCTTGTCAAACCACTGTTAAACTGTGTTAAATTCCACCTAATTTACTGAACTCTCACAAATTATTATTTTACCTCTGTAAAAGATACTGTTGCTTCTCTTTTTTGAGTGGGTTGCATTCCACTCATCCATGATAAATTGGGATGGGTGACAGGATCCTAAATCAGGATTCACAACCCAACCTGGCAGGGGCTTTTGAAGAAAACTCCAGTGTTGCTCTTTCTCAGTATGAACAATGGTCTTTTCTATACATCTTATGTAGGTTCTTCCCTGTATGTTTTGGAAAGGGGAAGGGTAGGAGCAATCTGAATTCTCCTCATTCAGACTCACAGGCTGGCACCAGACAACTCTGCAGGTGGGACCCCCATATAAGGATCTTAATGTATTGCATTTTATTTCCATATTTCAGCTCTATCAAAATGTTTTTTCCATGGGCATGGGCATGTAATTCTTTGTCATGCCATTGGACTCTCACTCCTTTGAACTAATTCCACAGGTGTCTAGAGGGCTCCTAAAGGGAGTTAAGTTAATGCTTTCTCCAGCTGGTGCCTTAATGCTGGAAAGTGGAAACCACCTCTCTGCTGAGAAGGAAATGTCTCACTGTGATTCAATCTGGCTGTGTAAAGCACTTGCTGCCTGCACCTTTCCATATGAAGAAATTCAGAGAGATTTACACACACAACACAGCACAGGTCCGTGCTTAGTGCTGTCCCTGAGAGGTTCTGTGGACTGGCAACACTCAACCTCCCTCTCACATCCGAGTCCTGCAGGTCTGCCTGAGGACACAGGCGGCAGCGTTCATGGGCAGATGATCAGAAACTCAGCCTGAGGCAACAGCTGCAATTTCCAGTGAAGTTCACTACTGTAAAGTAACATATGAACACACTTAGGCCACTTCAATCATTTTTAAGTATTTTGTCTCTAGCACTCCCAGAGGAGAATGAAATTTCATTCTGTTGCTTGAAGAAGTGAAAAAATATGCAATAAATCATTTCCACAGAGAAGAAACAATCCTGCATCTTTAACTTCAGCTTTGGTCCCTAAATGTGTCTAGCTCCCTCTATAAGGAAGTAGTACTCAGTACGAGTGAGGCTCCTCTGACCGTTATTAAAAGAATTGCAGCTGAAAGCTTGGTAACCATACGAAAATTAAACTTAAATTGTGTTGTAACTGGACCATCTTCACTTTCTATGCTTTTGCTAGGTGCATTTATGTATGTGCTCCTTAACAGACTGAGAGCAGCACACGTCAGAAAACTCCTTTCTTAACAACTTACAAATCCCAAAGAAAAGGAGGGGAAATAGGCTTAAAAAAAGATTCAGTTAAGTGTTTTTCTTTGCTATTGCAGAAATTCTCTATTCACCAGACTTCCAAGACATTTCTGTGATATTTCCATGCAGCAGATCCTGTTTTATTCTATCAAATAAAAAAAACTCAACCTGAAGAAATCTAAAAATATATGATCCCCTTCATATTAATATGAAATCATTTCAAGTAAATACAAGCTGCTTTCATCCCTCTATCCCCCTCCATATTTTGTGTGTTTTCATTTTTCTTCCTTATATTTATTTTGGAGGAAGAGGTAGCTCATTTTTAAGATTATATAGGTGATTTCCATGTGAGCTTGTCCATCTGTTGCATAGGTACCTTTCCTGGTGATTTGGTAGGATTGAGTTTCTGTAGCATGAGAGGGTAATGATTTTTTGGATAATGAAAGGAATGATGAGGCTAATGAAAGGAAGAGTGATGCATGAGCAGAGAGTCATAAAAGAAGAGGCAGGCACAAAGGATCATGGGGCTATGGGGTGTCTCATAGGAGTCCAGGGAAGTTAGCCATCCTGCCTTCCTGCAGGGAAATGGCATACAATCATAGAACTATGAATTCTTCTGGCTGCCAGGGCACACTGTTAACTCATATTCAACTTGCCATGAACACACACCCCCAAGGTTTGCAGGGGGAAGACAAGAATTTCTCTCTGCCCTGAACTAGAGAGAACTCCTCAGCACTGTACCTGCAGAAATCCCGAATTCCTCTCCCACACACGCAGAGCTGCAGCCAAAAAAGCTTCTGCCACTCCGCTCTGCCTGTGAATTTTCAATTAATACCAGATCAGGGAGAATTCTCATTGGGCTGCAAAGCTAAAGCCCCTGTTTATCCTTGCTGCTGCTCTGTGCCCTGGCTGTCCATCAGCAGCCACTGCCTCCCTGGCCCAGGGAGCACTCCTGGGGCAAGGGCAGGCATCTCTTCATGTGCTCTGGACAGCACTTGAGACACAGAGCTCGAGAGCTGGAAACTCAGAATAGCCCCCATTCTGCCAAAGGCTTCTCAGTTTGCTGTACTACTGATAATAGCTCAAAAACTTTTCTCGCTACATATGTGTGTTCTTTCCTCATCCTCTCCTGTATCTCTGGCTTCAGGAGCAGGAGTGTGACTGGTACGCTAACATCTGTTCTTCGAATAATTACCTTTCTGGGCAGTGTGGATTTGGGCAAATGGCCGTGTCTCACCCAGCCACTCACATTTTCCTGAGTAAAAGCTTCAGTCTGAGAGAGTATTTTGCATGAGCAGAATTAATCGGCTTGTGCTCTTGTGGTCATGGGGAGCTAAGCTCCTGCACGGATTTCGCGCACTGTACGAAAAGAAGCCTCACTATGAAAAAAACAACTAGAGAGAGCACATAGCAGAAACACCTTTAAAGAAGCAAATGTTAAACAGCAAATAAGCAGTAGGATTTCCTTTGTAATTGCTGAGATGTTTTGAAATCTAAAGCTTAATTATTACAAATACTGATGCAGTGCACACCTCTGTGACAAACAATTGTCAAAGCCATCAGCTTCTGCTGCCAATTTATTCAAAACATTAGGTGAAATAGACCCTCACATGTCTGAATGACTGTCTGTTTGAAAAGGGTTCTTAAAAAATAGATGTCAGGTTCTTGGTGAGTCTCATTATTTACTTTGGGCTACAACATCTGAAGGTAGATTTTGTATCTGACTGCTGTCACAGTGAGTGAAGTCAAAACATCCTGCTCTAGCTTTTGTTTACATACCGCAACCAGCTCCCCAACCTGGTGTGCAACTTGAAATTCAGCTAAAACCTGCTTAAATATGTGCTACCTGACATACTTTTCTTTGTCTAAGATGGACTATAGCAGTGATCTTAACTGACAGAAAGAACACCAGCATCAGGTTTGCAAACAATGCTCAAAAAGCAGGAGGAAATGCTTATTTAGGAAACAAAAGTACTCAGAAAATTTGCCAACTAGTGCTTCAACCATTACCAAGGGGGTTCTGTAAGAAGGCATTTCAAATTTCACTCAGAACTTCTGTTTGGGGAATAAAATCAGTCAGGGAGGAACCAAGCACTTTTGCCCTGATGCCTTGTCTGGCACACACTGAGCATGGTGAGGGATTTTTGGGAGGGGTGAGGCAGCTTATAACTGGAGCAAGGATTGGAGCAAGGATAGTGTGCTGCAAAAAAGTACTTCAAAGTGCTCTCACGTGCTCTCCGGGGAATGCTCCAGCATTCTGAAGGAGAATTTTTCCCTGGAGAACTGGTGCTTTCCTGTGGCTGGTGCTGGCCTCTCCCTGTACCTGACTGGGGCTCTTGGAGCTACTCCTGGGAGGCAGCTGAGTCTCACCACCAACTCAGTCTAGAAACCAAGAATAAATCTGACATTCCAAAGTGACCACATGAGAGAAATTCACTGTCCTTCTAATATGATTTGATCTGCTTGCTTTTAACACATCAAAGAGCTGGGAGAGCAGTCTGCTGCTCTCCCAGAGCAGAGGAGAGCTGTTGAGCAAAGCAGAGGTTTCTGTGCTGGCAACCACATTCCCTCAGCTGCTCCCAGAACATTCCTGCTTGGCAGAGGCACTGAGAAGGTTTGATCCTGCTATGTGCCAGACAGAAGGGCGAGGAGGAGTATGGACAGACAGATCCTGTCCTTGAACACACCAAAGGGTTGTTCATTCAGTTGATTTTTCACTCCTACCTTTCTCTGTCACCTGCAGGTGACTGATGTTCTCACTCCAAGTGTTAGTAACCTGATGTCATCCTGTGGATTGGTTTTTCAGTGGATAAGATGCAAATGAAGGATTTATTTTAAAGGGAGACAAAACCACACATGTTCTATTCTGTAAAATGCTCTTTCGATGGAAATTAAAGGCTGTATTATTTGGACAAGGATTACTCACTGTTTCCCTTTAAAAATGTAAGACTGGAACCAGGATTCTGCAACAAAACTTTATTCTTAGTGAGAGCAGGTTCCAGTGGGAATGCTGTATTTCATAATGTTTGTAATTTAGGGATGATGTTGATCTTTACTATGCCACAACAAGTAAGACTTCAGAGAACAGAGTGAAATTTGTATTTAATATTGGTATATAGATGCTTCTATCTCAGTCTTTGTTCCTGATTTAACATTTGCATGAAAGCCCACAGCTAACTTATTTAGCATTTTGGCCTCATAAAGAAACTGTGTTTCTTATTAAAATGCTACTACATTTTCTTTTGAGCCTGATCATTCTCTGGTTTATTGTGCTCAGCCTCCTGTGATGAGTGTGTCCTCTTTAGCACAATGTGCAACCAGTAATTTTAATGTATAAAGATCACTTCAGCTGACTTATCCTTGGAATGAATAAAAGCTTTGTTCTCGTGCCTGGGAACTTTTTTAAAAGCTTATATGCGTGTCTAAATGTTTCCAGTATCACAGCATTCCGGTTTTATGTTCCATGCAACAATTTTAATTGGAGTAGATTTTATGTTCAATTCTAAAATCATGATGTTGGAGGATAATAACATCAACATTATCATTTCATTATCCAGCTTAATTTCTTAAAAATAATGAGTTTGGATTTTTGTAACAAATGAGTTCTCTGAGGCCTCACTTTGAGTATTCATGCACTGAGCAGATATGTTAGTCACATTTAACAAAAAGGAAATCATTAATGAAACTGAAGGAGGGATACTGTGCTAAGCTAAAGCTACATCCACATAGTATTCCTGATATTTCAAACCCATTTCCATCCCATTACTTTGTTCCTACTTCATAGAGTCAATGTCAGCTGGTGACATTAACTGTAAAACCTGAAAAAGATGTCCCCTGCCTTGCACAGATATTTATCCAGTCATGGATGGAGAAGGAGCAAAGAAAAAAGCCAAGATTTTCAGCCACTTCAAATGATTCCTTGCCGGAAGTCCCCAAGAGTTCACAAGATGTCTCTGCAGAAGGTTAGTGCCTTATTATAGGAAACATGGAAACCCATGTTAGCTAACCCAACACCATTTGCACAGACAATCTATTATTCAACTCCAGGCTTAAAAAAATAAAGTATCTTCTCATGTCTGTGTGGCTCCTTGATTCCTATTAATAAGTAAAAATGCTAATTTTCTAGAGTGTCTAGACACCATATTAAAAATCTAGCACTATGAGATCAGCATATGTTGAATAAAATTATTTTAGAGTTCATGAAAGCTTGCAGACAGCTGGAGCACCCTCAGACAGAAGACAGGAAAGAGCTCCATTGTATTCTTGCCCTCTGTGCATAGGACAAGAACAATGGACTTAGAATGCTATAGAGAAAATTTAAGTTGAACATGAGAAAAGTGTTGTAATGCTAAGAATATCAAGAATGGGATTAGACTGTAAGATTAGAGCCTTACCATCATTTTAGGTTTTTAAGAACAGCTTAGAATGATAAATTAGTCTTGACAATTCTTTAGGTATAGTTCATTCTGCCTAAGGGAGAAGAGATAAACTCAATGATTTCTCAAGGTCTCTAGCAGAGTTTTATGCCCATCATCCTCTCTGGGTGATTCTACAAAACTGATACCACAAGGAACTTAAGCTGAACTGATGTTTCTCACTACCAAATCTTTCCCAATCTGCCATGTGCAGTCCCTCTAACAGGTACGTTTGGGCAGGGCAGTCCTAAAACAAAAACAGATGCTTAGATTTTGACCTGCATGAGAGAACCACTAGTGAATCATCATTTTTGGTGTTAAATTGATTTTTATGAAAACATGCCTCTACACACTACCTTGGACAAGGAAACACTGTCCTGAGTAATGTACAGCTACCCATTTGGGGCCACTGGATAATACCCAAATATCACACAGTTGACCAAATTTTCTTTTCAGGCTTTTGTCAAAGCTCGTATCACCATGAACTCCAACACAGCCCATTAGAAAGCATGGGGTTGTTACAGCTCCCAGTGTGGGAATGTCTGCTGGCCCTTCAGAAAATAAAGGCATGGGCTCTGCCTCAGCTCCTACCTGGGAACACGGCAGTGAGGGAGCCTGATTTGCACACTGTAAACCACCCTGCCCCCATTAGCCTTCACTGCACACCCTGCTCTAGAAACCAGAGAGCCCAGAGCTGGGGCACAGAGACATTTCTGGGCAAGGGTTATTGCTGACAACACAAGAACAGTAAATTAGAGACAGGAATGGAACAAGACATTAAGGCCCCCATGGCACAATCTTAAAAGAATTTAATATTCTGAGTTATTTCACTTTCTACTGCATCCACATGCCATTTGTAATACAGACAAAGCAATATCCAGAAAACAAATGAGGTGTAATATTTGTGCTAATTATGCTACATTCATTTATCCTTTTTTCATATTTATTTTTATTTTGTGCCTTTAAAACATAAAAAGACAATAATATTAAAACACACAAATTAAATTTTAACACTGTTTTGCTTCTGCATTCCTTTTCTTTTGCATAATAATTCCCAGGTGACATTTTATCTTGTCTTCTCACTTATAGTCACAGATGACAGAGTTATTTATTCCCTTGGCCAAAGCCTGGGGGTTTCTTTTCAATCCTTGCACAGCAAAACCTTGAATGAGAGGTGCGAGTGTTTTGAGCAAGGGCAGGAGGAGAAATTAGAAGGTCTAATATTCTTTCACTTGTGGCTGTGCAAACTAGAGGTAATGTAAATGAAGTTAAGGAATTCACCAGTTTTACAGCGATGTATGTGCCTGTGAAGAATTGGATTGATCACTAGCGTTGATACAATATCATGTCACCAGTTGATTGACCAATTCTTTCTCATTGCTGTTATGTTCTTCTGAGGAAAA
Organism: Melanocharis versteri; assembly: GCA_013397845.1. Classification (NCBI taxonomy): domain Eukaryota; kingdom Metazoa; phylum Chordata; class Aves; order Passeriformes; family Melanocharitidae; genus Melanocharis; species Melanocharis versteri. The sequence goes on along the minus strand of VZTG01007485.1, from coordinate 89,460 downwards.
TTAAATTGTAGATTAAATCCACCAACCAGTCCTTGAGTCAGAAAATAGTTGCAGCTATTTACAGCTATTTTCAAAACATGTTTCATAAAGGGGCCCAAGTTGAAAATGTTGTAATTTATTTATCAACGTTATTTAATATTTCAGGCAGTTCTGATTACCATTTTTATTTATTTATATATTTCAAGGTTTATTTAATATGCCCATCATCTACAAAAACTACATATCAAAAAACCCATATCACAAGGAACTTGAACTGATGTATCTCACTCCCAAATCTTTCCCAGTCTGCCCCAGAAATACCATGTAGTGCCCCTGTGCAATCACGATGTTCAGAACCTATCTGGGAGCAAGGAAAGCAAATTTCATACATAAGAGCTCTCATGGATCTCTTACCCAGGAATCAAAACCTTCAGACTCTTGAATTACATTTCCCAAAGGATCTGTCTAGCAGTGAAGAACAGCAGGATGGGGAGGTTTCTACTCTAGCTGGAACATTATATCATCTTGGGCCTCACAGGCTAAGAAAAACACAGGTAATTGATCCCCATCCACACTGATGCTGAAAAAGTGCTGAGTCTCAGACAGAGACCCGGCTTATATCCTGCTTACATCTAAGAATAATCCTTGGCTTCACCTCATAAAGGACAGACATAATGCAAAGGTTTATGTCAGTGTATTTGCTGTTTATCCCATAATCTTTTTTCTCCGAAAGTGATATCAAATTCAGACTCTACCATTTTCCCTATTTAGATGTACTGGCACTGCACCTGCTCTCACAACTGCAAGTTTTGCTACTGTTTTCCTAAATATGGTTCTTTAGACACATGTGCTGAAAACTCAGTAGTCACAGAAATTAGTCTAATTAGGCTAGATTAAAATTACATTCCTAAAATTATTGCCGAGCCAAAGTTTGATGTAAATTTCTATTTGTTTTTTATAAGCCCCATCTCAGCATCATGCCAATTTTCACATCTGTTCATCTTAGGAAAGCAACACTAGTAGCACATCCCTCCGTTATTCTGAAAGTGAAGTACTTGAGACACAGCCTAATTCACAGCAGAATCAGGGCAAGCCGTGATGAGGAATGCCAGGCAATGTCAAAGGTTCAGCTGAGCAAAGCCAAACGAGCAGAGCCCATGACATGTCCCATATTATAGCTAACCTCAGGTTTCATAGCAGTTTGAAATAGTACAGAAGACAGCTGGCAGGGATGATATGGGGACTTGCTCATCTAACCAGCAAGCTACAGACAGATGTTGTGCATGAAATAGGAATCACTGCCACTGACATATCTCACATGCCAGACAGTGGGGCAAAGTGACTCAACCTGACATGAAGAGGAAATTGTGTGTGACGTGTCCTTCATTTCCATGAGTAACATGTCACTTCTGGCCCAACTTTTCGTCTGAAGCATCAAATGCTATGTGACAGGACTTGCATGTGATTTCTGGGGTGCTAAAAGTTTGCTTATATACACAAAAACACACTAAGTATAATAAAAGGCACAGTGACCACGCATCAGGAAAACAGAATTTCTGCACTTAGGTGTATTATTGGAACCCCTTATCAGGATTTTCAATTTTTTGATTCATTAATCTATGTTCGAATAACACTTCTCGTAACTGCTGTCCACAAACATTAACAATCATATTCTAGAGGGGTAATTGCCAATTAATAATTCCTTCTTACAAATCATTGGTTTGCTTCCAACAGTGCTGTTTCTAACTGATTGGATTGAAACATAGTTCTGCAGTAATGGGAACATAAGAGATAATGAGAAACTGTGTGAGAAGTGAGACTGAGAACTGGGCAGGTGTATGGCTGTGACAGCACAAGATTGGGAAGTGTCCCCTGGTCCTTTGTCAGGTGCTTCTGAACAGCAGTGCTTGCTCACCTATCTGGTTACATGTTGAGATTTCTTTTCCAAAATCAAGACTCTAAATCTGATAGGAAATTGGTATTTTATAGTGATGACAAAATCGCAGAGCTCAAAGACAGAAGGAAGTATTTAATAAGGTCTTTCACAACATAATTTCTCCAAGTGAAGACTCGCCATGGGCAAAGTTATAATGATGTGAATGAAAATAGAATCCCTGTGTAACTATAGGTATAGGCATAGATAAATATATGTATAGATGGGCCCATCCTTTCACTCCTAACCTGTGCACTGTGCACAGCTCATTGCAGACAGCATCTTTGGAAGAGATTCACCCATGAACACTTCCAAGCCAAAACAATTATTACTTTCTGCAAATTGTACGCAATGTTCTAACCTCACATAAGGGATTTAAACCCAGTGGCCTTGCCTGTGTGACAGATTTCTTTATTGCATTCAGACCAATAAAGTCAGTAAGGAAAGAATTGCCCCAGAACTTCTGCCCAGAACCGGCCTCAGTCGGAATTCCAGACACTCATCCAGCACAGTACTTGATCATGTGCTGAAATTCAAACAATTAAGACCCTCACTGGTGGGTTTGGTAATCTTCTGTAGTTTACCAAAGCTTTGTGGACTTTGCTAGATTGTATATGATTTTTTTTTTTTAAAGCTCTGAAAAAGGTGTACTTCCTCCCAGCTTCTCCAATTAGAGATTAGGAGAAAACAGAATTATTTCAGTATGTAAGGATGAACATCTTGGCCAAGAGTAAGTTGCAAAATACCCACCCACCTCCTTGTTGCTCACTTATGGATATAAAAGGCCTATAATAAACAGAAAAAACTGGGATAGGAGGTCTCGTGGCAGTGTAGCACCTCAAATAGTTTGTACTCAATAATTAACATTTTTCCTTGATGCTCTGAATTACTAGATATTCCCAAAGCATATGCAGTAGAGAGCAAAACAGATTTACAACGCTAACAGGAATTTTATTAGTGGCAACATTGGCAGTATGCATGTAGGCAGTAAGCTGGTGGGTAACAAAATTGGGTGAGGTTTTCTGTTGAATTAGTCATGTTCCAGCATTAATCAAGCTTCTGTTTCTGATACTCGAGTTTGCAAGACCTGGTCCAGCTGCCAGCATTCAGGGCTTTAGTTCAGGGATCAGAAAATTATGGATAGAGACTGCAATAAACCCAGGTGTCGATTCTGAAGAGACTTTATAGCTCTGCCAACACATTCAGTGCCTGCGCCAAGTCCTGCGTTTCAGTGGTCTGTAGATTACAGCCACCCCAGCAGCTTCACCTCTCCGTGGGCAGGTGTTCCCCAGGCTCCACAGCGGTGCTGACCGTGCTCCTGTCCTAAGCTCCATCTCAGAGGTGGCTCAGGACAGACCACCCAGCTGCGTGGGCCAGCCCTCGTGGGGCTGCTGGGATCTCTGCTACTCAGGGTTCCCAAATTCCAAACCTTTTTGTGGCCACCAGCAAAACTAGCAGGAAAACTGGAAACAGCGTAATTTTCAGCCAGGAAGTGCAAGACATATGACAAGTGTCCTTTTCAAAACACCTGGTGTCAGTGTTAAAAAAAAAATTCTTTGAAGATTTTATGATTCATGGGGAATTGAAAAATAACATTGAGATCTTATCCATATCTAATCCTACAAAATGCAAATACCGAATGAGTCAGGAATAAAACCCACCTGAAAGCTCTCCAGTTTTAACTTGCTCAGTGTCAGTTACAGAATTGGGATTTGTGAATATGTGAATGAAGTTATTGGCTCCATATCCTTCAGAAATAAAGACATTATGACCATACAGGTCATTAAGTCAGATAACTCTCCTTTTTACTTTCTGTCTGTTATTTATTTACAAAACAAATATTTTAAAGAATGAGATGTGGTGTCATATGAACATACACTTTCTCATATGCTTGATCGCAGCTTCTTAGACACCAATATCAGTATTTGTTTTGAAACATTTCTATGCAGTGGAGGCATTAGCAGCTGTTTATGTTGATTCTCTGCTGTCTAATAATAATCATCCTGCACACTTCATCTTTGTTTGGTCGCTTCTGTGACCCATCTTCTCTATTTAGTCCTCTACTCTGACAAAACCAGCGGCATTATGATTATATGGACCTGTATCACTCTGACAAATTTAGCTGAAATTTACTTATGGGTTAAAAATATTACTGTGAGAGAGAAGAAACACAAACAGATATACAGATGGCCTAATTGCTTAAGTCTTCTTTCCTCCTGAAGATAAGCTTTAGTACTGGTGATATAACAGACTGATGTCAACCAATATGCCATGGGAATGGGTCTAAGTGCTTGAAGCATGATAATGAACTCCTCTAAAATCTTACAAGTGCAGTCAATGTTCCAGAGCACTTTCCCAAATAGGAGAGTAGTTGGTGAAATATGTTAAGAACATGTGTCCCTTGAAATTCAACTGTAGCTTTTAAAAAGAGGGAGTCTAGAATAATGAAGGGAAAATACAGTAAGAAGTACAGAGCAGGAACCATTTGCCAACTGGAAACAGCACAAAGGGAGCATCAGCCTATGCCAGTCTGCCTGGGTCACTGCTTCCTGCAGTGAAATACAGCAGCTATTTACATCTGCCATCATTTTTAAAACATATTAAGCTACCAAATAGTCTTGAGGTAATGCATGATGATTTCCCTCTCCTGTTAAAATTGGCTTTGAACAGCTGTCATATAGTTAATAAAACATCCTATAAGCAACATATTAGAAATTACCCATGCACAGAAGTAACTCTGCAAGTTGAGAAATTATTTTTTCTTTCTGATTAAGCAATTAAACTAGTAACAAAAACTTTTCAGCAGTGTAACAGTTCAGGCTGACATGGAGTTAATTTTCTTTGTAGCAGCTTGTAGAGTGCCATGGTTTGTAATTGTAACCAAAACACCAATGTTTTGGCTATTACTGAACAGCATGAAGGCCTTTTCTGTTATTGTCACCCACAAGTTTTCTCACTTTTCCCTTCCAACTCTCTCCACCATCCTGGTGGAGGGGAATGAGTGAGCAGATGTGTGGGGCTGAGCCGTCTACTGGGTGGTTTAACCCGTAAGACACAGTTTTTATTCCATTCATCTTGCTAAACTGAGTCAACACTGACTCATGTTTTCAGCTGTCTTAGAAGCATTTGATAATGCTGAGCCAACAAATGAATATGTAATCAAGGTGTGCCATTAAGTAGTCCTTGAAAGACGCTGGACTGCTTCACCTAATTCCTGCTACATGTTAAGTCAGATCCATGAGAGATTCGTAAACCATGCCTCATAGTGCCTTCAGTAAATGGTGCCTGATGCTTCTATTTTGCTTATATTAATCAAATTAATCAAATATCTGACACAATTCTAAAAAATGCCTCCAGTTATTAAAATACACAAAGAAATGTCTAAGTCAGATGATGAAAAGGTTCTTCTGCCAGTATCTGATGGCCCATCAATCAGTGCTGCTCCTTAGGGGAAGGGCAGGATAGTACATTAAGAAAGCAATATACCTGCTCTGCTGAAAAAGATCAGAGTCACACTTGAAAATCTCTTTAAACAGACAGGGGTTGATGTCATGCTGGGTTCCCAAATCCTACTGAATCTTATAGATATCAAACAAAAGCAGGGACATGAGTTGCTCTTTTTTTTTAATGTGGCTTCCTTTAGTAAGTCTCCACTGGACATGACTTCTAAGTCATGGAAGTAGAAGAGTGGCTGGTGAGTCTCACAGCTGCTCTGTGCAGTCTGATGCCGCTTCCAGGATGAGTAGCAGAATTGAAGGTAACTCAGGGAACAAGAGACTCATGGATTTGGGAGGAGAAATGGTCTCAGGAACCTGAGCAGAAAGGTTTGGTCTCTGCTCTCTCATCACTGGGATACCTGCACGTTAGGTCTTCCAAGAGACAGTCTCAGGGACTTTTCAGGAACAGCAGGGAACCACTGGGTATTTTTGGTGTTGGGTTTTGTTTGTTTGCTTGGGTTTTCTTTTTTTGAGCTGTAATTCCTTCTTCCTTGGCCTCATTTCAGTAAGAATGGAGGCTTACACCCAGAATATCACCCTGTAGGAAGGACACTCTCCTGGATGTAGAAGCTGCCACTGCAGACACCCTTAAGCCAAGGAACACCTGAGATAGAGGCCTCCCACCAAATGAACACATATTTAAACAAAAGGCGAACAAAATAATTGTCTACATATAAAGTTCAGTCTTTGAGCTCTGCTGCAGCTCTAAATAGACATGGAAGCTAAATACAGACTTTTCCATACATCTCTCCCTCTCTGACACTTCCTGTTCCCTGAGATCTACTCCATCTGCTATGAAACCCTGTGGAGAACAACCTCCACCCCCAGGCTGGAGATGAGATTCAGCTAAATTAGCACTGTGACCTCCCCAGTAGAAGAGAGCATGCAGTGTGGGGAGGGCAGTGCTAAAAGGCACAAATGCCTTTTTATTTGGGGATCCAGTACACAGGGAAATAGCACAAGCTCTGTAGGGAAATGTGGCAGAAGCCAGCCTGGAATCTGATCAGCTCTACTAGACATCCTTCCAGATCCTTTCCAGTCCTCCAGGCACCCACCCTTCCTTCACTTCCCAGATCTGTTTATTTCAAAGCCATTTATGATTTGGGTTTTCTTTGCTCCATCCAATCACAAATACTTCCTAAACAGAACAGAAAATTGTCAGATTGCACTTAGCTGGAGAAAAAGAAGATGGAAGTGAAACTTTGCTGGATTGTTCCCAGACTCATGGCAGAGCAATAGCATGAAGTCCTCAGTGATTCCATGTCCTTCCTGTCAGCAGGCTGGGGAAGCACTCAGGAGTAGCTCCTGTTACAGCAGTTACAGTAGTTTCAAGCTTATCTTTGGGCAGAAGCCTTCTTTACAATTTTTGCCTTCTCCTTTTGTTTGTACTTGCCAAAACTCCTGTGATATTGTTACCCCAGGGGCAGCTCTCCCCAGGGGCAGAGGCTAACAGCCATAGTTATTCTGTGCTAGTTGAATGGCCAATTGTTCACACTGGAGATTTTTTTAACCCTCACTAATAACAGCCAAAAGCATTTTAAAAAGGAAAAAGCACTTGAAAGCTTGTCATTTTCTGCCAAACACTTTACACAGAAAAATAGATTTTGTTAATACCAGTTTTCCCAAGTGTCTCAATTACCTGAAAACACTGCTTAGTTTAAATGCTACAAGTGAATATAAGAGAGAAATAACAGTGCAAGCTGCCAAATCTAAAATTGAGAAATCTTATTATAACTTATGTATAGCTCACCCAGTCCCTAATGCTTCAGCATGGGGAAGGAACATCTGGACACCAGGAGCACTTGTGCTGCACTTTTTCATGACTTGTACCTGTTCCCAACTTGTTCACAGCCCTGAATGCAGCCGCAGCAGGGGAACTCAGGTAAGGAATGCTGGGCATGTACATAAGAGTGCGTGTGAACAAACAAACTGGGGCTGGTGTTTTACATGACCCTGTAGAAAGGGAGGCCTCCACCTCCCTTTGAGCATGGGTGGCTCCCGTCACGTGCCATCACCACGAGCACTACTCACTGATTTGCGCCCGGTTCCTCTGGCAGTATTTTTTGCAAAGGTTCAGGTCAAGGATTGGACCCTCTTCCCTATGAAGCCCTAACAAAGCCATTACTGACCTCTGTGATGACTGCACACACTGCTACAATGAATTGCTGCCTCCTTCAAGAACTCTTTAACAGGTATTCACAACAGCACGGACAAAGGCTGTAAAAAGCCAGCATGTTAAGCCCTTGCATCAATTTACTTCTGTTTTATTTCACATAGAACGTACAAGATGTTGGGTCAGTACCTAGAGGTGAGACCTTCCAACAAGATGGGAAAGCACTCCAGCCACAGGCAGAGAACACGCTTCTATAACAGAAGTCAGGCCAATACTGCAGGTGAAATGGAAGTAGAATATAGGTACTGTGTAACAAGAATATGAGATTTCCTATGTAGGCAAAAGGAATAACTTTCTTACAACAGCCAAATATTGCTTACTTTTTAACTTGTATAATTTCATTTAATTAGCAAAGAGAGTAGGATTAGTGCCTTGGTATTATAAAACAGACCTTGTTTTTCATTGACATATGCTTGCAACACCGGCCACAAATCATTTGCAAGTAATTAGGCATTCTCGTGGATCTCTTGTCACAAAGCTGGCACATCTTAGAGAAGGATGGAGCTAATGATCAGCATTTTTGAGAAACAAAACTCTCTGCTTTTCTTTTTAACCAAGAAGATATTTTCATTACTCATTTTAAATGTTACAGATTGAATCAGTTCATTTCTGGATATAAATTCAATCTCACACACAGTCTAAGCAGGGTGATTTTATCAGACTGATAAAAACAGTGGAGCTCTGGAGCCTCCTATGGGGAGGAATCCACAGCCTTTGAAGATCCAAAGTCTGTCGCTTAGATACAGGTTGTTAATCTAAGCCTTCAGGCTATAGGATGAAACAGCCTGGCAAACTAATTTTCTGAGGTTCTGTGATGGTCTTGTTTTAATCACACTCTTGCCCAGCCACTGCAGTTCTGAGGAGGGGCACGAGGCCAACCTGCTTCCCAGATCTGATGATCAAGTACCCACTCACAGTCCCAGGGGTGAGGCGTCAACTGCCAATATGCACACGTGAATTTACTCTTTGGAATTCACAGCAATTCCACATTTTCATTTGTTCAGCAGAGTTAATTTAATCATAATGTGCCTCATTATTAGTTTTATTACAGCGAGTTATTAAAGAGGTATGATAGCGTGGGATAGAAAAGCTCACATTTTAGGCAAGTACAGTTTGTCCAAAATGCTGAAATTTTCTTTCTCTTTCCTGGTTTTGATAAATGTACATCACGTCTTGTCTCTGCATGGCATTTGGCTCTTGCACAGAGCTTGCTGCACTACTTACATACTCATACAGAACACGTAGTACATGCAGTGTTCTGTTTATAAAATATAAAGTAAAAACACCTACATAAGTCATATGTAAAAGTAAAACTATCAATCATAAGCAAATCTCCTGTTGAATATTTATAAAGACCAAATTGAGTTTAGAAAGTGTTTTACATTAGTAATAACAGGGTCAATAACTTTCCTATATATATATTCACTATAAGCAAAATGCTCCCTAAGAAGAGGACCAGCAAAACCTTGTGTGGGTTGCTCAAATCCTGTGTAAAACCTAGTTTCAGGAACTAAGAGTTCGGAGGAGTGGGTGTCAGTGAGCCTCTGCTAAGGGTGAGAGTAGCTGTAGATTTGTCTGTGCACCACAGAGCATTTGCTGCAGCCTGGACAGGCACATCTGAGCATCTGAGCATCCCCTCCTTCCCCTCAGTGCCCACCCATGGCAATGAAGTCATGGAAACAGCGGCTTCAGCGGCAGCTAGATGAGGCAGATCAGCACAGGGTGCTCGTTCTGGCAGCCCTGTCAGATGACAGGGGCTGTGGTGCTGGCTCTTGGCTGCTTGGTTCTCAGCAGGCTGGCTGCACTGGCACACACACGGAGCCATGATCATGCCTTTGCTTGTGTGGCAATGTGTCCTTCTCCTGGACATGGGATATTCTACGGCTCTACCCAGCTACAGGCATGGGAACCAGCTCATTTTCAGTGCCATGATGAGAAAGCAAGAAGCAAGGCACTGGCCCACATCCCCCTCACTTTGAATCAGATCACCTACTCATGGCGGGAGCTTCTGTTACATAATCCAACACAGAATGGATAATACTACACAATTTCTGTAATCTAGGTACCATCTCACAGCTGTATCCTCAGAGAACACACAGAGTGTATAAATAATTAGTGACTCTGAGTTCTCACTAACTCTTATACTGCAAAGGGACAAAAGTTCTGCTTGTTCAGCTTGGATTTAAGGAAAAATATGGAACACTGGCATTTCAGTTTAATGGAACCAAAGATTCTTACACAGTTCAAAGCCCAGTGAGGCTCAGAAGATAGATATCTCTTACATTCTTCTACCCAGCATAGGGGAGAAATAAAGAACCAGGGTAAGTAATACACTGTTTCATAGTGACCATCATTATTCTTCAGGCTTTTAGAAGTCTACACTGATGAGCAACTAGATTTGACTTCATGCAACTTTATGGTGGAGGAAAGAAGAGTGGTGGTCATCATCCTCTTTTTCATCCTTCATGCCAAATGCTAAGGTCATACAGAAAATTAGAACAGGTTAATCCTCCCCCATTCTCTTTTTCACAACAAAACTGTTGTGAATCATACACTATTTTATGAATTGGATTACAGAATAGGATTGCCCAAAATTACAAGAACTGAATTTGATAACTAAATAAGCCTTTTACACTCTTTGCTTACTTTCCTGTTCAACGATTTAGCCCACACACTGCCTGGTCTGAATTCCATGGGATCTCTCCACATACTCAGTTTACATGAGAAACTGTATATACTGAATGAAAGGTTCATTAAACATGGGAACTTCCTGGCCTTTTCTTTGCCTTCACCCTTTCCCTTTGATAGCTGAATGTAGTGCTTTACTTACGGAAACCAAAGTGCCCTGGCAGGAGGGAGGCATAACACTGGCACGTGCCCTGAATACAGAGAGTTGTGAGTGCAGCTCTGGCAGCACATCTCATGCCCACCCCTGAGCACCTCTGCCACGGGCACATCTGCAGGGATCACTAGGGCAGCCTCAGCACACACAGCAAACACCCTGTGCCATGGTGCAACTGGGCAAAATTATCTGCTGAGGGGAGATCTCAGAGCAGCAAGCTTCTGCTCTGCTTCATTGGAATGTGAGGACGTGGGTCTTGTAAAAGAAAATGCTAATAGTCTGTGTCACTCTGCTCTTTCCCTCTGCAGCCTCTTTTCCAATCTCTTAAACCCACTGACAGCAGTTTATACCTGGTCAGTGAACCCAGCAGTCTCACGTGTGCTGTTTGAGATTCATTTCTTGGCTGAGGCAAGCCGTGCGAATAAAGCTCTGTATGTAGATTGAGAGGAACAAGAAGGTTGATTTCAAACTTGAAGCCAGGGAACATGGATAAAATGACAATGTAAAATGTTGTGTTCTGTCTGGTTTAGAGTGCAGTTCTCACACATCCATTGAAGCATTCTGCTTTATCAACTTCAAATGAAGAAATTCTGTATCACACACTGGGAATTTATGACTGTGTACACACATATACCCCCACACAGAGTATTTTGACCAATAATAAAATCTTATTTCTAAAAGAGTTACCAGAAGTCACAAAGCTAAATGGGATATTCAGACCAGCATCAACTTTCTGTTTCTCCACTTCCCCAGCATCTCTTTCATGCCGTGTTTAAAAATGTTGTATTCTCATGCAAGTTTTACACTAGTCATACAGGGACAAAAATATTAAAACATAACTAAAAAAAACCCCTTAAATCCTCATCATTTACTATGATATCATAATAGTGCTTTTTTTACACACAGTTCTTATTCTCTTGTGTTTTAGGAGTGGTTCCTTGATGCTGTTAAAGCACCTCTGTAAATTTAATGGATTCACTGTGAATTATTAAGCTTGAACATTATAAATACTTTTTATAAAGGTTTCTTGTTGCTCCTCTAATAATTTTAAAGCACAATGACAAATATAAGGCTAAACTTAATATCTCATGTCATCTCTTCATAAAACAGTGCTTTTGTTTAACAGCACGAACACCATCTGAGTGGAGTCTGTTCTGCCAGTCTACCTCCAGGAGCTGAGCTGCTCTAATTGTTCTGGCATGTCAGAACATTTTGCATTAATGTTGAAAAGTTTTGCTACCCATGAATTATGCTATGTTGCAACCTTTTGGCACATCTTCTGACTTTCAGTGGGGTAAGCTTTTATCACTAACACTAAGGAGTATAACTTGTGTTTTTTCAAGCTTGTGTTCTGGGCCATATCTACAAGGAGTAGTGCAGTGTAACAAAATTCGCATTTCTCTGCAGGTCAGGGGCTGCTGCACAGGAGAAAGGATTCAGTCCCAGACAGGAGGAGACTTGGAGATGCTGCTTGGATCCTGCAGGCATTGTCATCAGCAGAATCAGCACAACTCCCAGCTGGTTTCATCCTGCTGAGCAGTCTTGCATTGGCTGGTCCTGACATTTCCAACAGACAGGAGCTTCCCATTCTCTTCCTTCTTTGCCTGCATGAATCTATCACCACAAGGAATCCAGGTGCACAAGACTTTCTGTGCAAATTAAATAGCAGTGCTGCTAGAAACACCATAAAAAGGGAATTAGAGAAACGTCTATTGTTGGTTTCCTTTAAAAGGCTCATAAAATGTCGCTTTTTAATGAACTTATAGAAAGATATAACATGCCTTTTCACCTATTCTCAATCACTATCAAAAGCTTTCAGATTTGATCCATGTTTGTGAACTCTCTCAGTGTGGATCACAGGTTACCATGTTAAGTGCTAACATGCCCATGTCCACTGAGAATGCTGTAACCACATCTGGTTAGAGAACTTTTCTGCCTGTTTTTTAAACCTCTGGCTCATTTTCTTTTATTTCAAGTACTGAACACCAAGATTTTTTCATGCAAATCAAAAAAAATTTTTTGGTTAGACAAAAGGAATGCATTTCCTTTTGGGTCAGTTCACTGTTCTGAAAATCACTGCTAATTTTTCAGTTAAGTCACCAAAGCAAAACGAGGTATTCACACAGTTCTAATAAGTACCTCACTGCCATGCTAGAAGGCTTAATTAAATAGGATTTGTGAAGCAACCTGAGAACTCCAGAAATGCTGATTAAGATTCATTTATGCCACTTCTCCTTTTCCTACATTACTGTTCACTGATAAGACTGTGTCTGTCTCATCACTTCCCTGGCACTAAACTGTGCACCAAAGAACAGTAAGAACGGACCTGCTTGGGCTTTTTATGGTCCAGGTCTGGTTATTAAGGCTGATGGAATGCAATAAAAAGGTGTGGCACAAAATCAATAAAATATACCTATTAAAGAACATATTAAGTATAACAAATGCAGCATCCATTTTTATCTTTGCCTGTTCATCTCAAAAGCTTGAGCCCCAAATCCTTGGGCATGAAAAGTTTGTCTACTCAGGTTCAGTTTTGAACTAAAAAACTCGCCAAACTTGTCATTTTCAATAAAGTTAGAGATCCCCGGGCACTGGCCAGTGTTGCTGACATCTGAGGGACTGTCACTGGCACTGTTGTGCAGCACAGTTCCCTTGTTGTGTGATCAAGGGCCATGCTTTTCACTCATGGTAAAATGCAACAAAATAAAAGGCCTGTAAAAAAATCCAGGAATGTTTGAAGATCAGGGAAGAGTGTCAGTATCCAGCTGCATGCTTTGCATGTTTGGATACACGGGAGACTGCCACAGACGACTTCAATGGTATAAAATGATGAGCTGACTGGTCAGGCCCAAGGTTAGAGTAAGTGGCTGGCAGCCAGGCACCAGTGGGGCTCCTCAGGAGGGCTGGTGCTTTTATAAACGATCTGGATGCAGGAATTGAATGTACATTGGGTAAGTTTGATGGCAATACTAAACAAGGAGAAGCTGTGGACTCCTTTGAGGGTAGAGAGGCCATACAGAGAGATCTGGATAGACCAGAGGGCTGTGCAATCACCACCTGTATGAAGTACACCAAGAGCAAATGTAGGATTCTGTACCTGGGACCAGGTAATCTTGGTTATAGGTAGTCCCAGCTGGAGCTCTGCTGGAACAGGGCTGGTCTCCAGCACAGCTTGGTCTGGTTCCAACTTCAGACCTGCTGCCAACTTGCGGGCTGGCTCTGTGGTGTGACTTCAGAGCTGCATCACCATCAGGGACTTGTCTGATGGTCTGGACTCTGGGCCCGCCCTGGTCACACTCTCTCAGGTACTCTGGGGTGGGTGCTGCCCTGCCAGCTCTGTTATCCTCTAGCTCCCCATCCTGCAAGGAGCAGGCAGCCCTTGCTACCCCCTGACACTTTCTTAGAAGGTGTTTGTACCCTTATATGTACAAATATATACAACCTTTGGTTCTGCTCCATGTCAGTAAAAGACCAATATTTAGCTTTCCTTCCCATGATAATTCATGGTTAAGTTTTGATCTCCATTTAGGAGGGATGGAAATTGTATCTTCTGCACCAGTCGAGGTACAAAATCCCAGCTTTTTTCAGCTCAGAGTGCAAGCTGGGGGTTCAGCTGAAGCACTAGTTTGGGGACAAAAAGGACATCCAAAGTCATCAGCTTCTTATCTCCCTCTTTAGGTTGGTGAACTAATTGTAAGAAAAGAAAACACATGAATCAGTGACTGGTAAATCTGCCCTTTGCTGTCCTGCAGAGAGTTGGCTGCAGCCATCCAGGCCTGTGACAGCTCTCGCCTGGATTATTCTTTATTTGTGCCAGGGTAAGAAGCTCAGTCACAGCAGCTTTGATGGGGATGAGAGATGGCAGACGGCTATGAGGTAGGACAAGCCAAGGGGAGCCTATTATGTCCATACTGCAGTTTGCTCTGATTAGTCACAGCCATCTCTACAATAGGGCTTTGATGCTGCTGGTAACAGGGTACATGTGGGGGCATTCACCAATCACCTCCTCAGAGCAAACCCCAGGAACAGATGTGAGCACGCTGCAGCCTCAGAGCTGTCCCGAGTCTTGCCAGCATGCAGCCTCCCCAAACACCGAGAGCTGCTCTCCTAAGGAACTAGAGCCTAATATATAAGGTTGCACTGATTTGGAAAAGTCTGGATGTTTTTTTTGCTCTGAAAACAAATTTGTTTTGCCACTTTTTTTTTCCCTTTTTTTTTCAGTTATTTGAACTCTTCCCAGTCTGTTTGGAGGTTTTTATCAAGTTACTAGAAAACAAATTTTCTTGTGCCTTTAGCAGTCAAAAAACCCACAAAAAATTTATTGCCAAAGACAGGAAAATTGCTCTGCCTTGTTTGTCAGCCTCTACCCCAGATATTGGGGTTTTTTTCATAAAACTTTCCACCCTATTAAAAGCTACTTTCTTTCCAAAGTTTTGATGATAAAATGTTCATGCACTTTGTTCAGTGGCAAATTTCACAGTATCTCCTACCATCTGCTTCACTGCAAAAGATTTCCCCCTATGAAGACTAAATATATAAACACAGAAATGCAGATTTCATGTCAGCAAGTTCTTCTCCAGAGATTAGGAACTATTTGCATGAGCAGGGGCTGTTAGCTTGATTATATCTTAATATTGAACCATCCCTAAATTGCTGGTTAAATAAAGCCAGACAAGACACAGATAAACTCTGGGGGTTTTTATTTATATAATGTATATAATTGAGATAACATAGAATCTGGAGGAGCTGTAAGAATACAAATCTATGTAAATAAAGAAATCAGATCTATGCAAATAACTGACCTAGGGCATGAAGAAGAAGGTTCTGGTTAAATTAAATGAACTGTTTGACCTGACAGACCTTTTTTTTTGGAGAGTTTTAACACTTCCTTAAACTTCAATGTATGAATCAACTTTTTTTAAACAAAATACAAATCCTAAAACTTTATTGATCTCACAATATTTTCAACCAAAACTTTTTCAAGTTGATCTGGATTTTAATTTTTCTTTCCTTCTTCCTCACAGACCATTTATGTGTTCTGGTATCTTATTTACTGGGAAGCAACTTGCTGCTGGAATGACAGGCGGAGTATCATGAGCTCAGTCCCCCTCACTCTCATGAAAACACTCGAGGACTGTAAGGTGCACATGAACTGAGTCAGTGCACAAGGGTAGGGCAGGGAAAATGTCATTTACTCCAGGAGAGAAGCCTGGCTGACACAGACATATGGCATTTGTAGGAAGGCAAGCGTTGTCTTACCTGACTCTCAGTTGCAGAACCTGACCAAGTGCAGCTGATGTATGCTGAGCAAAAGAGAATAGTTTCAAAAACCATTCTTCTGGGATTGCTTGGGGTTGTAAAGTCTAGGATGTGTTTGCAGTACTAAAGCTCAACAATGCACGAGCTGCATTGCCAGGAGAGAAAGAAATGAAGCCTGATCTTTTTACTTATGAAACTACTCAGAAATCATGAATGCTTGATAGAATATGTGGCACTTATAATGTAAGTGCTGTATTGAACTCTGTTTCTTTGGTCAAAAATAACTACTCAGTCGGAGAGCCTTGCCATATGAATAGCTGCTACTCACAGAATCTCTCCTGCTTTTCTACTTTGTCCTTTTGCTAGTGGTGACGAGCTAAACAAGTCAAATCTCTTGATGTGAGCGTATTCCAGCTCTGATACATCTACACATCCCAGGAATATGAGACTGTGGTCATAGGGAAAGTTAATAAATATATTAGTCCATCTTTTAGGAAGCCCTGAGGAATGGCTATTGTGTGAAAGCCTGTCTGCTGTTTCTGATTTAACAGTTGATTACCTGTGTTTGGAAACTTTCAGAGGTTTACTGCCATAAAAGGCTATATCAGGTTGTTGGTTTTAAATGGCTTAAAAGCAAAGCTCACAGTTTAAGAACTCATTCAGGCAATTATTTGGCTTGAGTTAGTCTGGTAAGAAGTAGCAGCAGTGATAACCAACACAGCCCATCCCCAGCACTGCACCTCTGAGGTTCTGCTGCCTGACTTTGCACTGTGCTAACTGATCTCTCTCCAAGGCTATGGAGCACTGCCTCGCCCTTAGAGGAAGCTCAGCTAACCTTGTCCCTTTCTGTAGGAGTGCCACAGTCCTTTAGAAACCTGGAGAATCATGCTAACAAAATTCACTCTGAAGTCTCTTCTGGGTCCAGAAATAGGCTGGTCACACAGGGAGGCAGAATCGAGAAACATCCTTCCTCTGCCTCCCCCATGACATCAAAGGGCTCACAGGGTAGAGGTCTGCATCTATCACTGCGAAGGAATGGCAGGGGATGTACTGAATGCAGGATTTACCTCAGTACAATTAACACTCTGTTCCTAACAAGTACGTAGAAAGGAATAAAAAACTGAACAACTCATCCTATCTGCCTCAGTTCCCCAAACCAAACTTCCACAGGAAAAGGAAAAGCTGCTTAGTAGAGTATAAGGCAGCTGGAAAAAACTCCTGTGTGTTTTCTGCTAACAAAACCTGCCTCTGAAGAGAAGCAATGGTTGGATCACTAAATACTAAAGTGCAAAATATTCCTCATTCTCTGCAGGTACTCTACAAAGGAAAGATAGTATTTTTCAGTGAAAGAGATAGTGGATTAAGAAAAAGAAGATAAGGAATGAAAGCAGTAAAGAAGTAAATAACAAAATTCCCACGTTGAGCTTTTGCAGACAAAGATAAGCATCTGAGGGCTTTCAGTGATATGTATTTTCTATGGACTGTTTCAAAAACACTAAATGCAGAGTCTTTTATGGTTATACCAATGTTTGGAAGAAGCACAAGGTATTGTTTTACGAATAACTGGATTTGAGAGGCTTGTGAACATCGCTGCTCGAGACACAAAGAAACACTGATACATTTTCCTCAGACTTTATAAGCTCTATTGCAGAAGTCATGAACTCGCAATGGAGCAAAGGGAGATTTTTCATTTCGAGGGGAAAAAAGCATCTTTAATTTATAGCAGTGTTTTCAAAAAGGTTGTAGATTTTTCTCAGGTTAAAGTCCACATCCTTCCATGGGAATTCTTCAGTGCTTCTGTGGTTTGGTGTGGGTTTATACTTATGTTCACTCTTCTGCTTTTTTGAGAGATGTAAACCTAACAATATTTTTTTGCATTCACTCTCCTTTCAGGGTATCTTTTTCTTACTTTCACAACCACCTATTGGAATCCCATGCAACAATGGTTTTTACTTTGGTGGGAAGATCACTGAGGCCCTAAATGAAAATTCAGAGCGTCAGGTGATGTGGATTCCCCTATCCTCTGTTCCTGTTCTAATAATCTTGTATCCTTAGCTTTTTAACTGCTTCTCTGTGCCGTTCTGCACCAGTCAGATTTCCTCTAGAACTAATTTCAAAGTACATGAGGGCTGACCCCTGAACCGAGCTCCTGTTGCACCACTGAATCATGCATTGTTTTAATTTATACAAGCTGAATTAGCCCTGTTAGGGATTGGGGGAGGGAATTACAAACAATCAATGCACTTCATCCTTCCAAGGAGCCTGGATCTATATTCATTCATATTCTACATTAATGGAGCCTGCTCCATCAAGGAGGGGCAATTCTACGCAGTGATTTTCTCGTATGTGCCCATCACTAGCTCTTTCACATAACAAAAAAGAAAAGGAAGGATCCCATGGTGATGCTCATTAGCTTTTCTCAAAGTAAAATGCCAGTGGGGCAAGCACTTGTGGAGGTGTTGCCCCCTGCAGCTAAACCATCACAGGGAGCTGGGCTTCCAGGTAAGGTCAAGTTCTGGCAGGGCAAAGTGCTGTAGCAGACTGAGAAAATGAATTTTAAGGTAGAAAAACTGATTCCTAAAAGCTCTAAGTTTGTCTTACAGGAATGATTAATTTTGTTCCTTTTTCTAAGATGCTACCATTCCAGTGGTGTTTCTCTTAATAATATCTTTTTAATAAATTTGCTGTTAGATAGTAAAAGTAGCACACATTGTCCTGGAAAAAAAAAAGGGGGCAAGTCTTGAAGGACATTTAATTCCTGGAGAATCTAAGAAAGCAAGGAAATAATTTTCTGCCTTTAAAGTACATTACAAAGACTTACAACAGGCACTCAAAATCCAGTAAATTTAAAGTCTGAGAAAGAAAAATGAGTTTTAGAGGGTACAGGTAATACCTCCCTAAACAAAATCTGCTTTTCAGCCTACATGTTGAAACTTTGTTTGACTGCTCAATTTGCCCCGAGCTGCTGGGAGAAGAGCAAACCTAATTTGTACTGTGCTGGCTACCAGGGCTTCTGTTCACAGACCAGACCTGCACACAGCAGGGAAGGCTCTGAGTGGGGTTGTATCTGCTTTGTTGGCACTTATCAGCTCCCAGGTAAAGCACGACAGACACTACAACCTGCTCCTTCATACCTGCTTGATTTCCACCCCGCAATGGGTGTTGTTTTTCACTGTACTCTTCTTCATGGGCACACAGTCATTGGACTCACACTCTGCTGAGACAGGTGAGTCCCCATATTTAGTCTGAATGCCTATTTCCATTAAAAATGAAGGGAATGTGTACTCACATGTGTAAAATTTCTCAGTAAATTTGGGTGGTTATGAAAGTGACAACTTTTCAGGATGTGTTGATAGCTGCACATCAAACACTAGGAACGATGGAAGCACAGAGTTAACACAGTCCATGGCCCAGCCTGGCGTGCAGTGAGGAGCCCACAGCCCAGCACAGACAAAAGGCACCTGAAAGGCTGGGCACGGGTTGCATTACATAAACAGGTTGGGCTAAATTCTGTGTGTTGCCTCAGAATTGCTCCTTGACACAACTCCCCAACTACAGATGCTCTTTAGCTCAGCTATGCTGAGAATTTAGATCCAAAGCTCAATGGTATCAGGTAGATTCAGTTTCATTTAGTTATGTCTCGATACACAGGAAATCTATTGCTATTGAGGAATCTGATCTCAGGTTTGCCTGGTTTTGATTTGCTCTGAACAGCGTGGTTTGACCTAACAACTGACCACGCTTTCAGCAAAAGGTTGGATTATATGAGTTCCTGAAATCCCTTCCTGCCTGAAATACCTTGTGGTCCTATGCTACTGGGGTTTGAGAGATCAAAATTATCTCCAAATTCCAGTTAAATTCAGTAAATAATTCTGCATGCAAAACAGACAAAAGCATTTTCCAGTTTATGTTAATACCAGATTTTCAAAATTATATATTTAAAAAACTTAAATTGCTTCACTCCTATATTTTCTAAATGACAGTTCTTATTGCAAAACATATTCCTTCTATTTGGATGTTTTTCTCAGTGAAGTTGAGGAATTTCTTCAGGACGTTGCTTTATTGCTTTGAGTAAGGCCTTTACATTTCACAGCAGCAACCTGAAACCAGCAGCTTTTCTCTCTCAGGCTGCTGAGGGAGAATGTAAAGGAAGCCCTTGTGACATGACAGAAGCAGCAAGGTATTATTTTCTGTTTAAAATCTTAGGAAGTGCTTTGAATGAAACAGATTTCTCTTCCTAAGTTCAAAAAGCAATTCTTAACTACATATCAACTCCGGAATGGTTTTTTTCTGCCAGTCTGAGGTTAGCAGCAAACAACAAAAAAATGAGTGACAGTTGTACAAAGCCTTATGCAATCTCACTTTCCCCTAAATACAAAACCTGCTTTCTGTTTTGCTATTCCAAAGCATCTAAATTACTTTTTTGAGACTTTGAATTAATTCACCCTGGCATTGAAAGTTCAGCCTCAAATGGTAAGATTTTAAGAAAACTAGAAAGATTCAAGTGAAAGAATAGACAAAGACTTTATTGCAGATTTCTTGAAGACAAAAAATATAGTTCCCAAATCAACAGAACTCTGCAGCTCCAAGCATGAGCACACTCCTGACTGGCACATATATTAAAAACAAATAAATATTGTCATTGAAGTATCTGCTTTTAAGGTCCATAGCACACTGGCACCTTTTCCTTATAACGGGAGGAAAATCTATAAATTACACAGATTCTTTTTGGTGCCTTTAAGAAGTAAAAATGTACTAAGAATTGTTAGTGTGACTTACTCCTTATGAATTATCACTTGAACAGAAGAAGACTGCAGGTTACTTGGAAAAGATGAGAAAATACTTCAAATAATGTCCTTAATAGGTACCATCAAAACTAGCTTTGGGTTTCTATCTTGAAGAGCTGGATGCTAGTCACACAAGCAGATGTAAGAATTTAGCAAATTCTCTGAAATCTGGTAAAACTATTTATCTTGGTATGATTTAGAAAAGTCCATTTCTTGAAGTATACATTTCTCCTTTTTTCACCAGGGGAAGTTTTTCACCTACATGTAGAAAGGTGCTACTTTATTCCGAAAAGAAAAATCTATTTTTTATTTGAAGATTTCTTTGGCAGAAGAGAAACTCAGTTGTAGAGTTGCTCTTAGAATCCTGTGGGAAATAAAAGAACAGAATATGCTGAAGGGTGGTTGGGGGGAAAGAAAGGAAATGTCTTCAGATATGTGTCACTATATTATTCTGATCTATAGAGGCCTTTCAGAGCGTAATGCAATGCAATTTATTTTAGGTGGCACAGCACCCCCACAAGGCACAATTTTGAACTGAGAGATGTCAAAATTGGGAGGAGAAGCATAAAGAGCCTAGCAGGGAACTGCTGCTTGCTTCTGGCACGTGCTTATATAAAAATCCATTGGCTGTGAATAATACTGCCTTTGGAAGCAAGGCAGAGAGAAGTGTGCAATAAAAGGTGAAACAGTGCAGTGAGTTTTGGTGCTCTTTTCACACATCTCTGCATGTAGTCATGTTAGAAGACTGCAATTCATGTAAATAACTGTTGTAATGAATATAAAGATTAATGCTACTAAACAGAATCTTTCTGAATACTAGAGGTGTCGGAATACGAAAGCCCGCTCATATTAAGAAGGGAATTAGAAAGAGGTTCTTTTCAATAATCACCTAGCCCTTCAGTGAATAATCAGAAGGAGCAATGCACACTGTTTAAAATTAATAGCCTTAGCTCTCTTTCCTTGGAGGAAACTAAAACCCAGTAGGAAATTCAGGATGATATGCAATTTGTATGCATAAAACCATGTACATAAAGGCTGGATAAAAATCTTTAGCTTGGATCACCCTGAAGTCCACAATGCCCCTACTGCCTTGGAAAAAAGAGCTGCACATTTGTTACACTTGGCGTGGCAGCCAACCTTTAAGACCTATTTTACTTTATAGTTCTGAACACGTTGCTACTTTCTGCCTTCTAGGACAAGCTCAACAATTCATGCAGTAGAAGATATTTTGGATTTGCAGATAAGCAAGCCATTTAGTGCCTGAAACATCTCTGCATTACAGGTCAATAAGAAGTCTTTAGTCAGCTTTTTCCATTTTCTGTGTACAGAGGAAATTTCAAAACATGTCACTCAACCCAAGAAACAAGCTGATGCTCAGACTAGTTATTTTTAAATTTGGGTCTTCACAAACAGAATATCTAACAGACTTCGTAATTTGTTACACCACTCATTGGCTTTAAATCTACAGCACCATTTAGCAACAAGATCAGTTTTGCTGTCAGTCTTGCTACCTGCTTTGTTGTACCACTACCAGCAACCTGCAGTACTTGATGACAGCCTGCATGTTTAAACTAGAAGTAGCTTCACTTATAGTTCAGGGGGTTTTGATCTAATGGATTAGAGTGCTTATACTGTATCTGTTTTCCTACCTACCACATAGGAGCTGAGGAGTTCTAAGTTTTTATATGGCTCTGATTTGATTCCACACAAACAGGAAATCCTGCATTTCTAATACAGGGGAGATGTATTAGAGCTACGTGGCAAAACAGTAATAGCAGGTGAGTTCTAGCCCTCACTTTCCAGTCTGTATTTTAGGTTACCCATGAGAAATTCTCTATTATGGTCCAATAGGTCTTGGACTGCTCAAATTAATATGCCTGTACTGTAATCATTGTGACACTGCCAATAAATACCTGAAATTGGAGCCTAAGGTGTTGAGAGCACCTTAAAATTTTGACTCCACGTGGCCCAAACTTGGCCTCACTATTCATTACAAACTTCAAAACAGAGACACGAGCCTGCCAATGTCTCTGTCTAGCTATGTCCTTCTGTTCAGAAACCACTGAATACTGCCTTAGTGAACACTGACTATGTGGAAAGCATTAAGGTGGTTTGCAGTTTTGATTCTTTTCCCTTTGTTTTTTCTGATGAAATATCCTTCTACTCAATGATTTCCACAAGTACCATACTCAGCCTCAAAATCTCTGAATGCTTTGCTGTCTGAAAGAATTTAAGTTCTACAACCATGAAAAGTGATAAAAAGGTTTTTTTATTATCTGCCTCCTTTAGCAGATAATAATTTTATTTCCCTCACTTTCTATGTAATGTAACTTAACAGACTTACTCAGAACCCCTTCTTTCCAAGTTATGGCATAAATTTAACAGATGCAGAAATCATGTAGCTTACATTGCATGCACCCTATACCCTTTCTATAAAATCATTTTGCCTACTCCTACTGTCAATGGTTTGGAGCAAAGACAAACACATTCTGCCTTTACTATGCCAGCCAAGTGAGTTCCCATTCTAGGCTCTCTCTGATGCAGTAATGCAGCACATGTAGTAAGCCAGATAGCACAAAACAAAAAATAAAGGCAATATATTTTGCAGATAAGTTTGAAAGAAGTCTGAAATAGAAAATAGAAATACAAAATCTAACAGAGAAGAAAATACAGAATGATAGACCAAAGCAAGCAGCAGAAATCAAGAACCTGACAAAGAGATCTGGGAAGTCAGTATGTTAAACTTGAAGTATTTGATGTATATTTTATATTCTTACAGTATTCTAGATCCAGTCCAGTAGTGATCATTCTACTTCTTTGTTTCTTCCAATTATTTTCTTTCTTTGGCTTTTACATTCTTTCTACCAAGCAGGGTTTTTTGTTTTATCCTGAGCTCATCTTTCTCTTTTATAAGCCACAACCACAACCATGCCCTCAGAAAACCAAGTTGGTATCAGGTGCAATGAATTATTTTGGTGTTACCAGCACAGCAAAGGACCACCACCCACACCCGCCCGGTCTCCTGGGTACACCACAGGAGTGACAGCAGCCTGAAGCCTTCGGGTGGGATCAAACAGACCAACCAACACTGCCCAGAAAAAAAATTCAGCTACAGATGCAGTCCGAGAAGTGAAATCTCAAACTTTATGGTTCTCAAAACCTACAGCAATGAAAACTTAGGATAAAAAGGAAGAAATCTTGACTATTTCTTGCAATGGTAAAATCTAAATATAAGTAGTCTAAAAAACCCAGGCCTTTTTAGTGTATATCAAACTCCAATAATACAGGCTGCCTGCAAGAATGCTATTAATACAACCATTCTTATTAGCACATTTTTACCACAGGAAACAAGATGTTATTGTTTCTAATCTCTAACATACTGAATAATATTTTCAACAAGATAATTCCAAACACATTTCCTCTTGTAGCTGTTTTATTACATTTCCTACAGATAATGCTTACAAAATTATCTCACTTATTGTTATTACTGTAGCCTCTGGCTTAGGAGACAAACTCTAATAAAAAGAAAAATTCTGGTTTACATTTTTTAGTCCTAGCAGGGATAAAACCTTCCTGTGTTTATCCTGTATTATCAAAGTCCACAGTGGAAAGTGACCAAAAATCCATAAATTAATCCAACTTCTAAAAAAAAATCCCCAAACCACCAAGTGTCAATCACCCCCAGCCTATCAAATGGGAGAAAATACCTTCAGCAACGCTTCTAAAGAAGTTATAATTATTCTGTTTTATGTGACTGAAAGATTAGAAGGCTCATGCTGTATTTTAGGGGAAAAAAAAGAAGAAATAAATTGAATAATCACTTGTTAATGACAGGCTTTCATACTGAGATAGGAAACCCAATGTTTTTACACTATGGTGCATCTGAAACTATGGTGTGATAAGGGAAAATGGGAACTAATGTAAGCTGTTCTGTTTTATAGTACTGACCAAAAAGAAAATTTAATCCTGTTTTCTAGCTGAAAAGGCTTTTTTTTTCTCTTTGCTCAAGAATAGCTGGTCAAGCAAGCAGTTCTAGGAGATAGCAAAGAAGAGTAATGCAAATGCTTTCCCGGGAAAATTGTATTTTTAGTCTTCTGTATAGTAGGTGGAGAGTTAAAAATGAGTACCTGTTATTCTTTTATTAAGACTGTCATCTGATGAGCACCCATTTTCCAAGAGACCAAGAAGACAGGTAAGAACCAAGGCTTCATGTTTCGACAGACACACTGTTGTAAATGTAATCAGTTTGGGTAAGTTCTTAATGGTGATTAATTTGACACAGAACAAGCAGAGTAAAGTTTTGAGAGAGCTCAGATTTTTATTAACATATGTATCTCCCTAAGAATAGCTACTGAAGAACATCCTACTGATTTTCTTCTATCTACATAGATTTATATCCTAAAAAAAAAATCCCCCCCAACCCTTAACAGTCTGGGTTCCGTTATTTTATGTGGTAAAGTTTGAGTATTTTTCTACCTTTTTTCCCCAGTGTCTTTCTAGTTTCCATCAAAATCACTGGGAAACTTGTCTTCATGTCTATAGAAACCAAAGAAGATGTGTAGTTGTTGAAAGGGTTGAATGGTTTGCACAGCATGTGCTTCAGGGTCTGAGAGAGCTCAAAATGTCTCTCACTGGTAGAAGGCTGAAGAAGGATGTTAGTCTGATCACTGTTTACTTATTTTAGGCTGAAAACAGACTTAAAAGAGAGATCACACTTGTGGTTCCTTCTTTGTCTTCCTAACACCCTATGTAATTTTTATCTAAACATAAACCCTCACTTTTCTCCTCAGATAATTCTTAATCGGTTCTGATGTACAATTCCATCAACTACAGGGGCACATACAGCCTCTCAATCACCTTTTTTCATTAAACAGAACCTCTGAATGACTTATTAGTAACTCCTTCTCATGTTGGGAAGCTGTCAAAGTTAAAATCAAAGCAAGTGAACATATCAGCAATAGCTAATTACTAATACCCAAGCAGTGCTGAGGCTTGACAGACCTGTTTCACGCACAGAACGTTGTTGGGTCTACTCTGCTCCCACTCAGGTAACAAACAAAACTGTTCTTGACTTTACTGGGAATCATTCTTAGTTGATATTTGTCTTACTGGAGTGCTTAATTAGGACAGACCTCAGAGATAAGTCCGAAAGCCGCTGTGCCCACAGGCTGCCCACACCCGCTGTCCTCCAGCAGGACCACATCTGGGGTTTTCCTGCTGTCCTCCCCAGCACTCTTGCAGGACACAGGGCAGGGAGAATGGGGAAACAGACTCTGCGCCACTGCTCTTTTCAGTGAGTATCTTGACTTTTTCACTTCATACCGCTTCACCACCAACAAACTGTTGGCTCATACAGTCGCTTGATCACTAGTACGTAATTCTTTTCATTTACAGAGTCAGATTTTCATCTCTTTCAGTGACATCTTCTCTTTGGCCTTTAATCCTCCTCTCAATTGCATCATCCAGAGTTCTTTCTGTCTTGTCTATAAAACTCTTACTATCATTTGATAATGGAGTCATATTCCCTAATGCTTTAGCCCAGAGGCTGAGATTTATTTATTCTTTGTCCAATCAATAGCAAATAGTTGAGAAACTACCTGAGGAGCAATATTGTTTCATTTCCTCTCCTCAAGTAACCAGAGTCCTGCTATTCTTCCTCAGGCTGTTGTAAAGCACATAATGAGTTTCCAATCGGCCAAAAGCTTTGACTACCTTAATTTTCTTCTCTTTTATGAGTGACATAACTAAAGGCTTTGATAGCATTTACAGTTTACTATAGGAAGTTTTTTGTTCATATGAATTTTGGTACAACAACTTGTGTTTATACCAGTTGGAAACTGTTTTACATGAAACTGCCACACTACTTCATTAATACAAATTCCTTTAGGGAGTAGGATGCCTATCATCATAATGTCTTATAAGAACAATTGGTCTCTTGTGATTTTGACTGATAACGCTTGTCTCTTCCTGGGAAATGTTAGACAGCCATTTCAGAGACATTTTTCGTCTGTTCAAAGATGCTTTTCTCAGCAGTTGGTTAACTGTGTCTTCTGTTATTTTATCCTTCTATGTTCATCAGCTACTTTTTGGTGATACCTGACATCCCTATAAATCCTATGCGGCAGAACCTGTGTCCACACTCCAGCCTTTCTTCGGTATAGTTTCCAACTCAGACATCTGCTGCAATGTATTTAGCAGATGAGTTTTAACAAGGCACTGAAAGAGTCAATAAAGAAGAAAAATAGTGCCTCTTAAGCTTTATTTTTAACCACAGATGTGGCATTTTAATATTTAATGAATACCAGACATGGACATCACTTCTTGTTCCATCAAATAGCATGAATATCTGAACATGCCTGAAATGCAGAATTACTGCACCATTACAGAATCACAGAATAATTTATATTGGAAGGCACGTCTGAAGGTCACGCAGTGCAACTGTGTTCTTAGCTGGGCAGCTTAGATCCAGCAGACTGAAGCAGGAGATGACAGGAGGAACCTTGACCTCACCTGAACAGTAGCAAAGCTCTGGGGTACTTCTGCTCAGCAGAGCCCTGCACCAAAACAACCTTGTCACAGGACTTCAGTATTGGTGGTGAGGTGTAGCTGGTGACTCTAGAGTGAGAAAATCACCTGTGATTCCTAGTGATGACTTTTTGCATGTCACCAGCCCAGGCTTTTGTTTTGCAGACCAGGGGATGCCAAGCTGCCCACGCTCTCAGGCAGCCAATAAGAAAACAGCCCCTGCAGCTGGTGCAGAGGCACAGCACCTCTGCAAGAGGAACCCTGTCTTTCACTCACTGAAATCTGAAGTTTTCCTTCCACAGTTAAAACATTCCTTTCACCAGCACCCAGGCTCAGCAATTTTTCTTATTCCAAGGGATACAGAGAGCACACATAAATATACTAGTCTTGTTTTCCATCTCTTCCGAAAAACGTTACACGTACAAAAGGAAAGCTGATGCATCGAGTGAATCACACCTCTTCAAAATGCAAATCATTAATCACAACTGACATCAAAACATTGGAGTTCTTCCAAATCTTTCATAAAGGTGTGAATTGTTAATCTAACTACTACTAACAGCTAGTACAGGACTAGATGTTTTGACAAGAATATTAACAAAAGCAGAAGAGGTATAAAGTAGGAAGACAAATGAGTTCTGCCAAAACTCTACTTTAGCAACCTTCCCTTTAACATCATGATGGTTTTGCTGAAAATCTCATTTGATTTGGTTAACCAATACATTATTGAAGTGGAGCCTTTCAAAGAGTAAAGAGTACAGCACCAAAGTTCTTCCTGTAGAATGAGAGTATTTAGTCGACTTCTCATTACAACCCTAGAGAGCACAACCTCCCTCTCCACTTTCAATACATATGATTTTCTTTGAAAGGCTATGAAAATGAGAAAGAACTCTAAGCTGAAAGGAACAGGACCATTAAAGTAAAATAGGTTTAGTCTAGTTAAAGGGTTCATAAGGGAACTTCAGGATTTGACACACGTACTGCACAAGTGCTCGACAGTCTTCTGAATGCCTGAAAGTAATGAAGGAACACTCTAAGTCATGATACATAAGACAGCTCTCAAAATTAAAATACATTCAGCATTAAAAAAAAAATCCTTTATAAGACTCTAAATTTACTATTAACAAAACCAA
Organism: Melanocharis versteri; assembly: GCA_013397845.1. Lineage (NCBI taxonomy): Eukaryota > Metazoa > Chordata > Aves > Passeriformes > Melanocharitidae > Melanocharis > Melanocharis versteri. Next base: position 61,335 of record VZTG01007485.1, on the reverse strand, counting down.
AAAAAAAAAAAGGTATCATAGGTTCTTAGCGTTTAATTTGTTTCAAGTATTTCTGCTGGGTTCCATGAAACCCCGTGAGTCCCAAGGCGGCCCGGAGGCAGTATTGGAGGAGCTGGCGCGGTGTCCCGTTCCCAAAGCGCAGGGAAACGCGGCGAAAGCACCGCGCACCGGCGCGCGC
>VZTG01007485.1:49498-60793 GCA_013397845.1 Melanocharis versteri | reverse complement strand
CGGCACCGGCAGCGGCACCGGCGCCGGCACCGGCACGCCCTGTCCTGGGGCGCCCCCGCGTGGCCGCACGCCGGCACTGCAGCGCCCCGGCGCTCCGGCAGCCTCGCTCCGCGCAAGCACCGCGCCTTGTCCGCGGGCTCGGAACGGACAGAAAACGCCAGCTCACGTGAAGTGATTGCTGAAAGACACGGGGAAAATGAAAGGTGAAAGCACAGCTATGTCCAGGATATAAATCTATAAATGGTATGTCAAAGACTGTGTTTCAAACTAATAAAGAATAAAATATTAGCTACTGGGACAAAAATGTCAGCTTTGTCAGCCGGAAAGANTCTCCACTTTCAATACATATGATTTTCTTTGAAAGGCTATGAAAATGAGAAAGAACTCTAAGCTGAAAGGAACAGGACCATTAAAGTAAAATAGGTTTAGTCTAGTTAAAGGGTTCATAAGGGAACTTCAGGATTTGACACACGTACTGCACAAGTGCTCGACAGTCTTCTGAATGCCTGAAAGTAATGAAGGAACACTCTAAGTCATGATACATAAGACAGCTCTCAAAATTAAAATACATTCAGCATTAAAAAAAAAATCCTTTATAAGACTCTAAATTTACTATTAACAAAACCAAAAAAAAAAAAAGGTATCATAGGTTCTTAGCGTTTAATTTGTTTCAAGTATTTCTGCTGGGTTCCATGAAACCCCGTGAGTCCCAAGGCGGCCCGGAGGCAGTATTGGAGGAGCTGGCGCGGTGTCCCGTTCCCAAAGCGCAGGGAAACGCGGCGAAAGCACCGCGCACCGGCGNAGAATAAAATATTAGCTACTGGGACAAAAATGTCAGCTTTGTCAGCCGGAAAGAAAAAAAAACCAAACAAAATCAACTACAACAAAAAAGCATAACTATTACTGCAGGGTAATTTTTTCTTTTTCTTTTTTTTTTGTTTTGCACACTATTCATCTGTTGCCACAGCAAAAGATTACAGCATTGTTTTCTATAATGATTTAGTGGGAAAATAAAAATAATTTAAGTTATATATGTTTCTAATAGGAAGTTAAATATCACAGTCTGTCAGGAGAATGACATTTTATATAGTAGTTCCATAGCAGTTCCCATCAGGGTCAATACAAATAACATTAAGGCCATATAAATGTACTGGCATATATTGCCTTTGAAATACAGACTTATTGCTCCTCAACATCACTGGGAATTCTGCTATGGATTGGAAAGAGTCATGTGATGTTTTCAGATTAATCTCAGCTAAAAGTGCAGTATGTTCAAGAGAGGCAGTCATCAACCTTCATAAATCTCTGTATCAGCTTCAGACTGAAGCCTGTTCCTGTGCACAGCAAAACAAAGGCCTGATGGTCACCTAATGGATTTACGATGGGAGCTAGAAAAACATGCCCGTGTTCTGTGTTACACACTCAGATGAGTATTCTAGAAATGTCTATCTATTGTACTGAAAATCTTCTAGTTTAGATTGACTAGAAATGTAGACCCTCTAAGCTCACGAGTTCTATCTTTAACATTGATGCTGATTGTGCAGACTCAACTTGAGGAAATGAGTTGAATGTATTACCAATCAAAATCAGAGCAGGAAAATTGCAAGTAAAAAAAATCCTAAAAACACCTTCCCCCCCACCCCTCTTTCCTTCATGGCCTTTAACTTTATTCCCCATTCTCTACCTTCTGCACCCGAAGATGCCAAGGAACAAGGAACAGGGGATACAGTCAGTTCATCACTTGATGTTTCTGCTGTTGCTCTGCCCCCAGGAGGAGAACTTCTTCCCCTGATCCAGCATGGGTTCCCTCCTATGGGAGACAGCCCTCCATGAACTTCCCACATGTGAGTCCCTCCCACGGGGTGCATTCCCCCAGGCACAGGCTGCCCCAGAGTGGGTCCTCTGTGGGGTCCAAGTCCTGCTGGCAAATGCCTTCCAGCATGGGCTTCTCTCTCCATAGGGCCAGATCCCTGCCACGAGCCTGCTCCAGCACAGTCTTCCCACAGGGTCACAGCCTCTTTTGGGCATCCCCTGCTCTGGCATGGGCTCCTCCCTGGGCTGAGGCTGGATCTCTGCTCCCCATGGACCCCCACGTGCTGCAGGGGCACAGCTGCCTCTCCATGGGCAGCACCAGGAGCTGCATGGGAATCTCTGCTCTGGCACCTGGAGCACCTCCTGCCCCTCCTTCTGCATTGACCTGGGTGTCTGCAGGGCTGTTTCTCTCGCACATTCTCACTTCTCTCTTCTCTGGCCACAATTACTCCCACCCAGCATTTTTTTTTTTTTTTTTTTCTTCTTAAATATGGTCTCACAGAGGCATTATTATCATTCCTGATGGGCTTGGCCTTGGCACCAGTGGCAGGTCCATCCTGGAGCTGGCTATCATTGGCTCTGTCAGACACGGGGGAAGACTGGCAGCTTCCCACCTACCACCCTGTGATGCCCTCCCCACATACTCCACCAAAGCCTGGCCACACAAACCCAGTACACTGATGAACGCTGCCCTTTAACACATAGACAGCGGCTGGTTGAAAACTCAGTGAAGACCCTTGTGAAACCCATCTAAATGTAGCTGCCCACAGTGCAGCCGTCTCCACCTGCATTGCTATCCAAGGTTCTGCTTACAGCCACAGCAATGCAGGGCTGCACTTGCCTCCCTCTCAACATAATCAAGAGAATCAGGGCCATTTTGATGCCAGGAACTTCTGGATACAATTCTTACTCTATGAAGGAAAGCCACCCCAAGGAAGATCAATGAATGCACCAATCTTTCCTTTTCTAATCACAACATCAATGCCTATACTCATGATGATCACAGAATATTAAGTTCATAGTTTCCAGAGATAAAAGCTCTTATTCAAAGGCTGTATGTCCATCCTAGAACTCCCTGACCTGAACTGAGGGCTGCTGCGTGACCCAGCATGCACACTGCACACAGGGCCTCTGCACCAGGAAGGTTACAGATGTGTCTGACCATGTGAAAAGAACAGAATATTTCTATTGTGTTGCATTCTAACCAGATGTATCTCAAGTTTTCTGAGTTTGGGGGTTTTTTGTTGGTTTTTGGGGGTTTTTTTGGCTTGTTTAAATTAATTCATTTTCAAGACACACATAATTTGAGGAATCTTTTCACTTTCATCTCATGTTATCTAGTGAGTGAATAAAAAAAATTAGCTGAATAAACTAACATGCAGTTTTCCATATGAATATGAGTGTAGTCTACTAAAAAGGACTGTTTACAATACCAATATGCTTCTGCAGAGGAAATAAAACGCAGGTTTAATATAATGATAAACGCATTTGTGGGGTTACGAGAGAAGTGGATGGAAACTCATGAGCGGGAGGTAAAACTGAATAATTAAGCAGCAAAATGCTACATGGTACATTTTCAAATTCACTGACATGCAAAAAGAAAAAAGGAAATCTGCTACTGAGAGTTGTGGACCAACAACAGGATATACAGTCATTGTTCTGGAAGAATGCAGAAATTACTATTAATTTTAAATGAGACCTGTTATTCCAACAAATAACACAACATGGAGCAAATAAGAAAGAGATTACCCACCAAGACAATTATTTCACAGGTGAGTTGAATGACAATGTTGTTTTTTGAACAAGCAAACTGAGCTAGAGTTTGGTAGTTTAACAGGTAGTATTTTAAAAACATGTATTTTTAGAAAATTATATTTGTGTAAGCCAAAAATTCTAATAACCTCCTGNAATGTATTACCAATCAAAATCAGAGCAGGAAAATTGCAAGTAAAAAAAATCCTAAAAACACCTTCCCCCCCACCCCTCTTTCCTTCATGGCCTTTAACTTTATTCCCCATTCTCTACCTTCTGCACCCGAAGATGCCAAGGAACAAGGAACAGGGGATACAGTCAGTTCATCACTTGATGTTTCTGCTGTTGCTCTGCCCCCAGGAGGAGAACTTCTTCCCCTGATCCAGCATGGGTTCCCTCCTATGGGAGACAGCCCTCCATGAACTTCCCACATGTGAGTCCCTCCCACGGGGTGCATTCCCCCAGGCACAGGCTGCCCCAGAGTGGGTCCTCTGTGGGGTCCAAGTCCTGCTGGCAAATGTGCTCCAGCATGGGCTTCTCTCTCCATAGGGCCAGATCCCTGCCACGAGCCTGCTCCAGCACAGTCTTCCCACAGGGTCACAGCCTCTTTTGGGCATCCCCTGCTCTGGCATGGGCTCCTCCCTGGGCTGAGGCTGGATCTCTGCTCCCCATGGACCCCCACGTGCTGCAGGGGCACAGCTGCCTCTCCATGGGCAGCACCAGGAGCTGCATGGGAATCTCTGCTCTGGCACCTGGAGCACCTCCTGCCCCTCCTTCTGCATTGACCTGGGTGTCTGCAGGGCTGTTTCTCTCGCACATTCTCACTTCTCTCTTCTCTGGCCACAATTACTCCCACCCAGCATTTTTTTTTTTTTTTTTCTCTTCTTAAATATGGTCTCACAGAGGCATTATTATCATTCCTGATGGGCTTGGCCTTGGCACCAGTGGCAGGTCCATCCTGGAGCTGGCTATCATTGGCTCTGTCAGACACGGGGGAAGACTGGCAGCTTCCCACCTACCACCCTGTGATGCCCTCCCCACATACTCCACCAAAGCCTGGCCACACAAACCCAGTACACTGATGAACGCTGCCCTTTAACACATAGACAGCGGCTGGTTGAAAACTCAGTGAAGACCCTTGTGAAACCCATCTAAATGTAGCTGCCCACAGTGCAGCCGTCTCCACCTGCATTGCTATCCAAGGTTCTGCTTACAGCCACAGCAATGCAGGGCTGCACTTGCCTCCCTCTCAACATAATCAAGAGAATCAGGGCCATTTTGATGCCAGGAACTTCTGGATACAATTCTTACTCTATGAAGGAAAGCCACCCCAAGGAAGATCAATGAATGCACCAATCTTTCCTTTTCTAATCACAACATCAATGCCTATACTCATGATGATCACAGAATATTAAGTTCATAGTTTCCAGAGATAAAAGCTCTTATTCAAAGGCTGTATGTCCATCCTAGAACTCCCTGACCTGAACTGAGGGCTGCTGCGTGACCCAGCATGCACACTGCACACAGGGCCTCTGCACCAGGAAGGTTACAGATGTGTCTGACCATGTGAAAAGAACAGAATATTTCTATTGTGTTGCATTCTAACCAGATGTATCTCAAGTTTTCTGAGTTTGGGGGTTTTTTGTTGGTTTTTGGGGGTTTTTTTGGCTTGTTTAAATTAATTCATTTTCAAGACACACATAATTTGAGGAATCTTTTCACTTTCATCTCATGTTATCTAGTGAGTGAATAAAAAAAATTAGCTGAATAAACTAACATGCAGTTTTCCATATGAATATGAGTGTAGTCTACTAAAAAGGACTGTTTACAATACCAATATGCTTCTGCAGAGGAAATAAAACGCAGGTTTAATATAATGATAAACGCATTTGTGGGGTTACGAGAGAAGTGGATGGAAACTCATGAGCGGGAGGTAAAACTGAATAATTAAGCAGCAAAATGCTACATGGTACATTTTCAAATTCACTGACATGCAAAAAGAAAAAAGGAAATCTGCTACTGAGAGTTGTGGACCAACAACAGGATATACAGTCATTGTTCTGGAAGAATGCAGAAATTACTATTAATTTTAAATGAGACCTGTTATTCCAACAAATAACACAACATGGAGCAAATAAGAAAGAGATTACCCACCAAGACAATTATTTCACAGGTGAGTTGAATGACAATGTTGTTTTTTGAACAAGCAAACTGAGCTAGAGTTTGGTAGTTTAACAGGTAGTATTTTAAAAACATGTATTTTTAGAAAATTATATTTGTGTAAGCCAAAAATTCTAATAACCTCCTGAAGTTCAGATTCCAGTGTTTATTTCTTTGACTCTTTTCTGTGAAACTGGGAGGCTTCTGTACTGCAGGCACAAAGTAGTCTTAAATCCCTCAGCCTTCTTTCCATATCCAGGTCAGGAAGACACAGTATACCGTAGAAACTGAAAACCACCCATGGAAACATATATCTACACTAAAGTAGAATCTGTGGCAAAAATGAACCTTGGATGGCCACCTACTCCCTGGTCACTATACAGAAAACTACATATTCAGAAGCAGAGGTGAACTAATGACTTATAAAAGAAACAGAGAAACAGTCAAGTTTCACTGAAGGTCAGCTTAAGTAATTAAGACAGAAAATCAATAGACTAGTTGGCTCTTCTCACTAATATATCTTTACAAGATTAAAGATTACCCAGCATCCTAACACATATAATGAAGGATTTTTGGTTTTAATCATTTTGAAATATTCAGGTTTGTCTTTTTGCAGTTGTTATACTTTTCTTGCTTCTCCATGTGAACACTACCTCATAGAGTATTTTATTAGCACTCCCAGGTACAGTTCACATTAACTATTCAAAGAACTGAATTAACAGGCATAGCATAATCTGATTTCTTGTCCACACACAGTAAAACTTCAAATCATCCCTGGTTTAGTTCAGCTTGTCTTCATGAGTTCTGGGAACACCCACTGCTCTACACCCTGACTGGGATATCTGCCATTTCTGTGCATCACTTCAGTCAAGGACAAGCTAATAAAGCTGCAATATTTTGGTTATATTTAACCTTCAGCTATTATTGATCATTCATAAAGCAATGCCTAGGAAGTTTTTCATCTTTATATCTCTGTTAACTGTAACTGCTTCTTGCAAGTCCTGATCTGGTTATTATAACCTCACCATTCCAGTGAGGTTATTGAAAAGCCTTTATTGAGCATATCATGCAAACAAAAAGAACAGAGCATCTGACCATCTTTAAAAGAGTGTAATAGTCTTCTCCCCTTGAAACTTTTGCCTACAGCTTTAAACTGACAGGACAACAATCTGAATTGTTTCATCGAATTGAAACAACTCAAAATCCTATGCATCCCACATGAATGCAAAGTCCTTTCGTCTCAGTATCAGAGTGTCAGAAATAAGATACATATATTGTGACTACCAGCCTTACACGGAAATATAGAGGTTTAAGTATCACCTGTATGACATGATGGAAATCCTAATGAAGCGGACAAGGAGTCAGCCAGCAGAGGCTCCCATGTGAAGTGATACACAAGGGAAACCAGCAGACAGAAATTTGAAAGGTTGAGTTAAAATCTCTATGAATCTTGTCAAGACTGAAGCCCAAAACAGGTGTGTAAGTAAGGAGAACTCTACAAAATTCCATTAAGAGACTTTGATAGTTAATTGGATTATCATCTTTTTAAAAGAATGTTTCATGAGTAACTCTTATCTGTAGTTCCTGACGATCCCTTAAGGTAAATCTCACCAGGTGAGGAAAATACTCAGTAGTTCCTGTCACTCTTACCCCAGTGTCTATAGGAAGGGTCTTTCACAGATCAGGATGTTGGGGAAAGCTCTGACTGCTGCTGCTGTTCTGAAAGGTTGGCACTGATGGCTACATTTTAAATTCTTAACTCCTATGGAATCAAAGCTGGCATTTCCTGGTGGAGGTCCATGAACAACTGGAATATCTAAGACACAAATCCTCAGGAAAAAAGTATTAGCTAAACTGGTACCAATGACCAAGGATTAAGGACTGTGACATGATCGAGGAGTTATCATTTGCCCATTCTGTCCTTCAGCTTTCCTAAGGAGATGTGAAGGGACCTTTTTCTTATATTCTCTATAACTATTTAAGAAGGCATTTGAGTGAATCAATTAGTGAATAAAAGTCAAAGTTGTTTTATTTTGCCTTTTAATTATTTAGATGATGAAAAGAGGTATTTCAAATCAGAGTGCCACAAATCCAGTCAGCAGCTCAGCCTGCAAGCACCAAGCTGTGTAGATCTGAGTAAGAAAAAGAAGCACCGGGTTTCTATTCTATCCTCAGGACCAGACCCAGGACTTGGAACAGGTCAGTAGAGATTATTGTGAAATATGAAAGAATTCAAGGAGGTGGAGGGGTGGGGAATTTTGGTTGAACTGTAACAGCCACCGCACACATTGGGGTTGGAACTAGATGATCTTTCAGGCCCCTTCCAACCCTAAACCTTCTGTGATGCTATGATTATATAAGTATAATATTTCAATTAAATAACATTTTACCTTTAATAATAAAAGACTTTAATGTAATTACTGAGACGTATTTTTATAGCATCACCACATTTGAAATAAAGACACATTGGAAAAGATCTAGTTTACAGTAGGCGTAAGAACTAGTTACTTAAGTTGTGAACACATTACAGAAGGCATGGACAGTTCAGTCTGAAGATAGTTCAAAGTGAAAATCAAAGTACAATAGGGAAAACAATAAGTAATTTGAAAAGCAAGAGGAAGGGTTAGGAGTAAATGAGCAGAAAAACTAGAGAGCGTGCTCTGGAGATATGTACATGCTCTCATTAAGTAGGCAAGGATTACAACATCCACTAGTCAGGCCAAAATAAAAAATATTAAATTTAAGCAATGGCAATGAAAATTTAAGTTAAGCATTAGGGAAGATTATACAGTACAGCAGCTTTTATCTTGGGGAGAGTAGTGAAATCATCACTGGAAGACAGAGCTAAATTAAACACCTTTATATTCTGTCTGCTCAGAGATAATCTGCCTTCGTGACAGCAACCTATTTGATTAAAAAGAGAGTAATTATGACAAACAATAAATGCAAAAAAACCAACAAAGCTTCAGCTAACTTTCAGAGCTGGGCATCATCACTCCTGGCAGACTGCTGAAATGTTGAGTTGAACCATTTATATGGTTTCCAGTTTTTAAAAAGAGTATTTCTTGTGGCGGTGGTCAAAGCCACTGCTGGATGCCAGAGGAAACTCAGGCTGAAACATCTTCCCAGATCCAGTGGATTGACACCACTGCATCCCCCTGACTTTCACTTAGGGGGACACTTTTAGTTCACCCCAGCATGCCTTGCCCCAGATATTTGAATTATGTTAATCTTTGTTCCCAGACTGGTTTTGTCCATCCCCTCCCTAATTCCCCAAGTTTGGTACCCCTCTAGAAAGTTCACTGCTGGCAAACCCACCACTGGTTCCCAGTTATCTCTCTCCTCCCCATTTCCCCTCGATTGGTTTTCCCCCTATGATTTCATGTATGTACTGTCCACTTAGTTCCATGCTATTGGATATTTAGACTGTACCCCCTCCCCTTTTCAGTTCCCTTATAAGCCTGTGTACCCTTTGTTCTTGGCTCTTCACCCTGCATTCTGTGTCACCTTCCTTACCCCGTGTTCCTGCTCCTGACCCCGCACTGCGGTGAATAAACCGGACCCTGTTCTCCCCGAGGAGCCCCTCCTGTGCCTTATTTCTCTCCGGTGCCTTTGACACCAGTGGGTTTGTCAGACCCTTTGTGCTTTCCAGCAACCCTCTCGCACTAGGAGACCAATCCACGCAGTTCAGCCCGGCGGTGGGAAGGTTGCGGCCCCCGGCCAGAACGAGGCACCTTCCAAGGTGGTTGGGTTCGGTCCGCAACAATTTCTAACATGAACAAGTCACAAGAGTGATCCATTGTATCTAAATTTCTTTATGCAGAGTCTGTAAGATCTAATCTCTGTCTGGTGGGGTTTTATCCATACAAACAACTTGTCATTGCTCCTCTGCTCCTCATCTTTAAATTTTTCTTTCTTCAATTCCTCTTGAACCCTCTGCCATCCCCAAGCAGGTCAATCCTGTGACTGCCTATCTCATGAGTGCAGTGGGTGCAGATTTTCACCCCATAACTCACATAAGGAGAGCATCACACACATATTCAGAGACCACAGCCATAGTAATACATTGTGATTTTTGAGCATAAAGGTGTAGCAGTTGGGATTTTTTTCCTTTTCTGATTCTTTGTAGTTACATTAGAAAGCATGAAGATATTAACGTTTGTGCAGGTCTAATGTAAGGCTGAACAAGCAGCTTTTGTGCCAGTGCACTTTCAGTTGTAAATGTTCCATCATATCAGAGCTCTTTATTCACCACCAGGTTCTACAGTGAACTGTGCGTGCAATGTCATGTTGAAATGTCCATGAGTGTTTAAATGCAGCTGAAGGCTGCAGTCAATGATCTTGGAGATCTTTTCCAACATTATGGAACCTACAGTCCTAAAACAGTAGTACGTGTTACACGGAGTGTGTGTTGAACAAAGGAACTGCTACAGGGCGAGGCAGAGGAATTGTCCCTTCAGCTCAGCTCCTCTGGTGCCAGACCCCTTGGGAGGTGTTCAGGTCTTCAGCAGAACCACCACAGCAGGAGCAGGACTATTCCTAATGCAGAGTAACAATTCACAGAATCACAGAATGTCCTGAGTTGGAAGGGACTCACAAAGATCATCAAAGTCCAACTCCTGGCCCTGTACAGGACAGACCCAAGAATCCCACGCCATGCCTGAGCGTTGTACCAACACTTTTCGAGCTCTGGCAGCCTTGGGGCTGTGACCGCTGCCCTGGAGAGCCTGTTCAGTGCTCCACCACCCTCTTCTGGGTGAAGAACCTTTTCCTGATATCCAGCCTAAACCTCCCCTGATTCAGCCTCAGGCCACTCCCTCAGATCCTGTCACTGGTCACCACCGAAAGCAGTGTCTGCCCCTCCTGAGGAAGCTGCAGACTGTGATGGGGTCTCCCCGCAGTCTCCTCCATGTTGAACAGACCAAGTGCCCTCAGCCCCTCCACACACGGATGCCCCTCAAGGGCCTTCACCATCCTCGTGGCCTCCTCTGGACGCTAACAGCTTTAGCTTTCTTATGTTGTGGTGCCCTGAACTGCACAAAGGACCCTAAGGTGTGCGTTCAATCCACATTTTATTGTTAACTCCTGGCCATGGCCAGGCAGACAGAGCCCACTGCACGGCTGGGGCTTCCCCCCGCCGGGGCAGCCCCGCAGAGACCGACCCCGGGCGCCATGGGCCCTGCCGCCATGTCCCACGCCATCCCAGCAACCCCCGCGCTGCTCCGCCCATCATTCCCTTCGCCTCTCGCGGGGCCCAGCACGACCATCGCTCCTCGGGGCCGTTACTCGGTGCCTTTTGGGGCCTCAGCACCGCCCACGCCGCCCCCGCCTGAGCGCGGCCCCGGGCCAGGTCGGCCCGGGCGCACTGACACGGGGCCGCAGACACGCTCTGGCACACATCCCCCGCCATACGGGCCTGGCTGAGGGCGCCGCGCGCCCCAACCAGCGCCGGTCAGGCCGCGCGATCTGATTGGCCGGCAGTGCCGGTCACTCAGGCGCGCGGCGCGGCACCGCGCGACCCGATTGGCCATCAGGGCGGTCACTCGGGCGCGCGACGGGCGGGGACGGGGG
>VZTG01007485.1:709-49446 GCA_013397845.1 Melanocharis versteri | reverse complement strand
CCCCTCCCGCCCAGGGCGGCCACACCCCCGGGCTCGGCGTGAACCGAGCGCCCCCGCCCCGCACACACACACCGCTCCTCCCCCGCCTGCGCCGGCACAGAGAAAGGGAAGGGAGGCGGCGCCGGGCCCGGGTCTCCCGCACCGCGCACAACATGGAGGAGCTGGTGGTGGAGGTGCGGGGCTCCAACGGGGCCTTCTACAAGGTACCGGGTGCTCGCGGCCGGGCCGGGCCCCAGGGGAGGGAGCGGGGACGGCAGCGGGAGGAGGAGGAGGTGGCAGCGGCTCCTCCTCCTCCCCGCGCTGAGGGAGAGCGGAGGCCCCGGGGCAGGAAGGAGGAGGGAGAAGCAGGCAGCGGTGGAGGCCGCGGCGGGTCCCTCGCGGTGGCCGCGGAGAGCGGGCCGGGGGCCGCCGAGGCTGAGGGGACTCGAGGCCCGATGAGGAGGGAGAGCGGGAAGGCCTCGGGCCTTCCCCCTTTGTGGGAAGGGGCGCCCGGGGCCGCCTTGTCCCGGCGCTGAGCGAGGATCAGCGCTGGGATGGGGCATTAATTGCTAAATCCTCAGCTTTTGTCGCTACTTAAGGAAAGTCTCTCTCGCCGTCCGGGTTTCCAGGAGAGCTGCACTGCATGAGCACGGCCTGCAAGGCGGGGAGGAGGGGGACTTTCGTTAATACACATTCCTGATAAAATGCTGTGGTGGATTCTTGCTCCTAATGCCATGGCAGGGGAAGCTGCCCAGTGATATTAAAGACAGCATTGCTTGGCCAGATATATCTGTGCTGAGTCGCTAAATACATGTAGTTATCCAGTATATTTCTTACTGAAATTACTTAGTGGCATTCCATGTTTGTTTCCAAGCCCTTGTGCTTAATAAAGCCGTCACTGAGCCTTGAACATATATTCTGAGCACTAAATATGTTTTATTAATGCTGTGTAGTATTGTGTGGCTTTGCATGACTTGGGCTGTATTAATTAGTTTATTAATAGGATATAATTTGTAGTTTTACAGAAAATAAAATTCGGATGTGGTGGTTTTGGGCCTACTATCATTGACCTGTTCTCAACATACCAGGAGCAGCCATGGATCAGTTTCTGCAAGTCTCCCATGGTTTAAATGTTCCTAGGACTTTAAAAATTGGGCCTAGTTATTGTGCGACATCCAATATTTATGTTAGTAATGAAGGACCGGGTAGAGTTTCACACTCACATGTTCCTGTGGTAAGCCAGGTAGATATCCTAATGATACAGTTCCAGCACCTCCGAGTTTTTCTGAGAAAAAAAGACCTCTTAAAAGCTTATTTTTACAATACATGTGCTAGTATCCTATTCTGAAAATAATATTTTTTTTTCAAGAAACGTATGTATGGTACAAATCAGTGGTAAATAAGCATCTTGTGAGCTCACAGTGTTGTAGTAAAAGTTCTAGATCTGTATATTGCATCCTGGAATTAAATAATCTAGCAGTTTAAAAAATCAGTTTTACATTTTTAAAGGTACAGTATTTGGTCAGTAAGAAGCAGAAGGAGTAAATACATTGCACAGGAGAACTTTTAATGAGGCTTTTATCAAATTAGAGTAGTTACACGATGATGTTAAAGAGGTGGTGGTAATAATGACATGATGCATTCTTTTGTGACAAATATTATCGAAGAAACCTGGGATAATTGAAAGCTTCTGGAACTTCTATTGTTTATGTTCAAGTTTGATACCATGGGGCCCTGTACCCCTTGTGTGTAGGTGAAGGCTTCATTTGAGCATATGTTCATGGAAGCTTGTTCATGATTTAGTGTACCCAAGTTCTCACACACACATTACCCCAAGCAGTATGTTATGTTTGTCTTTTAACTTTTAGAAATTTTGACAAGATATTTTTTTTTGTTTCCTCTTAATCACTAATCAAGAAGACTTGGTTAAATTGTCTAAAGGGAAAAATGGGCATATGGATTTATTTGTCTTCACCTGAATTACCTCTTTAGATGGAGCATCACACTTAAGATAAATGCAACAAATTTACAAAAAAAAAGTGGGAGTTGTTTTACACCCTCATGCAATAATGTTCAGTGTAAACCAGCAATTTTCCTCTCATTTTCTCCTCCTAGTTTGAATTACTTGAATTCTAGTTACAGTTTTTTCTTTCATCATAATGTCTGAGTATCACTCTGTTATAGAGTAATATATCTTAATTTTTCTCTTGTGAGTTTTATGCCCATCTTATAGATGGGCAATTTGATTGTAAAAAATGAATGTTGACCCAGCATAACAAGAAATGTGCAGTGATGTCAAGTGTGAATTTAATTGCAAGATGGTTTTATTTTTTCATTTAAAAAGTTTCTATAAGTAGCCTCCTGAGAAGTGATTTACAGCAGTAATGTTTCAAACAAACCAAAAGCAACACAATTCTTTCATTCAATCTCATGATTTACTGGTAACTGCTGAAGATTTCTTTGGGTTTGAATAATTCTGAAGATCTTAGTGAGAATATGTAAATTTTTTGGAAAAATACACCTCTCTTGATACTAAGACATGGAATGGGGAGGAGTATGAGGCTGCTGGAGTCAGGATGGAATGAAGTGGCTCGAGTAGGCACCTAATTGTGGCTTCAGGTTTTCATATCCTCCTTGTAGGTCTCTTGGAGGACCTGAGCATTTTTGAGTGTACCCAGCAGCATCTGGATCTTGGCAGTACAAAACTGCCCTCCCACCTAACCCCTACTAAAAGTAATATACCAGTGTTTTCTGAGATCTATCCAGAGGATTCATGTCCCGCACAAAACATAGGAGGTGGTTTGAGGATGCCTTCATACCTAGCTGTAAGATTTGAATTAAAATTTCATCCTGGTCAGGTGCACTGGAATGCTGGAGTGTGTTGACATGACTGCTGTACTGGAGGCTAGTTCCTTCTGAATGGAATTAAAATACTGCTTAGTGAATACTTTGTACTTCATGGGGTTTTTTTCCTCCTTGCCTAAGATGAATTATTCTGTGGAAAGCACAGTGCAGTCAGTGGGCATGATTCAGGGATAATTGACAATCTGGTATCTAGAGATGCTTAGTCATGACTTGCTATGTGGTTGGGCCCAGAATCCTTGGAAAGAAAATGTTAGATTTCCTTACTTATTTTATGAAGACTGGTCCAACAAACCACCAGGACAGTGAATCCAAGGGAAGGGAACTGCCTTTTTGCAGCTCACAGCCAAGTAACTAAATCGTGAAGATGTGCAGTATTAGGACATATCTTCTCATATTTTTTCTTGTACAGGTGTAGTAAATTGGGTTTCGAAGTTCTTATGTCATTTACAGAGGACCAGTAGACAGCCTTTTGTCTATTGTCTGATCTTTTGGGGATTAGCTTTGGGTATATCTCTCTAAAAGAGACATGCTGGATGCCTTTCCAACATGGGATTGATCTTTCTTTTCCAGTTTGGGAGTGATTCTCTCTTGTGTCCTCTGCTAAAGATGGAAAGCATCCTGTTTATGAGGCAGACAGTTTGGAATGGTGTTTGTTGCTAACATCTATATGTTGTCTGTAACCCAATTTTTGTCACTTCTTGCTCTATAACCTTGTGAAAATCTTCCACTTTTTAGCCTAGTAGTTTCAGTGCCTTGCTGTTGTTTGCTTGGTTTTATAGATAACTTCATTGAAGCTGGAACTGATAAAATAATTCATCTTTCTTCCTACTTTATTGCTCCAGGTCTCACTATTAGCAACTGTTCCTGTGGCCCTCTGTATCCATTTTTTTTCTTTCACTGTTCCATACAGACACCCTCAGCCAATATCTCCAGTCTCTTTGTACATTCATGAGCCTATCTGCTCAGTCCTTCTGAGGATGACTGCCTGTACCCTTTTCCCTTGTCTGGTGACCATTTCTGTGACTATTTTTCTTTCCCTATTCTGTTCCTTTATATGTCCAGCCTTTCTCAGACTTGATTATCCACCGAGTTCCCTTTTGACATTCTCCTTTCAACAGGTATGAAATGTTACAGAACTGTTACACTAACAGTAGATGCACGTTTGTTATCAACATAGCTTTTTTTATGTTAAAAAGCATATTTTCCCTACTTTCCCTTCTTACAGTTAATTATCCTTCTTTATTAAAATGGTTGACAATGTTCACATCTGATGATGTGAGCAGACTTCAAAAAAAGCAGCAAAATTTCATGGCAGCTGAAGCCTTTATTTTTTCCTTTGAAGTGTCTGTCATTCCATTTAGCATGAAAATAAAAAAAAAGCTGGTGTTTCCAATAATTCTTATTTTTAACAAATAATTTATAAAATATATACCTTATATTCAGCATATAACCATTCTTAGAATGTGAATGCTTATGTGTTTGAGAAATGCCATGCTGTAAACTTTTTTACTTAATTATATCTGAAACATGGAGAGAAATGAAGTGGTTTATGTTACTCAGAGTCAAATTTGGTGTAGAAAACTTACCACATTTGATTTTTTTTTTCCACATTAGAGAAGATCAAGCTTTGCCATTATAAAATGTGCTTCTGTTCACATATAATTTTTTGTGTACTCTTTCTTGGTATTTCTGCTGTTAGCAGTAGTGGTACCTCAGCTGCTTCAGTCTTTCACTGTCCTGTTACCTCATTTTGCTTCCATCCAGTTTCACTTTGTATTTAAGGCATTTCATCTTTGTGTCCAAATTCATCAGAGCCACTGTTCTGTCCCTTCATGGGGGTGCATTTTAAACTTACATATCTGCACCTTTATGTTTGAATTTCCATGCCTACTTACACTCTTTATCTAAAAAAGGCCAATGAATGATTATTGTATTTCTTGTGATGCTTTGTGTGAGATCAGAGCTTCTTCTCTACCTTTACTGACATCTGGGGCTGACTTGTCCTGTGTCTGTGAATTTGGATTACGGTGTTAACGGCTTCCTTTCTTTTTAGCATTGTGTGTAATTTCACAGGTATTACGAAAGCAAGACTACCAGACAGTTCTGATAAGCATTAATTTTGGTTTTCCAAAGGCATTGCTGCTTGAATATTTTTTTTTTAAGGAGAACTTTTATATGTTTCACACCTTTTCTGTTTGTACTTGGAAGTGTACATATTGAAGTATATAGTGCTGGAGAGTCCAAATACATTTTTGTACTACAGATCTGTTTAAATATTTGTATTGGAGGAATATTGACATAATGCTGTGGTACAGACAATGGAAAACTGATGTGATAAGTATCTAATGTTTTTCTGTGTCACAGGTAACTGAAAAACAAGGAAAACCCCGTTTCTCTGGATAGATAGGATTAGACAACCAAATATTAAGGACTGTAATTAATATAAATGTATTATTAGTCAATAATATATTTTGAATGGTTGCTTTTAAGCATAAGTATCATAGAGAGGCATGCAGAAGTGTTTCATATATTGCATACTTGAAATTAGATATTTGGCAAGGCGTTACACATTTTGTAATTAATTAAAAATTTATGCCAGTGAACTTTTGTAATTTTGCAAGACTATAAATTAAACTACAAACCACAGTGTTGTGTTACAACATTTTTGGCCAGAGGCTGAAGTGAAACCCAGGTATTCATCTTTTCTGTGGTTGACTCTTCTGAACTTGATGTAAGCTAAAGAAATTCAGATTTGTAATTTTCCTTGGCAGTATCTCTATCGATGCTACCTGCGTCAGGTCAGCAGTTTAACTTATGTTCCTGGTTCAGGTTCCCTCCAGTTTCTGAGTTGTGACCAAAGCAGTGTGGAAGAACTGTTTAAGGAGAGCTGAAACAGGACATTCCGCTCTCAGCCAGCTGTGTCTCTCAAGTTTTACTTTTTCCAGATAACATAATTGCTAAACTGTTTGAAGGTCTAGTCTAGTCTTCATCTTAACTTAGATTTATTTGTTGCACATCCTAGTTTACTTACTAGTGGTAGGTTTTAGCATTATTATCTTTATTTAGGTATATCGCTGTAGTCCTTAGAATTCTGCTCAAGGTGGGTTGGATGTTAGCTCTCTTCCATCTCTCTCTGGATACGAGACATAGTCTTGCTCTTTGCTGTGCTTGTGAATTTTTCTGCCGTTTTCTGTTGTTTTTTCAGAATGCTATTTAGGACACCTTTTGGTGTTTTCATCACCACAGAGGTGATGACTTCTCCCAAAGTATCTTTCGTACAAGGAAAGGTGATTTTTTTGACATTTTATAAATATGAGAAAATTAAGTATCAACAAATTCTTTCTCAGGGCATGGCTTGTGTTACTCTTACATGTTTTCCTGAAGGCTATTAAGTGTTGCTGGTATAATTTCTGTTGAATTTGCTTTGTAAAATAATCTCTGCTTTTACATACTCAAGTATTACTCTTAACCCTTGTCCAGTCTGTGGCATGAAGGAGCCATACCTAATCTCTGGTAGTGATCATAGTGGTTTTCAGGTATTAAAGGCACTCATTTCAGCTGCATCTGTAAGAATAGGTGCTTCTGAGTTGCACATGACATCCGTTGGAAGAAATGTGGGTGAAGCCTTTGAAGGTGATACGTATAATGTTGTGAAATGAGTAAGGGCTACCATTGTATTGTTCAAATGCATATCCAGTTCTGAAATCTTCTTACAGAATACACCATAATATGAAACATAAGCTAAATGTTCAGTATCCATAATGATCAACTGAGAGGTCTGTTGCCTCTTTATGTAAATATCATTTCTGTATTGCTATCAACATGATCTTGAGATGTGGTCTTAAGTCTTTATACCACATCATTGAAAAACATCAGCTGTGTTTGTAATCCCCTTTGAAGGAATATGGAATTTTGAAATATGTAATTATGCAAATACTTTTGGAGACTTTTTTAAGTCTCCTTGGCTTGCTGGCAATAATAAAGTCTTGTTCTTAAGAGTATTGAGAGGCGAGCAAGGTGTAAAATAATTTTTTGCTGTTGTCACTGTGGCTTTCCTTCGACTTCTATTCACAGTGGCATTGGTTATGTATCAATTATCAACTCGGATGGTGTTTTCTTCCTTGTACTGAATGACTCTGAGTGATGACATTCATGTGCATGTACCACTTAATTTTAGTATAGCCCTTTCTTGGAACTCTGTATCAATTGTCGGGTGTTGCTCTTCTTTGATGCTGAGATACTGCTGCAACTCAGGAAATACTTTGGAATACTTTATAAAGCAAAAATAGCGAAAGAATTTTTTAAAAACCATTTAGGTTCCATATAAGAGAAATTCTTACCTTCCTGTGAGAGATAAGATCTCTTCTTATCTTGGAAACTTGCAAGGGCAAGAATAATAAAATGGAGAATAATAAAATGTTCCATATGTCGCTAACTAATTCTTCTACAGAAGTGGTAGTTGCTGCTAAATTATTTTCAATTTACTGAGAATTTTTTGATCTACTAAGGTGGATCTCCATTAGTAGAACAAACTTCTCTATTCTTTCTTGCTCATGGACTTTTATCTACCTACCTTGCGATGATACTATGTATGGACTAATATTAGTGGAATACTCAGCACTTCAGCAACTTGTTTCAGAAGTTCATAGAGGTACTTTAAAAAATAAAGAAAAAAAACCCCCACAGTCTTTTCATCCATGGTTAACCTGTGACCTCCGTCGTTTGAGGCTAAGAAAAATATTTTCATTGGTAAATCCCAAAGTTCTTTGAGTGTTGGTCTTGCTGTTTTGTAGATGGGGAAAGCGGGGAGACATTTGAGGCTTTAAGCTACACATTGATCAAATAAAATCAGTCAGTTGAGTGCAGGAGGAGCCCTCGGTGCTGAATTCTAGTTCTGTCCTCTGCTTTATGGTGGCATAGAGAGCACAACTGCTGTCCATCCCCCAGGAAAAAAGGGAAGGAAGGCTGCAGAGCATTTGTTTAAAGTTTGTGCTCTGCAGACTTGAAGTGTGATGAAGTAAATATGGGGAAGATCCTGCTGAAATTGATATAGATGAGTTCTGCTAGTGCAATGTTCAAATGTACTTTGAGGTAAAGATAGAAGAGACAGGACTTGGAGGTTTTGTGGGCTTTGGTTTCATTTGTTTTTTGAGAAATACTGATGTTTAATTTCTATGCCTGTCTATACATTAAATGTGATTATAAAATCAAACATTTTGAACTCTTGAGCTATCTTGTCATTTCCTACTAACCTGTCCTGTTACTTCTAAAAAGTAGGAATAATGTTTTGATAGCTCAGGCATTCTGTTTGCGTATCAGTGCACTGCTAGTCATGAACCCAAGGAGGTTATCAGCTTTCAGGATGTGTTTCATGTGAGTCTACTGCAAAATTAAAAAGGCTGACTTTAAAACATACTTACATTGTGAGATTCATCAATATTTGTGAAAAGGAGGTGTTTCACAGGTTTCAAATTATTTTTGAAAATGTCCATAAGCATGCTATAATTATACTTTGTTTCCTTCACAGGCATTTGTGAAGGATGTACATGAAGATTCAATAACAGTTTCATTTGAAAACAAGTAAGTGTATTGCTGGTGTTGTACCTGTAAATGACAGAGTATCAACCTTGCATTTGATTAACCTAAATATGGCTTAGTGTAGAGTAGTGTTTTTTAGATGCACTAAACTTGCTGCTAGCATGTTTTAAAGTTATATTTAGTATCTACTATTTTGTGACATTTCTATATAAATGCTTTTAATGGTTTAAATACTTCTAAGTGCTAACCTATAGTAACATGGGTTTTGTTGGGAGGATAATCATGTTGTTCCTGAATTTACCTGATGACAACCCATGTTTAAATAAGTCAACAGTTGTACCATTACAGACTCTTTCTCATGTGAATTCTTGCTTTTGTTTTAGAAGACTACGTTATTACAAAATTTGTTCTATAGATAAGTGATGAACACCAATTTTCTAATCTAGAAACCAGATTTATCCATTAAAGAAACTGAAAACTAAAACTGTATTCAGACTGCATCCTGATCAAGTTTTCATGACCTGTGGCAGAACCAAAGAAAAAGAAGATTCAGGCTTGTTTTGAAGGAAGTGTCCAAATGTGTTATGAAATGTTTTTTAATCTCTGTTTCTAATGTTGGGGTTAAAACCCATACCTGTAAATAGAGGAGGAACTTCTGCTGGAAGATTCAAAAGACTGCAGGTGGCATCAGGATTTCATTTAAGATGCTTAATGGTCATTTAGATGTGTTTTTTCTTACTATGTATACATTGGATCACATTACCTTTAATACATATGTGTACAAAAGCTCCACAGAATTTGAAAATGTAGAATTAATGGATTAAAAATATTTGATTTCTGTTTGCAAAGAAGGTGAAAATGTTTAAACCGTTCACTGTGTTTTTGTTTGTAGCTGGCAACCAGAGAGACAAATCCCATTCCATGATGTGAGGTTCCCACCACCTGCAGGCTATAATAAAGACATAAATGAAAGCGATGAAGTAGAGGTGTGTATGCTCCATTAACAGCTCTTGTCTTGAGAAGTGAGAGAACTCACTGTGAAAAATGTCAGCCAAGCCACTGGAAGGTTTGCTTCCATGTTAAGTGCTGTCACCTTTTTTGATTCCAAGTACTACAGAAAACACAGTGTCAGGCTCATCACCAAACCCAGAGTCTGGCAGTTGTAAGCCTTGCAAATTCCATGTACCACGAAAGGCCACGTAAAATTCCATGTACCGTGGCCTCCATGCTGAGTTACAAATATGCCAATTTACAAACATGATCAGTGTTGCATTGATTACAGATCAATCCTTTTTAGAACTGGATTAATTCAGAAACAGATGATGAACCATAATTCTTAAGCTGTAAGATAATAATGTCTCTATTACCAAAACTTCAGGCTGAATCAGATAATTTGCATTATATGTGTGTATACATAAACATAGAAATATATGTGTATATGTAAATACTTATGTGTATATAGCAAGAGATTGACTTTAAAGCAGCACATTCCTAAAAGCTCCTTATTTTATAAAACTATAACATTTGTTTTTATAATTAATTTAAAGAAAGAGAACTTTCAAGATATGCATTTTGCTTGCATGCTCTGTAAGTTTTTAATGTGAAAGATAAGAAAATGGCAAAACTTCTGTAATGTGGATCTGGCTGATACCGTATGTGTGCTAAAGAAATTTAGATGTGTGACCTCCCTCTCACTCACTGGTAGGACCTCATCAGACCTACCCACAATTAGAAATACTGTTGATTAAATACTAACAGTGTAAAAGTCTGAATTATCTCTCTTTTGACTGCATGCAAGACTGAAGCAGCTAATGCCAGTAGATTGAGTACTGTAGTACTTATTATTATTTATCTACACAATCTTGCTGTTACATGCTTTCTATGTTGTGCTCAGAGACTTTATGTACTAAGATATTTTGCTGGATTTTGTTCCTATGGAATTTCTGATCATATTAGTGTCAGCTTCTGTGATACCTTTTAAGAATATAGTGCATATATTTTGTTCTGTGATATCTTTTAAGAATATAATGCATATATTTTGTTCAGGTTTATTCCAGGGCGAATGAAAAAGAACCCTGCTGTTGGTGGTTGGCTAAAGTGAGAATGATAAAGGGTGAGGTAGGAGTATGCATATATACATCTATATATATTTTATATTTCCTTATACTTTTTTCTTCCTTTTCTGTTTATATATTGATGTGCCCTGTGGTTTTAAGTAATCTCTCTTCATTTTTTAAGAGTTTCTTGATCAGGACAGTTGCAATTACCATTAACCTCAACCTGAGAAGTCAAATTTTACTTGTACAGTTAACAAAAGTACTTTTTCTTTAATAGTGTAATGCTCACTCGTGTCATAAAATATGTGGCTTGGATGATTTTATTATTTTTATATCAGTTCTACGTAATAGAATATGCAGCCTGTGATGCTACCTACAACGAAATTGTCACAATTGAGCGTTTGAGATCTGTGAACCCCAATAAACCCGCAACAAAAGATACTTTTCATAAAATCAAACTGGCAGTTCCCGAAGATTTAAGGCAAATGTAAGTACAAGCGTTTCCTTATATCTTGTTTCAGAATGTGGGTAACTTCTTAAGCCTGAGAAAAGAGGCATAAAAATGCTTTTTCTGCTCTAAATTAACTTTTTGAAATATAAGAATGTAAAAAGTACAAATACTGATATGGTCATACTTCAGAAATAGAAAAGATGATTTTTAAATTGCAGTTCAGTCCTGGAGGAGGAAACACTTTCTTCAAAATTTTAAGGTTTGTGTGTGGTACAGATCAAGATTTTTTTTTCTTGCAGCTGTTCAGTGATGTGCACAGGTTAATCTGAATCCATTCTTAGTCAACTTTTATTGTTTGATGATGGCTCTGGGAATAGTTGAACAATAATGAAACCTCCCAGAGTATGATACAAAGCCAGCTAGCTTTCTCCTAGACCATGGACATGTTGTTCTCATATAGAAATAGCTCTAAAAGTCAGATTAATACTGACTCCCCTTGTTTACCTTCAGTTCACTTTCTGCTTTTCTTGAGATGCATGTTATTGCCTCGGTGTGGAATGAGTTATAAATTCACGTTAGACTAAAACTTCCTGAAGTTAATGTTACAGCATACACAAGTTCACTTGGTGGTGAGTGGACACAGGAAACCTGGAGAAGCCAAGCACAGCATGAGATGAGCATAAGGTCATTAGAATGCTGCAGGGGTTACAATGAAATCACACAATTTACTGGTTCATGATGTGTTTGAAATCTTGAACTTGCTGATTATAGTGATTATAGCTTTTTAAGGTAGTTTTGTTTAACTTGCCATTTCACAGATATACATACAGAAACTTTCTGAAATCTTTCATGTGAAAAGAAATGAAAGAAAAATGAGTAAAATAAATGATAACAGAATAAAATAACACCTGCATTGAAAGGGAGAGCATGGAAATCTTTATTTGCATTCTTTGTTTTAAGGAATTATTCTTTTTGGCTGTTAACCATAAATGCAGTGGTTATTTTAACTTTGTAACGTTTTTATTCCTAGGTGTGCCAAAGAATCTGCACATAAGGACTTCAAAAAGGCAGTTGGAGCTTTTTCTGTAACATATGATTCTGAAAACCACCAGCTTATTATTTTGGTAAGTACAAATGTCTTACAGTACTGTTGGCAGTGGTTTGTTTCAAGAGTCCATGTGTAAAGCACTGTTCTGTTTATTAATAATTTAGTCAATCAACGATGTAACCACAAAGCGGGCGAACATGCTGATTGATATGCACTTTCGGAGTCTTCGCACCAAGTTATCCCTGATACTGAGAAATGAAGAAGCCAGCAAACAGCTGGAGGTATGTTGGTTGTTTTCCCTGAAGTAATTAGAGTAAAACAGATAATAAAAAAAAACCCTCATTCATTTCTTAGCTGGTAAGACTTGCATTGGGGTGAAAGTAACAATGTACTGGTAATAATCAAGGCGGTAAAAAAGGCAGATGGAAGTGTCATCCAACAAAGATGTTTATAGTTATAGGGCCTATTCTTTCAAAGATACATTTTTATCAGCAGGATTTTGTGGGGGATTAAATTCAGATATGTAGACACGCATACAAATGTATTTCTTTTATATTTTGAAGGATAAAATATTTAGCCATCATTGCACAAATAATGCCACATATTCGGTAGCTTTGAAAATAAATGGGCATGAATATGTCATGATACTGATGGGGCTAGAACTGGATCTAGCAAAATAACACAGCAGAAATGAGATGGAAGGGGTGAAACTGATGTTGGTAGAATGTATGAAGGGATAGGTTTGTCTATAGATAAAATGTTAGGAAATAATCTTACAGCAGATACAGCTTCTGATATTCCTGTGACTGGTGAGTGGGTGTTGACTGGCAAGAAGCTTGAGTCATACTTGTCCATGGGTAAAAGGAAAAAAGAAAAGAAAAAGAGTAGGCTAGGAAATAAGGGGTTCTTTATACATTAGAATTAACATTTCTTCATGGTTTTTCTCTTATCTACAAATTAGAAAAAATAGCAACATTTCTGAAAACTTTTTAGATTCACTGTCAAGAACCAGAGGTACCACTTAAACTGCTGTAATTCAGTTTAACACGGATGTGTACCAGCAGTGTTTCTGCAGAGCAAGGTTTCATTCCCCCTTCCCAAGGGTTACCTCTCTTTGAAGTGGGATGTCGTGTAGTAGTTCAGGCTTCTTGTATCAGTGGGTACACTCACTGTTACAAGAAGTTCTCACTTCTGTTGTTCTCTTTAGTATCTTGATTTCTGTGTTTCAGAGCTGAAATCCAAGTTTGTTTGGGTTTTAATTTTTCTCAAGAAGAAGGGTGGACCAATTTTTCCTCATGGGTGTTCCTTATTGAGCACCCCACTGTAGGTCTTCAGTAATCATTCTTATTATCTTCCTCCAGAACTGACAATTGTGTGGGCAGTTTACCTCTTGAAGTGCAAAGTATTATTTTGGAGGTGGGAAGAACAACAGCCTCTTTAGAGCTAATTCTCTTTACATGCCTCCACAAATGCACACACCAACAACTGTTGTCACTGATTCCTTTCCCAAACTAATCTTGGATTCTTCTTGTCATTGCAACACCGAGTCTTTTTGCTGCTGTGAATGTCTCAGACTTGATTTGGTTCTCACTAGAAAACCATTGTTGAACTTCAGTTCCTACCTAAGCAGTACTTAAATAAAGGTTGTGAGATAAATATATGCAGTTAAAATTTGTGTGACAAAAGTTGGCTGGTATTTTTCATTTGGGTATATGTGTTTCTTGTAGTTAGAATAAATAATAAAATCAGTTTTATCCGAAGTTGAAAGGAAAAGCTTCAGATAATAAAAATCATACACATGATTACTGTTGAGACACTGATGCACCAACAGACTGCACGTGTCCATCTGCAGAAAAAATATTTAGTGAACACTTTAGGCTTTACTGCATTATTAATAACAGTTCACCATTTCTATCAAATAAACCTTTGTATGAGTCTCATACTCACTGAGCCTTAAAAGTCTGCCACTTCTTTTCTTCTAGCAGTTTTACTTATTCTGTTTTCTGAGTCATTATCACTAGACTAGCTTCTTTTGTTCACTGGAGTTTTTTTCTTCCAGTTTGTTGTACCTTCTTTATTGCATATTAGCTTCTTGACTTGCATGGCTGTTCTCAAACATGGCTTTTAGAGCAGCAAGTTAAATAACTGATTTTTTTTGTTTACATTCTTTCCCAGTGGGTGTGACTTAGCTGTTTTGGGTGTCTTTCACATACTAAAAAGCCTGAATTTACAAGTGTTTTGTGTTCTGGTTTGTATTTTACTGTATCTAAGTAGAATTCAATTATAATTGCTGTGTGAGTATTAATACATTACTTGCATAGATGTTTCTTATTAATGTATCGGAGGGAAGTAGAATACAGAATTTCTGATGTTTAAATAGAACACAGTTCATAATAATTTGCAGAAAAGCTAATGATATTTTAGTGCAAACAGTAAAGTTGTGATTTGACTGTCAGAGCCAAGGTCCTCAGTGGTGATGTAGCTGCATCTTTTCTGCATATTGTAGATAGTTAACAACTGATCATTGTCTTGGTCATCCTGTTCTCTCCTCTTATTTGGCTGTCTATAAAAGATGTCAACTAGCAAATCAGCATTTGGATTATCTATTAGAATGTAGAAATGTGAGCAGTTAAAAATAAGTTCTGCTTTCCAAGTTGTCTGTAATGTAGCTACTGAAGTGAGTGCTCTCAGAGTATCTGAAGTATTTGGTGACACTTGGATACTTACACCCCAATCTACTGTAACCAGTTCTTTGAAACGGTGATTTAGCACAGGATATTTATCAACAGCTTTAAGCAGGAGCAGGTCAGAAAGCAGTACCAGTTTAGCTGGGACAGTAGAGGGCTTGTTGTGGGCACTTCCTTGATGTTTTCTCTACATCTGTAGGGTCTCATTTTGCTGACGTTAAACTACTAATTTGAGGTGTGCCTATGTATGTCTTGACAGTAGTTGCAGCTTTGATTGCAATGCAGAAGCATGGGCAGGATTATATATCTTGGCTTTTATCTTGTTTCTTTCTTGCAAAACACTCTTTCC
Organism: Melanocharis versteri; assembly: GCA_013397845.1. Lineage (NCBI taxonomy): Eukaryota > Metazoa > Chordata > Aves > Passeriformes > Melanocharitidae > Melanocharis > Melanocharis versteri. The sequence goes on along the minus strand of VZTG01007485.1, from coordinate 34,472 downwards.
ATAATAGATTATCACAGTTGGAAATTCTCTATCTTCCCACAATGCATTAAATTGTTCCTTTCCTGTGTTCTGTTATGCTGATGTGTGTGAGTGCTCAGTATGACCCTTCTGTCTTGGTAGATGTGTGATTCCTGGATGAAATTCTGAACATATTTTTTCTCTGAATTCAAGCACTTTTTGTATTGTCATGCATAGGCATGGATTCTTCATTTTATTTTTGTTAAGTACAGTAGATATCCACAGTTGCTCTGTTTTATATATAATTTTGTGTCAGTGGTTGAGTTATTACAGTTTCACCCACCTGTTGAGATTGGTGCAGTTTTTTTTCTCAGAGATCATAAGGTTTGCTTTAATAATCACCAGAGTTCCTATTTTACTACCTTAGGAGTGCTGTCTTACCTAGTAACACCTGATAACTGTAGCTATTAAAGGGTAATTCAAAGTAGAGGTGTCAACACAGCTACAGGCCAGCCCTATGTTAATATTTAAAAGACTTATGAAGGACACTCTTTGGTGTTTTTGAAGCAAAAATAAGTGCAGTAAAGGGATTGATTAAATAAAAAGTAGGCCAAGCACCTGATTGAAAAATAGGCTTGAAATTTATGTTGATTTCTCTCTCCAGTGTACTGGCAATCGAAGTGAGCTGACGTGACATTTTTCTTCAGAGTTCTAGGCAACTTGCATCCCGGTTCCATGAACAGTTCGTTGTACGTGAAGACCTAATGGGTTTGGCCATTGGCACTCATGGTGCTAATATTCAGCAGGCCAGAAAAGTCCCTGGAGTGACTGCCATTGATCTTGACGAAGATACTTGTACATTCCATATTTATGGAGAGGTGAGTTCCCTTCTTTTTCATTTCAGAAAATACCCAAAAGAAACAAGCAAACAAAAACCTTGGGGAAATGAATCTTGTTTTTTATACATCTTTCTATTGTAGGATCAAGATGCGGTGAAAAAGGCAAGAAGTTACCTTGAATTTGCTGAAGATGTCATACAAGTCCCAAGGAATTTAGTAGGTATGTCAGTTCTGGAGGCTACCTCCATGACAGTAAGGAAAAATGCCTTCTGAGAACTGGCCTAAACTAGAAGCGATGTGCTGGCGTTGAAGTACAGGAAAGAATAGTTTCTGGACTAAGCCAAAGAATTAATTACTTCCTCCAAATATGTCCGGAGATAACTCCAGCCATACAAGAGATGAATCTGCAGTCTCATATTTTCCTAGTATATTTTGAAAAATTTCTTTGACTTACATTTGTCTTTTTTTCCCTGTCCTTTAAACAGTATGTTTATAAGCAGCACTGTGGGATGAACTAGGAACTAGGTATCAGTGATGAAGAAAATAACCCAAAGGAAATCTAAAATACTTCCATTGCCAAACGCTGAAAAAAGTCCTTAAGAACACATGCAGCCCTTGTGTATGTGGAGAAATCTTTAAATGAGCTTTTGATGCTACAGAGCAAAATAGAAATACGTGATTTCATTCAGTAGACAAGAAAAGAGCAGAGAAAATACTTTATGGTATAACATAGCCCTAAAAGCAAATGCTTTAATAGGTTGTCAAGGAGTGTATGAAACCTGGTGTTGAAGCAGTGTGAAATTCTGCAGTGGGACAAGTACTAAGAAATGTGGCCACTCAGCTCTGATTAAAAGCAGTAGTTTTCCCTTCCCTACTCCCTCCTGATTCTACTGGTGATAAGTGAAAATATAAGCTGTCATAATTATTTTAATTTGAGGTCTTCAAGTCTGTTTCTCTTTAGAACTTAGCAATTATATTTTTTGGCAGGTTTTCATTCCTGCTCTTAATTCTTGACCTGGATCCTTTAGAATATAACTTTGGCTGAACCCTGTGTTATGTCTGAAATAAGCTATGTTTAATAATTTGGCTTTTAAAATTCCTAATAATTTGCTTTAAAAATGCAGAAGGGTTTTTTATATGTATATACTGATTTTTTTTTAATCGAAAGAAAGTGCAAACGACTGCCTTTTTCTATTAATTATATTTTAAAAAATTCAAACTGGACGAAAAAACCCAAACAAAGAAAAAACCCACCCAAGATGTTACTTATTTTTTAAAGAAAGTATGGAAGTTTTTATTTGAAAATATTTCTGTGTGTTGCCAAATCCTAACAGAAACTTTGATTGGAGTAACTGATGTAAGTTGTGGGAGTTTTGTTTTGATTTACTTGACTTTTTTAAATCACTACTAGGGCTTTTTTATGTTTATTAGTAAGCTGCTGTTATATTTGCCAGTAACACATAATGAAATAAAGTGCTCAGAAGTAGTTTTTGACACTCTGAACAGCCTTTGTCATTGAAGACAAACTTACTGGCCATATATTGTCATGTTTTCTGCAAATATTTGTGCTAGAAAAGTTGAAACACAAAAATGAAAATTTATTTAGCTTTGAGCGATAGGAACAATAGGAGTCTGTTGTGACTAAAAGTGGCGTTTAATTTGTTCTTAGTGGATTAATTGTATCAGACAAACGGTAGTTATTATGCACTTGGGGTTTTTTACCTTTATTTTAGTGATGTGCCTATGAAAAAAGATCACGTTTTAAGTTTTCCAGCAGTTTGTTAAGTGAAAATACTTTTTTTTGTTACATGCAGAAAACATCTTTGACATCACTCTTTTGAGCTTTTCTTGAAAGCTGTGATTGAAGGTTGTGGCCCTCCCTCATCATGTCCCAAGCAGCTTGGTTTTCCTGCCATGTTGCAGACAGCACATTGTTTTGCTGAGATTGGAGAGAACTAAATTTTCATTTTCCTTGCCTCACACTAGAATGTCTGCTTCAGAAAATACATGCCTGCATTACTGGCATTGGAGTGTAATTTTTTTCCGTTTTTATCTTTGACTTTTTAGTGAATTACAAACTACTGGAAAAAATGTCTAAAAAACTCAGTTTTAGAGGATTTTACGTCTGCCTCAAACAGTATCTTTGGTAGTATTTGATCAACTAAAATTTTGTAAATGAACTAAGTTTTTCTTACGCATGAAGTAGTTACCGCAAATGTTAGGGCACTGTAAAAGGATATTTTTTTGTTTTGGTTGGATCTTTTAAATGCAAACAGCAATGTTTGTAGTTCACTGAAGTTATTTTAAACCTACCAAAGCAAAGCAGAATAAGCATTCGAGGTACTGAGTATTTCTGTGATCAGTGTATGTTACAAGTTGACACCACTAGCTTGTGTGGACATTTTAGTTCTTGGCTTGTTAACTAAATCTTTGTTGTAGAGGATTAAGGCATTTTGGACAAGTTCTTGCACTGGTACTTGAATAGTCTTGTCTAATTAGAATACAGTAATACTTTCAGGTTTGGGGGAAAACCATAAAGGTGGAATGTTCTGTATGTTCTTTCTGTAGGAAAAGTAATAGGAAAAAATGGAAAACTGATTCAGGAGATAGTGGACAAATCTGGCGTTGTAAGAGTGAGAATTGAGGCCGAAAATGATAAAAATATTCCACAAGAAGAGGTATGTTTTGAGTTAATATAATTCTTTATGTTAATTGGTTATATGATATGATAATGATGATGATAAAATAAATTCTTCCCTGTATCGCTGTAGTGGTAAGATAAAGTGTTGATTAATGCGTGTTTTCTGATGGATTCTGTCTTTTCCTATTAATGCTGAGCGACATTTTTATATAGATTTGGCTTATCTGTGTTAGAAAGATGCTTTGTGGAATTTATTGGTGGTGCATCTTCTTAGAGATTTCATGGTTCCTGTTGGAAGCAGTGACATTTCCCAACATGTGGTAGGCTGTAAATCCATATGTATGAAACTTGCTGGTTTCATTCATTGATCTGCTTTGAGTTTGATTTCTTAGGTTTTTCACCTGGTTTAATTTTTCATTAGCAATTTCTTATGTTGAAATTAAAAACTTGTGCTTTATGTTAAATCTCTCTTTTTAAAAAATACTACCTAGGTTTACAATAGCCTGTAAATTACAACTTAAAGAAAAAACAAGCATGAACACAGTGAGACTCCAGGTTTGCACAGGAAGGCGGTCAGCCTTGTAAGGGGCCCGAATGAAGTCTCAAACATTGTAATTTGAGGCACTTCTGTGTGGGGCTGCATTGAGGGGCAAGGTTGCAGGTATGCAAAAAAACTTGAAGCACGAAGATTTTAACATCTCGGTGCAAAAAGGCTCCCTGCGGTTTCAGATGTGAAATGTGCTTAAAGAAAACTGAACTGCCTTTCATTTACCTCAAAATCCAAATATGTACCAGTTAAGAACCTTTGCTACTTCGATAAGATATGGAATGTGGTTTCTGGAACCCTTATGTTGTACTTGAGTAGTAGTTTCCTCTTCTGTTCTATCACTGTAAGACTTACTGAAAACCCACAATCCAATTTCCATCTTTCTGAAAAGAGTGGCTAAGCAATTAAGTGAAGGCTTCTTACTATTTTACTAGTTTTACGTCTGTCTGAAAAGGTAAAATGGTCAATATTTAGACTTAAAGGTTTCACTGGTCTGTCGTATTTCATTTCTAAAGATAAATTCCTGCAGTATAAAATGGAATTAGTTTAATAAGCAGGAGGGTGCTGCTATTGCTGCAGGCTATAGAATCACAGAAAGGTAAAAGAGCCAGTTCTCATGGCTGCAGGGAGTATGTCTGGCTTTTTTTTAAAATTCTGGCCTGAAAAAGCTGATTCGCTTACATTTTTCTGTCCTAAATGCAGCTTTTAAAGATTATCTTAAAAGGTCTTTCTTACCTGTCAAGCTCTGCATTCATACTTCCATTTTACCTGTTAATGACATTTCTAACACTGGCATTGCTTGCACTGCTTCACATGTTGGTTGTGTCATAACAGGTGCAATACACAAACTTGAGACCAGGTAAGAGTTAGTACTTTTAGATGGAATGCAGCTTTATTTCAACTATGAAATATGTATAATCTTCCCATGTTTTAATTTGGATATTGCAGCCCTTCTTCTTGTAGTAGTACAGTAGTTTAGTTAAATTTTAATACAGCATTTGATTCTTTTTATGTGACTGAGATGTTAGAATACTGCCCATTAGTTTTAAGTGCAGTTTTATACATCCCATAATTTTATAACAGGCTATCTTCAGGCTTTTCATATTTTTAAAATGAGATAGGTACTGTTTGTTACAGCAGTATATATTATTTTTATCTCTAAATTTATTATGCACGTAGAGTCTGCTCAGTATTCCCCACTGCAGCCAAGTTGAACATAGGTAGTATTTTTGCTTTGAAGAGAAAAATGAGGTTTGATAAATAAGCACTTTGCTGCTGTTGTGTGGCTGAAATTGCTTGACGTGGTTACCAGCTCGTATTCTTAATAGCTGGCATTGTTATACCTTGAATCCACTGCCAAAAGCAACAGCAAACTGTTTCCTTAAATGCTCTTTAAATCGTTTGTCTTGTCATCCTTTAATAATTGATACTGTGAGCTAGTTAATGCCAGTTTTGTAGAAATTTCACTGCTCTTTATCAGGTTGTATAAAATATTTATGAAACTTAAAGTACCCCAGATAATAAAGCATTTCAGTCAACAGTGCCTGTGGCTAAAGAATTTCTAATGCTCATGAAAGTTAGTGTTAATGTTGAAGTTCCTTAGGACGAGAGAACTGTGTATATATTCTTTTTCCTGGTTACTTAATGTAGATGTGCAAGATCTAACATAAGGTTTTTGTATGTAAAAGGGACGGGGGGAAGAAAACCAAACAAGACCTTAAAAGTGGAGACGAATTAAGATTGGCCACTCTGGGGGAACCTCGGCATACTGTGCTTTTAATTTTTGAGACATTTGTGTCTCGAATCATTTCACTTCTGCAGCAAACTTTCCTTTGGAATGCAGTTCTGTAAAGGGTGTGTGTACAGTGAAAATTAAAGGCTTCTTTAGAGGTAATGATGAGATAGCAGAACAATATTTGAGGTAATCCAGTAGGTGTGCCAGGCCCACAGGCAGTGGCATGGGCTTCAGCAGCTGAGTGTTGGAGATGCTGAGATTAACATCTGCAGTCCATGGTGAAGCTTCTGGCCGGGTGATGCTGCAGCTGCTGGAACAGTCAGAATCACTCCTTGGGCCTGTGTGGGCTGCACTCACACCTCTGAAATGCTGTAGGTACCTGTCTAAGTGTCAGAAGTTTTGGTATAGCAATTTTCCTTGTATTGCTAAGGTTTACTTGGTTTTCCACACTCAGTGAGGCCCTTTTGGATAGATTATTTTCACCTGCTCTGTCTGCCTAAGTTCATCTTTAGGTGGTTTGTCTCCCAATGTCATAATTTCAGACTTCAGAACTTCCAGATTTGTATTTTCCACCTATTTGTTGAAACACTTAATGTGCTTGAAGGGTAGAAGAACTGTGAGTTAGAAATCATCACCTGAAGTACTAACTCCTTCTTGAATATTTTTGGCTTTCTCTTTGCAACTGCAGAGATCATCAAGAAGGATCAGGTTTTGTTTTATGACACAATGTTAATTTGATTTACGTTTTTAAAAGATCAAAGGTAGACCAAAAGCAGCTGGTGTGAGAGAATGGATGCGGTCAGGAAAGGTGGTATTATTTTGAGGGGTGGAAACAAAGTGTTCTAAATTGACTCTTTTTCACTTGTTCTGAAAAATAAATGTTGGCATTGTGATGCGAGTGATCTAAATCTGCTTATTTAAAAAAGCTCTTTGCCTAAAGGGAATTAGACTACATGGTGTAGTCAATATCAGAATTTAAATATACTGTTGTCTCACTTCTTCATTTACGCTTATGCATGGTGTAAGAATTGTTTTCAAGTTTTACAGTAATAAGTTTGGTTCAGAATTCAATGCCTAATCAATAACCAAGGACTCTTGTTACTTTGTTTTAGGGCATGGTACCATTTGTGTTTGTAGGAACCAAGGATAGCATCACTAATGCAACTGTTCTTCTGGATTATCATCTTAATTATTTAAAGGTGAGGATAATGATGCTGCTTTATCACTGATTTTTTTCAACAGTACTTAAGATGGTAACAGTGTGATGATGGTAATCTGTTCAGGCTCTGTTGAAAAATTGGTATTATAACAGGTTTTCTGTCTAAAAATTGAATGTTTTTAATAAAAGAATAGTTTGTCTGAAGGATGGGATGACAAACAACTTTCTTCAGAATGCAAATTACAAAAGAGTAAGAAAATTTAAAAAAATTTATCTCAAAATGTGCTGCCAACTTTATGTATGAGAGAGTAGTCAGTCCTTCATGCAACTGCAGAGCAAACAGCCTTCCATGCAGAATCTTATGTAGAGTGGGCACTTTTTTAATGCAAAAACACTAAACTACTTTTTCTGTAATGAATTGACATTTCATACCTGAGTAAGTTTTGTAGGCAACTCAGCTTTTTATGTGGTGTTTGCCTCTTGGCTCCATAACTTCCCCAGTAGTCTGTTGTGCATGGTCTGTTGTATAGGGGGCAAAAAATATCCCACATTGTTGCTTATAGTTACTTTTGCCTGTGGTGGTTGTGGCCAGGTGCCCAATCTTTGATGGCAGGGCTGGATCTAACAGTGGGGACAGCTTTGAGTTCATTTAATTAAATAAAGTCTTACAGTTCTTTTGGAGCCTTCAGACCATGATTTGATACATGTCCATTCAGTGCAGTACCTATCAGTGAATCTTTTAGAATGCTGATATTTCTGTACATCGTTAAACTTCTCAGTACAGGTAATCAAAGAAGTCAGGAGAAGGAACAACTTTGTTTTCTTACCTCCTCTTTTAGTCACTTTTCCTTTTAATCCCGCTTTTGTCAGTGTTCTGGAGCAGAGGTGCAGGAGCTCTGCAGCTGTCACAAGGTAGAAGCAGAGAAGGACCAGATGAAAACTAGTACTAAAAATCAAGTTCCTTTCTTGCATGCTCACTATGATTTGAAAAGATATTTCTGGTGTAAACTTCTTTGGCTGCCTGAAGTGCGTACTCGCATGTGAGTCAGTACTTAAATGAGTACTGACGTGGTAGTGGAAAGTGTTTAATAGCCCAGCAATTTTCTTTTAGATTGATCAGTTAATCATCAACTATGGTCACTCTGTCTTAGTGCTCTCCAACCTTCCTAAACAGAAGGTCACAAATAAGTGCTCATCAGTCTATGTGATAACTACTGGATAAATTCTTATCTTGGAGGTTCTATCTTGGTGTTCTCACCCCATTAAACATAAACACACAAAATGTTGTTATCTTAGTGGCCTGTTGCCATATGATTCAGGATAATGTCCTCCAGTTCACTGACAAGAAGTGGGATGGACTTGTCCCTCTAAAGGTTTTGTGTTTTTATGCCTCCAGGCAAAGATTATTAAGGAAACTTTTTGTAAAAGATACATAATAGTGCATCAACTTCAAATGTACTGTATCAGCTCAGAGTCACAAATTTCTCTATAAAAAGAAGAAAGCAGACTTGGCTGGAGTGACTGTAGTGAATTTGCAGGATCTTGAGAGGAAAGAGACTAATACCAGAATTCACAGCCCCAGACTGCAGAAAGGTGGACTTTGCCCTGTTCAGGAATCTGCTTGGAAGGATCCCATAGCATACATTCCTGGAAGGAGAACAGGTTTGGAAGAGCTGGTCTTAGAGCATCGCCTTCTCCGAGCTCAAGAATAGTCTGTCTTGATATGCAGGTGGTCACACAAAAGTAGCAGGCAACCTGCAGGGATCAGCAAGGAGCCTATGGCTAAATTAATATAGAAAAAACAAGAATACAAGGAGTAAAGTAAGGACAGGTGACTCAAGAGGAATATGAAGACACAATTTGAGTGTGCAGGGATGAGTTTGGGAAAGCTGAAGTCCATCTGGAGTTGAATATGACAAGGGATGTGAAGGGAAACAGGAAGGGCTTCTACAGGCAGCAAAAGGAATACCAAAGAAAATGCAGGCCTGCCGCTGGATGGAGGAGGGAACTTGCTCACAAACGAGAAGGATGAGGTACTGAATGTCATCCTCAGTTTTGGTGGGGTTTTTTTATGAGATTTGTCCTAAGGAACACCAGCCCCCTGATACCAATGGGAGAGTCTGGAGCCATGAAGACTTAGTCTTCCTAATGGAAGGTTGAGTTAGGGAACATTTTAAAGGAGAGAGAAAGGATATACACCAAGTCAGTGGGACCTGATGGCGTGCATCCGTGGGTGCCACAGCATCTTATCAAAGTCCTAGCTGGACTAGGTGACCTGTGGAGGATGCAGTATTGCAGTGAAACTTCCATCAATACATTTCTCCCTAATTAAAGAAAAAGAAGAGGGGATTGCCACTCTGATGTGAGCTAGGTAACATCTGAAACTGGCAAAGGTACTCCGTGAATATGCATTGCTGTATCTCTTTTACCTAATTGTTTATGGCGAGGGTGCTGCTGTGTGCTGGTGCCTCTATGCCTGAGTTATAGCACTTTGCTCTCTATGCGTTTATGCTTTCTCCCATCCCTCATACTGTTCATTATCATTATGTAGAGTTTAACAGCGGAGTGCCTTTTTATGAAACAATACTGTTACATCAGAATTGTTTAATAACTTTGATATTTATGTGCAGCTGTGTAAGAAGCTTGTGTTCCAATCTGAGTGCTTTTTCTTTATCCGTGTTTTAAACAAACCTAAGATTGCCAACTGTGCCACAGGGAGAATTGTGTTGATAGCAAACAAATTTGAACATTTGAAAGTCTCTCTGTTAAACAAGTTACTCTCAAAGCTGAGTTGCTGTTTGAGTATTAAATAGATGATCAGTTGTAATACTTCAAATTTTTTCTTTCTGAGACCTGCATGTGTGCAACATGCAGATGGTTAAATAGTGGTTGTACGTGACTTGCTGGGCTTGTGTTTGCACAGGAAGTGGACCAGCTGCGTTTGGAAAGATTGCAAATAGATGAGCAACTGCGACAGATCGGAGCTACTTCCAGGCCCCCCCCGAATCGCACGGACAAGGACAAAGGGTACATGACCGACGATGGGCCGGGCCTCGGCCGCGGCAGCCGCCCCTACAGAAACCGCGGGCACAGCCGGCGTGGGCCAGGCTATGCTTCAGGTAGGTACCTGCAGGGACACTCCACCTCTCGCAGCGGCCTAGTGGTCTCTTGATTTCTTAAAAAAGACTGGACTTAGAGCTGTTAAAAATGCAGTTAATATTGAGTATTATTATTTGAAGATTATATAGAGCTTTTATGCTGTAGAAAATACTCTGAAGTGTAGTGCTTTCCTGTAATCTGCACTTATTTCCATGCAGTTCCTGCTTCTTACAGCATGCTTCTGTCTTCTACATTATGGAGGATATGTCGTTATTCCCTAACTCCTTAGGGCAAAGATTGTTATTTTATCTATATTTTGAACAATTCCTAACAATAAAGTCTCAGTTTTCATTTAAGCGTGTGTGAGTCTATTCTAATATAAATATTTATGGGTGAAAGTACTGTGTGGCTCAATTTACAGAAGAGCTATTTTCTTCATATTAAATTGAACTTTTAGGTATTTACTAGAAGACCATAGTCACCAAAGTAGTGTGTTCCTCTTTGAAACCCTGGATAGTTTTCCAGATTGTGCTTCTTCAGAGCAATTATTACTTCATTATCCATACTGTAGGTTAGTTGGTGTTTGTCCTGACTGAAAGGCCTGTAGTGTGAGCTTTATCAGAAAATCTTAGCTTACATTCTGCATAATACAAAAATAAGGGTTTTGTGATGTTTACTATTTTTAGAAGATGTGAACTCACCTTGCTAATAATATGGGTTATGGGGGGAAAAATGGGGAAAGAGCCAGCTTTTGTCGATAAAGGCGATATGTTAATTGGAAAAATTGTAATGGCCGTTTATTTGATTTGATGCATTTCCAGCATTTTGACTTTGTTCTCTGCTTTCATAGTCTGTTACAGGCTGTTTCATGATGGAATTTTTTTCTTTTCATAGATGAGTTGCAGTGGTGAGAGGAGACAGGACAGGTTATATTCAGAACTTTCAGTTTTAGAAATACAAAAGAGTCTAGTCTATTACACTTACGTTTTACTAGACTTTTATTTCTTTTTATAGTATGTTCGATAATCTGTTGATATACTGATAACACCAATTTTAATCATGTGACACACTTAATTATTTAGCCTTAAACATACAACTATTTTTTATTAGTCTGTCTTGAATTTTGAAGGAGTAATATGTATTATGCACCTTTCTGTATTATGTATGTTATAGAGGTTGGGAGGCAAAAAAATCCCAAAACTGTTTATTAACAAAAAAAAAAGAAAATTTTTAAATATATACATTTTGCATTCTACTATAGTAATTTCATGCTAAGCTACACTGGCGTGTTTGGATTTTTTTTCATCCTCTTGATAGGAACTAATTCTGAAGCATCAAATGCTTCTGAAACAGAGTCTGATCACAGAGATGAGCTGAGCGATTGGTCGGCGGCCCCGGCGGAGGAGGAGCGGGACAACTACCTGCGCAGGGGGGACGGGCGGAGGCGCGGCGGCGGCGCCAGAGGCCAAGGCGGGAGGGGGCGCGGAGGATTCAAAGGTAAATGCAGGCTCCTTTTGGAAACAGCTGTCACTGTGGGAATCCTAAAGCAAACCCACTTCTGCCAGCTGTTCCTCTTCTTATCTGCTCCAGCCTCCCCACCTGGTGGCCTATCCTGACTTCTCTTCACTTTGTCAGTCTTTTAAATGCAGTATTTTGTTTCAGGTGTGTTGAATGTTGAGCACAGGGGAATAATTCTTTTTGACCTGTTTTATTTTTGGGGGAGTTTTCTCCATCATTTGTTTTCCTAAAATGCCTCTTGACTCAAGTTTGTGGCCTGTTGCATCACACATGGACATCAAGGAATCAAATTCTAGTTTGTCAGTAGATACAGAAAAATCTTTCAAAATCTGTATTACTCATTCAGCTGTCCATATTCATATCTTCTTGTATTTGATTTTCATGGAACAGGATATAATATCATAATTTATGTGTTCAATGGAAAGGACCAGGCAAAAGTAAGATGGGAAAACTTTAAAAAGTTAAATACATATATTAGAACATATGATGTTCCATTATATTTATTTGTTTAAATATTTTGTTCTACAGCTCTGCTTATTTCTTATGTTTTTTTCGAAGTATGGGTGCTGCTTAATAAGACTTTATTGTAAGAAGGTAATGCGTAATTTAGGAAGTTTATAAGCCATTGAAAAAGGTGAAGATATTGAACACTACTGATTGTGTACTTCTCTTCTGTGGTTAATCATTTTGAGAAGTGTTTTTTCTTCAGTCAGTAGTCAGTCTGTTTTAAACTGTGGTGGTTTTAAACACTGAGGTTTTGTCTGCATTATCACCTGAGAACATTTTGTTTCGTGATTCTTGGCCCATAGTTTAAGAACTGTTGTTATATGTTAGTAATAATATTTGCTCATGAGACAGAAAATTCTGAATTCCCTACTGTGCTTGTGTAAAATTTAAGTGGAAGAAGATCATGTCTTTGTTGAACAACTTAGTTGATTAATTCTTCTTCCAGGCAATGATGAACAGTCGCGAACAGATAACCGTCAGCGTAACTCAAGAGAGGCAAAAGGGAGAACAGCAGACGGATCTCTTGAGGTAACTCTTCTCTTATGGGACGTCTATACTGTTAAAATTGCATTGTGTCATATAGTAACATTGGAGTCTTCAAGGTTGCACGTGACGCAGTAGACTTGTGATTCCATAGTCTTTGACTCCCTAATCACATCTGCGCAAGGTGTGTTACAAAATGGCACAGATGCTCAGGACTCTAAATATATCGAGCTGTGTAAAGGTGCAACTTTGTAATGCTGTATAGCTCTGTCTGGTAAAAAACAAGTCCCAAGGATTTACTAACCAGAGTGATTCCTGTCTCTGTTCCTACTAGTGTTTTGGTTTAGCCTTTATTTCTTGCCGTGTTGTGTATTGTCGTCTATCTTCTATGTACCTGAGGGAAGAAAATCCTTAACACTATATTAAGAGAGTGTTTTGTAGCCAGAATCCTCAGAGTAAGGAAGATTAAACTTCAGAAACTGCCTTCACTACTAAATGAAACATTTGCTATTGAAGGCCATTCAGTCTAGAAAGTAAGTTAAAAATGCACATCAAGAAACCTTTCAAGTAACAGATTTGAAATACCTTGTAACCTTAAATATTTTTAAGCTTTTTTATAAAGATATTTCTACATTTTTTTCATATGTTTTGTTTCATGAAGTTATCAAGCTGATACTTTATGTATATATGTTAAGTTTCCCACATGGGAAGTGTTCTTGCTTCAAATGATAACTTGCAAACTTTCTACCATCTCTTACCACATAGGATGAGTTATGTTGGGAGGAAGAAACAAAGAGCAGCTGCAAGCTGCTGCCTCTGCATGGTGTTACCAGGAGTCATGGTTCCAGTGGGACATAGAGATGACTCTTGGCTTGATTTTTAGAAAGCCTGGTTAAGAAAGGGACAAAACAGAACAAGTGAGCAGATGCTTAGTTTTCCAAGTGGGAGTGCTGAACTTAAAGGTGTAGTAATTGAAAATGCATCTGAAATGCAAACAATTAACACAGCAAAACAAAAAATAAATTATGGCCATATGAGCTTTATAATTAATCAGTAATTACCTTACAAAGTTTGAAGTAGGCAGTGAGGAATTGTGATGCTGAAAAGAAACCATGAGGCACTTAAATCATGGAGGGTTTTATCTGTTGCTCCAAGATTTGGATGCAATGACATGTTGTTGAAGTCTGGCTGACCAAGTTGTAAAAATCTTTTTTACATATCAAGGAATAAGCATTTACCCCCTTTACAAGCATAAAAATTCGCTTTCAACATGCTTTCTTGAAATTTTTTATGACCACTTAAAAACGAGGCTGCAGAAGTCTTTTGGGTGTATTAAATGTATCTTTCTTTTTCAGATTCAAAAAAGGTTTGAGTAGATTTTTTTGAGATGCAGGAAAGCTGCCATGAAATGACACTATGTCTTTTGGGGGCTTTTTGCATACAAAGAGTAGGAATTCGAATTACTGGAAGTTGAAATGATGTTTCAGAGATCCATCTGATATTAATTCAACTCTTTCGTGCACAAACACACTGGAAATTTTTCTCTTAGCTTCCAAGGCTAGGTAGATGAGAGAGGATTTTTTGGGTCACAAATATGTGGCATTTTCAAACAGAAAAGAATTTACGCCCTCCGCTGCAGCTGGATACATTTAACAAAGCCATGAGGGGCTGGCACTGTTTGCTCCTCCCAGACTGCCAAGGTAGTGCACGCCCAGGGGTGGAGGAAAGGAGGAGAATGCTTTATATAACTGTGAATTGTTCCAGATCAGAATTGACTGCAATAATGAAAGGAGTGTCCACACTAAAACATTACAGAATACCTCGAGCGAAGGCAGCCGGCTGCGCGCGGGCAAGGAGCGGAACCTGAAGAAGGAGAAGACGGACAGCACAGATGCTCAACAGCCGCTGGTGAACGGAGTCCCCTAAACTGCATTACTCTGAAGTCATATTTCCTATACTGTTTCAGTAATTCCTATTCCATGTTAGAGAAACTTGTTAGGCCAAAGACAAATAGTAGGCAAGATGGCGCAGGGCATGAAATGAACATATGTTCTCTGTTAGCCTTTTTTAACATCAACAGTATGCAGTTGTTTTCAGAATAAGAAGTTATTCAAATATTTGCATAAAAATACCTGAACTTCCGAAAATCGCTTCCAAGTACATATTGCAGTTCAAACGATGAAAGATTCTTTTTTGTTTGTTTTAAAAATACTGAGCTGTGCATTGGTAAACTTTCTGTTCAGTTGTACCATTTTAACACATCGGGTCAAATTCACTGCTCAATTTCAATTTTCAGAATAAATAGTGTTTGCAGTAATCAAATTGGCTTCTGTTTTCAATCTAACTTACCAGTTCTTCATAAAATGCTATGTCGTTTTATGTCCTGTGTCAGTTCACATTCTGGTCCACCTTTTTCAATATTTTGGTGGACCCCGAAATCTGTGTGATGTAACAATTGTCATTTTCATTAGCAAAAAAGTTGTATGATCTGTGCCTTTTTTATATCTTGGCAGGTAGGAATATTATATTTGGATGCAGAAATCAGGGAAGATGAGTTGGTAACACTAAATGTAAAATATATGTAGCAATCCTTGTCAGACGTTAGTACTTTATAGACAAGTGCATGCTTTCCATAATTTTTTCCTTACATAAACATTCAGTTAGGCAGTTATAAGAATAGGAAATTTATTTTGCACTGAAGATTTGGCAAATAGTGTTATTGAAAAGGGGTGTAATTTTTTTCTTTGTAGGCAGTACAGAAGCTTTTTTTTTAAAAAAAAAAAATTAAAAAAAAATCTTTCCATTGTGGAAAACTAAAAAACTCATTGTTACTGAGGGAACAAGTGTAACATGTTCACAAGCTAGTAATGTGTGCCTGCTGTTTGGCCAGATGACCAGCCTAAAGCATTGATGGTTTTCATCCTCTCAGAATTTTTGAATTGCTTATTTTAATTTGGCGGCTGTTTCAGGAGAGGTAGGAAGAAAGTTACCACGTGTCATGCCCTGGCAAGTACAGATACAGTAGTCGAAAATATTGAAGGTAAAACAAAAGTTCTTCATATTTTGAGCTGCAAGGTCCTAATTACCAGCCAGTATGAAGGTGTCACAGAATTTGATCCAAAGTACAGCTGTGCACCAGGGAGGGGTGGGAAGTGGAGGGAGGAGCTGTGCTTTCTTTCATTTCTGGTCACACATTAAACTTACTGGGCACAACTGCATAAGGACCTTCATTTTAGTCCATTTTTGTTCAGATTACTCCAGAAGGAGAGCCACTGTTTATGTACAGAATTGTACAAACTTGACCTTGCCTCTGATGTATTTTTGTGAGTTTTGTTTCTTTGCTTTCTTCATTTTTTTTTCCTTGCATACAGGTGAGCATACTAAAACTGGCAACGAACTGCACATGATTTAACAAATATAAAAATGTCTTAAAAAGTATTGCCAAACATTAATGTTGATTTCTAGTTATTTATTTTGGGAATGTATAGTATTTGAAAACAGAAATTGGTACCTTGCACACATCATCTGTAAGCTGTTTTGTTTAAAATACTGTAGATAATTAACCAAGGTAGACTGACCTTGTAATGTAACTGCTCTTGGGCAATATTCTCTGTACATATTAGCTACAACAGATTGGATTTTATGTTGACATTTGTTTGGTTATAGTGCAATATATTTTGTATGCAAGCAGTTTCAATAAAGTTTGATCTTCCTCTGCTAACTGATGTTGATGCAATCCTTATGAATGATTGCTTTAAAAAAATCTCAGCTGACAGAAAGTAGAAAGTATTTCTTTGTTTAGACTTTAACTGTAGCCATTGTTTATTTACACATTTTAGAAAAGTCTCAAATATTACCAGTTTTCAAAAATAGGGCACATAATGCTCAAGAAGACACAGTCTCCTCCTGGAATGGTACAGTACCTGTTGAGTGGTCACACTTCATGCACTCATTTCTCACATTCAGTGGTTGAGTTCACTAAGGTGCTAAGCTGGGTAAATGTGAAATTACTAAACCACAGTCTGAATAATTGGCTGCATTCTATTTCCATAT
The DNA here is from genome assembly GCA_013397845.1 of Melanocharis versteri. NCBI lineage: Eukaryota > Metazoa > Chordata > Aves > Passeriformes > Melanocharitidae > Melanocharis > Melanocharis versteri. Next base: position 17,933 of record VZTG01007485.1, on the reverse strand, counting down.
GGGTTTTGAGGGTTATGACCTTTTTCAGTATTTGTGTACTTAACATATATCCCTTTCAGTTCATATTCCAGTGGTTTAAATGTTATTAAATTTCAACAAACTAACCTGTGAATCTAAATGTACACTTTTATTTTGAAAAGTCATGTTGTTACAAAACTTGAAAGTGCAACAAATGTCTGATGCTTGAGTTCAGGTCCGTCCTATTGGTAACTATTATAAAGTATGGTCTAATTAATTAAAATTATTTTTAAAATAAAGTTGTTTGAAAGAGTGAGAGGTATTTGTGAATCATGCCAAAGTCTAAATTCGGTAAGGTTAAGCTCAAAGCCTGTGAATTAACAAATGCTTATAAAAATAGAAAGTTTGTTTTTCTGTTGTTTACTGAATGCATTTTGGTTAATGATGGTGGGGAGTTAAGATTTTCAGAGTTGTTATTAAAACTTTGTCAAGGAAAAAAATCTCTACTCAGCTTTTTTGAAGAAGATAAAAAATTTTTTTGAGCACTCATGAGTTCAAGAAAATACTAGGTTTAGTTTTGTAAATACAGAAGTTATTTGAATCAGTTACTGATGAGCTCTTTCAGCCCTTTTTTGTCCCTAATATCACATACTGTGTACCATGTCCAGGAAGGGCATTGAGTGTATGAGTGACATTGGGTATGGTACTGAGTGTAGACCCTGCTTCTTCCTGCAAGTGCTTACTGTGAAAGGCAGCTTATTTTCCTGAACTGCAGTATGTTTCCCTGCTAAACCCTTCAGTATTGAATATTAAAAGGGAAAACTTTAGCTTCCAGTGAGTATTCCTCTGTCATTTCAGGAATCCTGCTGTACAGTTCTACTAAATTCTCTGCTAATCTGAAAGAGAAGATTAGTCTGAAGTATTTTTATCCTGTGTATTGTTAAAGGTTTTGTCTATTTCCAGAAGCAGCAAGACTTGCAGTGGAATACCTGTGTTAAGGGGTGGGGGAGATGTGTTGCTGGTTGTGGTGGCCACTTAAAATAATTTTTTTTAAAGTGACAAGGCTGAGCTTGTTGTTTTCTGCAGTAGTGTGTACTAAGCTTGTTCATCATTCACTTGAACTTAACACATTTTCATTCTAAAAGATGGTAGTTAAAGAGTCTTTGCCAGACATACACCCATGAAAATTGGGGTGACTGGGATGTTTACGCTGTTAAAGTATTAAGGCAGCTTGATACATGTTAGGAAATGTGAGGTTAGACCTCCTGAGCTTAGTGTTCTGAATAGCTTCCACTTTGATCACAAGGTTCTCCTTGCCAGGGGTTTATTAGACTCAAGCGCAGCATGGGTTTCACATCAGATTTTTATGCTGTGGTTTACAGAAACAGCTCTTTACTCATTGGCATTGTCTTTGGCAGAGGGCTGTGGATCTTTTGCCTGCATCAGGGGATGAATCTGGTTTTCTACAAACAATTTTTTAAAATGCATCGCACATCTGTCACTTGTGCTTTCACAGTTATGAAGGTCATTCATCTCAACCAGTTTGACAGAGAGAAATAATTGCTGTTAGACCCAGATGAGTCAGTTGCCATAACTATTCTTTTTTTTGCAGTGTTTAAAAATCGCTTGACAATAGACTTTTAAGCAGTAATTTTTTGTGTGCTTTGAGTACTGTATGGAATTGGATAATAAGAAAGAGCAACAATCATAGGTAATTTTGTGTATCTACTGAAAATTCAGTAGGAGTAGGTGTTTTCTTACAGTTTTGCACTGAATTTAGGAAACTGGTTTCTAATAAAAGCAGTTTAATTAAAGCAAAAAATGATCACATGGATGTAGTCTGTAAATGCTAAGAACATGACTTGCAGGAATGGTATGGCAAATGTTTGGGGTGGTTTCGGGTTTGAATGTGCTTTTTTGCCTGATGGACTCAGGCTGTGCCTCAGATGTTGACTACAGCTACAGCAAGGGGAATCAACAGTCCTAAATGTCATAAAATCAATTAAGTTTATTTAAAATGGGGCGGGGGGCAATTTTCTGGGATTCCTAGCAGTCTGAAAAAGTGCCACATCAGAAATGCATCACACTGTCTGTAGTGTTCCATGAGATAAATCAGCATGGAAAATCTCACTTTCATGTAGATCACATGCTTCAGAAAAGGAAGGCTGGTGGATTAGACATTTCTGAGTATCTCCTCATTGGTACTGCTGAGAGTGGCTGAGTCTAGTCTGGGTATAGAATGAAACCATGAAACTGAGGATACTATGTATTGTTGCTTATTTTAGCAAGCTAATGCCGCGTACAAATGAGGTTAAAGAGAGCCACCCTTTAAACTCATTGTGCAATTAACTGAAATGAGGGGGAAAAAGTGAATATATAGGGTTTTTTTAGGCTCTGTTATCAGTTCAGATGGCTGTTGTAGCAAACTGCAACTGCTTTAGGCAGCTCATCTGTTTGGAGAACTGCTGATTTGGTGGTGTCTGCATTTACCTTAGGCTTCTGTATATTTTAAAAACACTGTTCCCAGTCTATTCAGAGCCTTTCTTTAATAAAAGGAATGGAAGTGGTAGAATCCTAGAAAGGTCTGGGTTGGAAGGGACATTAAAGCTCATCTAGTTCCAGCCTCTGCCTTGGGCAGGGACTCCTTCCCATAGACCAAGTTGCCCAGAGTTCCATCCAACCTGGCCTGGAATGCCTCCAGGCACAGGCCGTCTACAGCTTCTCTGGGCAACCTGTGCCAAGGCCTCACCATCCTCATTGTAAAAAACTTTAGTCTAAATTGAACCTCTTTGCTTAAAACTCTTACCTTTTGTCCTATTGCACAGGCCCTCCTAAAAAGGCTTCCCCATCTTTCTCATGTAGCCTCTCTAGGTACTGGAAGCAGCCCTAATGTGTCCCCAGAGCCTTCTCCAGGCTGAAAAAACCCGGGTCTCCCAGCTTGTCTTCACATCAGAGCTGTTCCAGGCCTCTGGTCACCTTCATGACTCTCTGGACAAGCTTGAAGAGGTCCATGTCCTTCTTATGGGGGGAATGTGTGGTTTAACTCCAGCCAGCAGCGCCATGTAGCTGCTCACTCAGTGAGTCAGCCCTCTTCCACCCCCCCACCCTCCCAGTGGGGATGGGAATCAGGGGAAATGAAAGAGTTAAAATCATAGGTTGATACAAGAATAGTTTGATAATTGAAAGATAATAGAATGCAATAATAATGATTGTAATGAAAAGGAGCGAGAGAGATGAAATCCAAGAGGAACAAGAGCTGCACGATACAATTGCTCGATACACTGACCAGTGCGCAGCGTGTCCCTGGGCAGTGTTTGGCACCTCTCCACCAGCTCCTGCAGTTTATATACTGGGCATGGTGTGCCATAGTGTGGAATACCCCTTTGGCCAGCCCAGGTCAGCTGTCCTGGCCGGGCTCCCTCCTGGTTTGTGGTGCACCTGCTCCCTGCCAGAGCATGGGAACTCGAAAGTCCTTGATTGAGAGCAAGAACTTCTTAGCAACAACTTAACATCAGTGTGTTTATCCTAAATCCAAGGCACAGCACTGTGCCAGCTACAAAGAAGAGAATTTAACTCTATCCCAGCTGAAGTCAGGCAAGATCTCCAGAGTTGGTTACAGTTCACCGGGTGGGGTCTCAAGAGAGTGGAATAGAGGGGCAGAATCACCTCCCTTGACCTGCTGGCCATGTTCCCTTTGATGCAGCCCAGGATACGGTTGGCTTTCTGGGTCTAAGAAAGATCCGTGTCAGATTTGTGCTTCAAGTGTGCAAATATTTGGTGAAGCAATGGGGTGATGCTCTTACCTAATTAATTCACCTTTTGTGGGTTAGTGAGAAGCTCCAACTCAAGCATTCTGACTGAACTTTTTGGTTTGGGAAGAGTGTATTTTGATCTCTTATCTATTACCCAGTCTGCACAATAAGGTGATGTTTCTGTATTGTACACTGGAGCGTGATTGGTAAGAGTATAAACTTATTTTTAACTTGGTGGATCAGAAGACTCAAGAGGCTTTCCAACAGTCTCAACAGGGGCCGATTTCTCCCAAAACACACTTAGGTTTTTTCTGGCCCCTCTGTTGCTCCATCCTGTTCCATGCACCTGAACTGGGGGTGGTGATTGTGACGTGCTTTGGTTCCACGGTTGTTGGGGCCAGTTTGTGGTTGCTGCACCCTGGGGAGCTGCTCGTGCCCTGCTCCAGCAGGGCTGGAGGAGACAGCAAAAGAAGTAAGTAATGGCAACAAGAATTTTCTCTTCATCTTACTTTCCTTCTCCCTTGTTTTCCCATTTGCCATGAATGGTACTAGATCTTAGTAAGTCTCTTGGAAAATGTGATTCCTGTCCTCTTAAATAATTTCACATTACCAAAATAGTTTTTCCATGGGACAGAGCGTGTTTGTATATTCCTCTGTAGCACAGGTACATCCAAGGGCAGGGAAGCTTTCCTCACTGAGCAGCAGGAGTGCAGAAGGAGCTGGGCCTTCAAAGGGCAATATCCGTGTGAAATGCAGTCGGTCTTTTCCCTGTACAGCATTTCAAAAAGTGGGGTTCTCCCCTCATCAGTACTAACAAATAGTCTCTAGGTTTAAGCTGTCTTTACAACTAAGTGGTAATAATCGAAAAAAGACCTTTTTAGGGTAAAACAGGAGGGGTAGGCAAAGTGAAATACAGCATCTAGCAAAGCAGTCATTGGGGGCTGCTTGGATTGAACCCCCAGCTTAAACCCGCTGTTAAATTACTGTGAATCACGGGGATTTTTAGAAGTATTTTTATCCATAATACCGTTTTGAACCACCTTTTAAAAATGTTATGCAAAGCACTTCATGTGCTCCAGTTGTGAAAAGAGTGAAGAATGCAAAGACCTAAACTAGAATTCCGTTTTAAGCTTTTAAAAATTATTCATTCTTCACTCTTGATTTTGTTCATTGAACTTGGATTAAAATTTTTAGCTACAAATTATCTTTTTAAGTGCCAGGTGTCCAGTTCCAGGGCACTTCAGAAAGATAGTTTTTTGGCTAGTCTTCGTTAACAAGTTGCCTTCCTTTAAACTCTCTTTATATGAGTAATTTCTTCAAAATCATTTACTGCCTATATATACACATGTATTTTCAATGGGTTTTGGCCTCTTTCTTGCAAAAAAGGCAGCCCTGCTCTGTGCAGCAGTCAACTGTGAGGTTTGCTCTAATCCATAAATACAAAGTTAAGATCAATAATTTGTTTTATGCAGGACACTATACCTATTAATGCTCTTGGTTTTATTGCAGTAATGCTGCCCTTCGGCACCCGTCAAGCGTGGGTCTTCATGGTCCTGCTCCTGCTTTGTAGTGTCCATTCACGTGAGTATTGCGAGGACAAAAACATTTTCCAAGAAGCAGCAAGTAATTTTACTAGCAAGAAATTTGCAGGTTTTGTTGTCTTGGAAATGACTGGAAATACTGAGAAGTATTACAAGCAATTACTTTTGATTGGATTGATCAGTTCTGAGACTTAAATAGAGTAAAATATTTTTTTTCTGCAACTATAGTTCCCATTTCCCTCTGTGCATCTGTACAAGAAATACATGCTGCTTGTTTCATCCCTGGCAGTGCAACTTGCTTTTATTTTACAGTTGATCATAGATTTTTCTATTTTTTCCCCAATTATAGATTCTTCTGGTTTTCCCCTACTTTGACTTTTTTTCCAGCATACTATTAAAGGTGTTCTTGTAGCCTGTTGAGAATTGATGTGTTTGCTTACTACAGCAGATGACTCAAAGTGATTAGAAAGGTTTTTGTCTGATTACTTGCACTAATGGAAGTCAAGTTTGGTCATCTGACATGTATAAAGGATCAGTCCAAACACGTTTGCATTTGATCCTTAATGCATTGAGAAACCAGACCTCAGAGTCTTTGCAGCTCTTGGTGAAAGGCTGGCAGTTGCTGTGTCATTGTAAAAGGCTTCCAGGGTGGGTGTGAGCTCTGACATAGATATAAATGTCTAAGTACAGCAATGGCCTCTAAACCTGTGTATATGGCTTGTGTCTCTTTAAACCATCACATGAGAGAGTGATGTGTAGGGCAGCAGTGGTTTTCAGATAATTCTTACCAAACTGAATGTTGGAAACCTCATCTCATGAACTTCCTATGAAATCATTACAAAGTCTTTAAAATTTTCTGTTCTGTCTTGTTTACTAGCAGGGAGAGAGACTCCATGACATAACTGTCAGTGTGAGCTTCGGTGATCACGTTTCTGTTACACGATAGTTTCAGATTCTCTATTTGGACAGTACCTTCTGTCTCTCTACTCTGTTCTTTTTCTCAAGGGAGTTTTGTATGGCACGGAAGAGGCAAGTTGTGCCCCAGGACAAGTAGGGAATTTATGCTCCTGATGCTGTTAGCTGAGGAATTATCCAAAAGACTGAAGTTGTTAAATACCTTAGTTTTTGGTTAGGCTGTGATCTCACTTCTGTTCACAAGGAGCTCTAACACCATGAAATGGCTTTCAGGAAACTCCATCACTGAAAGCTATTAAAGTGGTGATGGTGTAAGCTTCTCTCAAGGAGAGAAAAAAGGCAAGCACGTGGGAATACTGAGTCTCTTTTTTCCCCCTCGCTGGGGAGTGGTTGATTGCCAGTGGAGTCCTGCTGTGATTTGCACTTTTGGTTTAATGAAAAAGAGATGTAGGGAGGCAGCAAGGTTTACTGATACCATATTTTTTTAGAATAGTGTAAATGAAAGGTGATTGGGAAGTCCCAGACTAAGAAATCAGTAGCTTTTGTGTAAACACTGCACTACCTCTATATTTTGGGATGTTTTGCTCTTTTCTGCAACTGCAGTAGGTCACTGTCTGAAATAAGATGCTGGGATAGATGCATGTTTAGTTGTGTCTGATAAAGGTGCCTTTCACCACGTTTCTGTGTTTTAACTGGGGTCTGATCTTTGTCTAAAAAGCTGAAAGTTCTGCTTGTGTGCATAGGAGAAATATAACTATAGATACAGCAAAGCGTTTTCATGTAACCTGCACCTCATAGGTGAGCAGCAGGGCTTTTTATCCTTGACAATTTCCACCTGAATGGATTCTTTAATTTAAATTTTACAGCTTTAGTTCTTTACTCATTGTGGTTCATGAAGCAATTTAAAGCAATATAAGTGAATACAACAGAAAGAGATCTGTGCTTAACCTTGCTAGCCATCAGTAGACACAGCTCCTGATGACTGTAAATGCCTTCCTAATGAGTGATAATCAGTATGAAAATGTCATTGCTTTAATTAATTACAGATAGTTTTGATGGTAATGAGCTAATCATTATGATCTTTTAGTTCTTGCAGCACCGATTCAGCCTGGTTCAGAACAGAGTGGAGAGGCACTCAGCAAACCTAACATGACAATGAAAGGTGTATTTGAGTCTTTCTTAAGCTTCTTCAGGCCAATGAGTAAGTGTCACTTCACCACTGCGGCATTGTTTCTCTCCTCCCTTCCCACTTCTCCCACTTCTGCCTCACTTCCAGTCCACTCTCCCTCCCCTACCTGTCAGCATTTGATGTGTTTAAAACCCTCAGTCTAATGCTGTAAAACTCACTAGAGCTCTTGAAAATGGGGTTGCTGAGTGCCTCCTTGGAACAATCACAGATTTGTTTGCATTACTACCCTCCTGCAAAATCCTCCATCATCAGTGATGTGACTGTGCTGGAAATGCTGAAATTATGCTGAGAGTTTGGCATAGGATCCACTGTTGCGGTGATAATTCAAATAGGTAGGGAAAGGGATTTTTGGACGAACACAGCTTCTCACCCTAAGTGAAAGGAAAGAGAGGTGCCTCAGGAACACTGCCTGAACCTGCTGAGGTAACAGAAGGGATCTTTGAATCACCGCAACAATCCACCATGCCTAGCTTTGTTGTATCTCATCTGAACTAGTTTTCTGGTCTTCCCACGTACACATAGAGAGAAAAGAGAATTTGGCACAGCCTAAATGAGAGAAGGATTTTGTCCCACACTGGTGTCTCTCCCACTTCTACTGGCTAAGGAAGGCTTCAGGCCTGTTGGATTAGACTGATCCACTCACCTTTGGACTGCTTAAGTTAAATTACAAGAACTACATTATTTCATAAAATTATTGAGATGTAAATCGCAATGCTAATTTGCTAATATCAAAAAGAAAGATAATATTTATGAGGACAGAATAGATTTGTTATGTATAAAAACTGCCAGCCTTGTTCCATAACTGCACCACAGACCAATAGGAAGGAGAAGCAGAAATGCTACTTTTCACTTGATATGTTTCTGCATTAATATCAGTGTGCCTCCACCACTATTGCTCACATGTAGCCCTAAGTAAACACAGAGGACTGGTGAAGATCCTGATCCCCCCATTTAGTAAACTGAATTTGGCTACCAGTAATGTCTCTGATAAATGTGAGTCTGACGATACAGCCAGTCCTGGGGGTGTTGTTGGAACCAAACGATGCTTTGCAGCTGCTGTATAACATAAGGGACGCGATACAATGTTTTATAGAAATTAAATATACAGAGATATCTACTATTTATAACTATCTTACACATTTAAGCCATTCCCACAGAGTATCTCAATGATATAACTAAATCTACTCTTAAATAGAAAATCTCAAAAATTGCTTAAATACATTGCTCAATGACTGGATTGGATGTCGAGGGGGTTTTTTCCTATCAGCTGATTTTCAGCTGCTGGTAGAAACAAATACTAAGTGCCAAACAGAGATGGTTAGTTGCAATATAGTCCTTCAGGAAAAAAAAAAAAAAGCCTTAAATTTCTGCTGTTTTTCTTTAATTAGAAACAGTACAGTCAGAAAATTTAGTTTGTCTTTTTCACTTTACAAACCCAAGTACAAAAAAAATCACAATGGTGTTTAAATTCAGCTTTGTAGTAGATTCTTACAGAAACAAAGCAAATTACTGAAGATTTTCTATGACATGATTTAGCTTTTCTGCTAATTTTAATATAAAAATTGGTTAGGTTTTGGGAAGGAACATACATGAACATCAATGATACTGTTTTCTGGCAGATTTAATTGATCAAAACATGCTAGAGACACCAAAGTGATGACTTCCTTCTGTTTCACATTCCTCCCAGGACAGACATCTTACCTAATTTATTTTTATTTTTTTTCTTTTTAAAGCTTGCCGCCTCAGCAACGAGCGACTCCTAACTCCTTGTCCTGTAGAAGGCCTGAACATGTCTGAATGCTCAAAAATTCGCTGCTGTCCTTTCAAAATCGGCCAGGATGAGCAGTGCTACAAGCCGGTGAGAGACGGTGGGTGTGCTGCTCTGGACTACTGCTCATAACAAACCCTGCTCCTGGTCACACAATACAGTTCTCGTTGCTGTTTATACCTTTAGCTTTTCGGGACACCCCTCTCTTTAAAGTAACTGAAAGCTTGCATGTATTCCTTCATCTATAGTAATAAAGGAAGCAATTAATTGATAGAAAATTTTCTGGATATTGTCAAGCCCAGCACAAGCAAAGAGCAAGGGCCATACAAATAAATATAGTCACGTATGTGAGTACAAAGAATGAAGTAAAGGCTTTGTTTGTTGAAAGTGGGGGTTAATCCAAAATAGTGACTTTGTGAAAGTGCTTTTTTTTTTGAAGAAAAAGTGAAGGAACTGGATGTATTTTACATGGTGAAGAGGAGGCTAATGGGTTATTTAATACTGAAGACTGTTTAGAAGGGAAGTTACTAAGATGAGAGAGTCGCAAGTTCTTCCTGGAAGAGCCAGATGATTTAGCAAGTGGGAATTGCCACTAACTGATGCTTAGGAAATTTAGCTCAGACATTGGGGGAAAAAATTCATCAGAAAAGGGATGGAGTCTCCAGCCTTGGAGGTTTTCAAGACTTGGATAGAACAAGGCACAACTCACTTGATCTCATATTGGTAGTGGCCTTGCTTCAAGAGGAAGATTAGTCTACGTGATCTGCTGAAGTCTCTTACAACCAAAATGTCAATGGTTCTGTGTTATCAAATTCCAGCCTTAACATTACATTTTACCTCCTTTTTTTCCTTTGAGCATCAACTTTGTGGGCATGACTTTTTTTTTCTCATATGAAAGAATGCAAAAAACTCTTTTTGTAGATCTATCTTTGCATATAACTCCATGATTGTCTTTGCTCTGCTGAAAGGGTTGTATCAAATCTTAATTTCTATCATAATTTTTTCCTGTTTGTATAGCTTTCTAGAAACAATTGTTGCTTTTCATGGTGAGGTTGCTTCAACAAACTGAAAAAATAAAATAATTTAGAGATGTTTTATTAGAGACAGAATTATTGAGTGTGGAAGGGACCTCTCACAACCATATAGTTAATCCTCCCTGCTCTACCAGCATTAGCTACAACGGGTTTCCCAGGGGCTGTGTCCAGTCAAACTTTAAATTTGTCTAAGGACAAACAACCAACAATGTAGGAAGAGTTTTCAGACACAAGCAATCTTACCAAACATGGATATTAAGTTAGTAAAAAGAAACCATAATCTAGAATTTAATGATTTAGTTCTTCCTGGTATAATTCAGCATTGATTTCAGAGGTGATACCCCAATTTTTAGGAATAGCTGACTTAATAAAGATATGAAACCCAAGGTTAATTGTCAGCTAACATGAATTCACTTTCTCTTGTTTGTGCTTCTTCAGGAGCAAGCTGAGGTCAGGATAAGACTGAAATTTTTCTTGTGCTTGAGCAGCTCCACATTCCAGTGCTGGGGCAGCTGTAGTTACTACTAGCTAGATAATTTTTGATTGAAGAAAGTATTATCCAGTGTGATGCCATCAGAATCTGTTAGTTAGGGGCATATGACAGAAATTAAATGTTTTAATATATTCCTTTCCAGCTTGGACGTTTATTTTATCTATAAAAGACACTTCACTACAGCAAAAAGAGAAGCTGTACAGTGAAAATGATAGCTCTTCTGCTCATTTTTAAGATACATACTCAAGCAAATTCTAAAATTAAATATGCTTCTTCAGCTGTGACTGCTTGATTCCTCATTCCAGTTAGGCTTTTATTGTTTGGACATCAATATCAAGGGCTGACTATTTTACAGAATTATTTGTTCATAGATTAATGAGCTCCTTGAATGCTCCTGGATGTACAGCATATGTCCGAAGAAAATGCAAACACTTACTGTTTGCCTTGTAGCAATCTGTTGACAAAATACAAGTACTTAGCAGATACTAGACTCATGGCAGTTGTGTTTGTAAGCCGGTCACAAGGCTGCATGCTGAATGGTTTTTCTTGTTGGGAGGTTTGTCTTGAATTTTACTAGGAATAAAATGAGGCCTTAAGAAAATGCTACAAAAGTTATGAACTGAAGTAGATAAATAGAATCCATTTTTGAAAGATTTTGTCTCCATTCTTAAAGCAGCTTCTAAGGGACTTTGATTGGTTTATTTAACTATTATTTATTCCCCCTGCTCAACCGTGCCCCATGCCCTGGGCTCACTCAAACCCCGGTTGCCTCTGAAACTAAACAAACACTTGTGCTTTTCCAACTCAAGTGAAATTTGAGACCAGTTCTTTCTCATCTGAGTTCATTTCTAACACCTACTTTTTTGCCATTGTGCTGCTGAATCATAGAATCATTTGGGTTAAAAAAGACGCTTGTGATCATTGAGTCCAACTTAAAATTCATCTGAGAGATGGCAGTTTTCCTTGGCGTTTACTAAAGTCTTCAGGTGTGAGTGTGTCTTAAGGTGTGAGTGCTGTCTGAGCTTTGCTGACAAAACATCTGTCTGAGCTAAGTAGCAACATGGCTGTGACTTCATGGCAGCAAAAGTGTCTGGTTTAGAGGCTGATTCTGTCACCTGACCCTCAGTGTCTGTATCAGAATTATTCAGAACTAATGCAGACTTCTGCTGGCTCTACAGATGTGCAGCTGGCCATTCGAGTGGTTTTACTTGCCGGAGGAGGATTTTTGACTTTGGGGTTTCTACCAATCTGTTGCTGTGCCTTTTTGCAGAGAAGGTAAGTGTTAGAGCATGACCAGACCAAATTTATGAAGTACTGTTTCTAAATGGTGAAAATAAGAGAACTGACATATTTTAAGTAGGTGAGGAAAGAAAAGATTGGGAAAAAAAGGACAAGAAACTAATGTTCAAACATAAAAGATGACTCCTTCTATTTTGAAGCTACATAAAACAGAGAGTCACTTTGGCTTAAGGAAAAAAGGTTATTTAATACCCCAGTACTCTTTCTAAAGACCTGGATATAAAAGACTTGGACTTAATCTTACTTCACTTGCTTGGGAAGTTGCACATAAAACACAAAAGCAGACTGCCTCCAGGACAGACCTGGAGTTATGCAGTAGGACAGGGAAGGGAAGAACAAAGTATGAGGCCTGAATAGAGTAAGAGAGATGGGCTGTGAGTTGGGAATTAATTACCTTTAATGGTTCTAACATGCAGCGTGGGGTTTTCAATGTATAGTGCACTTTACAGCCTGTGAGTTCTATGCAAGCAGTTTAGTGTTTGATTCTGTGAAGCGTTTCAGCATGTGTATGTGTTCTCAGGATACAGGGAAAATGTAAACTCCACAACATCAAGGTCATTAAACTGACAGAATGAATTAACGTAACTATGCTTTTATTCTGCTTAGGTAGTAGTTCATATTGAATGGCTGGTGCTACAACGTGGTTAATATGACAGAATTGTCTTTTTAGTGAAGATTTTTTTCCTCCAAGTGTTAAACTTTTACTCTTCTAAGATACAGTAATCTGTTTGGGATCATATACGTGCATTTATACACACACACATAGACTTTACTAATGAGGTGGCTTAGCAGATGGCTGTTTGCTGTGGAGCTCCACATTTTGACAAAACCTGCTGTGCAGATCTCCACATTACATCTTACACTGTGCTCAACAGCTGATGCTCAGCATACAGATAGCTGCACTGAGTCATCAGTGACTCTGAAAACAGGAGGCAAAGAATCAACGTGAAATTATCATAAATTTTCTGGAAAATCAATTAATATGTGTTCGTTTTGAGGGAATTCACGTTAATGTTTAAATGATCATTTCTGTGTTTTTTCATAGCCAGTGAAACTAGGAATTTTGCTCTTCTGCTGTGACTTGGTCTTTTGCTTTGTTTTTTAATGCAGTAATTAACCAGATGCTAAATGGTTTAAATTTCCAACATCATATATTTGATTTCTAGGAAAGGTGCAATCCTATCACACTGTAACTTTGAGTTTTACCAGTTTTAGAGACAGTTGATAGAGCTTTGAAAAACAGTCCCTTAACAAGCCAAAAACCTCTCTGGATAGAAATTCTTTTGTTTTCCTATGTACAATGCCAAATCTGTACTGCAACTGGTGTGCACAAAAGTAAAAGTTGTTCTCTACAGTTATCAAAAAAATAAGAGGACTTTTGCTGATGAAATTTGGGATAATTGTTTAACTCCACTGTGCCTCTTCTAGAGCAGATTGCAAGGTTTCTACACTATGGCCAGACAAAGAACATGTAGGAGCATGGAATTCCTGTAAAATTGATAGAGGGAGCTGAGTACTCCTCTCCTTGCCACACTTGATCAAGTCTAGTAATTTCCCAAGCCAGTGAGGCTTTGTTACCTTCTATATCCCCATGGACAAACTGTGTGTTTACCTCCTTCCAATGGTGTTTTTCATGCAGGAAGCAGAATCTACACGTCTGTTCCCTGCCAGCTGGCAATTTCTCTTGTGTGCTCTCAACACAGTATCTCCTGTCTAGAGCTGTGCTCTGATACTTTTGCTATGTCCGTAACTGTGCCAGCCTGTCTTACTCCTCTCAGTTTTGTTAGTCTTGTCTAAGAACCACATGCAAGGACAGGTAGGTTAAAACACTAAAGGTTAGAAAAGTGCAGGTGAACTTAAATAGTGCTACTTTTGAATAATATTGTGTAGATTTTAAAACTAGAATAGCAATATCTTCATTCCTGCCCAATCCTTAGCACAGCCGTGATAAGAAGCCCACAGAATTTTGTTGACTTGTTACTGGGGAAATTCCTGGTCACGGTTGCATTGTCTCCCCATCCTTGCCTGCTGGGGATGAGACAAGCAGCCCTGTGCAGGAGTTCCTCTTGAAGGAAGAGCTGGGCAGCGAGGGAAGCCCCAGGCCTGCGTGTGCCGTGTGTGGACTGGGCAGTGCTGGATTAATGGTTGAGATTGATGATCTTAAAGGTATTTTCTATCCTGAATGATTCTGTGATTCTGTATGAATTGGAAGGTGAAATTCATGAAGAAATGTAAGAAATGGGAAAAGCATTGACATGCTTATCCTCACCCTAATATTTCTTCTGTCGATGAATCTTATGATGGCCCCTGAAATCAACTATAGCTTTTTGAGTTTTTTCACTGGAGCTAGGATTTCATGGCTGAAGTCTAGGTGACCTTTTCTAAATTCCTACTTTGGGAGTCAACCAATTTCAGCCGTTTTAATATGTTGCAGTCCGTGTATCAATCCTTTACAAAGGATAAGCAAAAAAGTACAGAAAATTGCACGGGAAAAAAGAGCACATGGTAAAAAGACTCATGATGAAGAGATTCATCGCCATTTACTGGACTGACTTCAGAAGGAACCAAAAGGATTAAAAAAAGAAGGTAAACTAACTTTGGGGTATTCTTTTGTTCTAAGTTTGGGGTTGTTCTGTTGAGTCTGTGTAGAATACCAAAGATGTGCACTACCTTGTACCTGCTGCCTCCCAGGGCAGTAGACATTGTCCGAAGGCACTGCTTGGCAGGGATCACCTTCAGTTTCTGTTGTGGGAGAAGTAATGAGTTTGCAAGAATTCGATTGCTGTCCTGGGCTGCCAGCTGACAGCAGAGCCATGGACAGTCTGAGGTTAAAGCCCTCTGCCACTTCAGTGTTCCTTATCTCAAGTGCACATTGTTGCATGAGAAAGTGGAAAAGAAGTGGGTTTCAGGAGCTGCTTTCAGGAGAAGCAGATCAATTTACAGGCACTGAAAAGCCTGTCTTTCTGTATGGATAGGGGTGGTTTTTAGCTGAGGCGTTCCCATAGCTCCACATCTTGGCATTCTTGGCATCCTTCCCCAATGCTGAAGAGCAATTGACTACTGAAATAAATATAATCTGAGAGTGAAATGCTATTTACTTCATGTGACCTTGCCAAACTAGAGCCTACTAAAGTCATGGTGAAATAAAAAAGTGTCAGGGAGGTCATTAGAAAATAAGGAAATATTTCAGGGAGAGTATTGATTTGGCAGAAATGTAAAGGTGTCCCTAAAACAAGTTATACTCATGTTTGGGATTTTTTTTCTCCCTTTGGTGTATAGGAACATCCACCTGATCCTGAAGATCGAACAGAAGACGCCAGGATTATTTGACTATCTCCTAGAAAAATGACACATTTTGTTTTAGCGTTGAAGTAATATAAAGTTGTTAACCCTTGATAATTCTATTGATTTTGCAGTAAGAGTTTTTTCATTCTAGTTTCTTGCACTCATTCCATACCTCCTGTACAAAAAAACCTGGTAACACTGAAAGGCAAACTGCTCATGGCAACCCCTGAATAGTAAAGTCAGTGTTCTTTTTGTACGGTAGCATCCCTGTGGAAGGATATAAAGAGAGCAGTTACATGCCCATCTCAGCTTAGGGGTCAGTCTTAGAAAAAGATTAAGGGAGTGTTGTCACTCATTAAATTGGTAGTGAGAGGAAGCTTGCTCTGGTTCCATATTGGATAGCCCCATACCACAGTAGTGCTACTCTTGCTGAGGAGAGCAGCTAATTCTTTACCAGGCTACAGGGGATTTGGGAAATCTGTTGTTGGGCAATTGCTTTAAAGATATGCTTGGCAAAAATACAAAATACAAAATACTTAAGGAAACTGTGAGAGTGTTGTCTCTGGAGTTGTTCTCTCCGCTGGGTATCACTGCACCACACAGCTTTGTTTGATCTTAGGATGACCTGTCTCCAAAAGCAGGTGATTCCAAAATGCAACTTCTTTCCATTTCTCTGTAGTGTAACAAAAATAAAAGAAACAAATGTGTAACACTTTTCAACAGCTGAGCGCAGAGTGAGCACCTAAAACAATGTCAGTAGAAGTCAGTATCACCCATAATAACACAATCACTTGTCATATTTCTTTGGGGCTGTGAAGTCCATGTAGCAGAATTTCCAAGAGCTGCAACTGGCAGGAATGGAGCTCTGGTCATAAGCTGGAGTGTAAATATTATGAGCGATTCTTAGAAACTCTGTACTTTCAGAATTCCCCATTGAAAACATTTTTCTTAGTTTCCTAAGTCCTAAAAAAGGGATCACTTAAAATCCAAGCATAATGTGGGTGGAATATGCATATGGGGAATCTCATGAAGTTGTTGGAGCACTTGCTGGTGATCAGATGTAACTATATGCAGGAGCTTTAAAGCCTGATGTTGCAACCATTGCCACAAGCATTGTGTTACAGATGATCAGGTTAAAATTTTGCAAGCAAAAGTACTACACTATTTTTTATATGGAGCAGCAGAACAATGGAACCTGAATAGGGCACTGTTTGCCTTCTCGATCTGATGTGTATTTGCTCTCTTTTGATATTATTTTTATGGAAGGTGGAGTATGTATATAGACATTTTGACAGAGATGAAACAGTTTCCTGCGACATGAATTTCGAGGCACTGTCACAGCTGAACTGTGCACGTGACAAACTAGAGAAATCCTTGTGGCCGGTGATTATGGAGAGCGAATTGTGCTCCAGAGAAAGTTAGGCTTTCATGTGGTGCTTCATGATTTTGATTTGAAGGGCAGTAAATTCCTCCCGTTTCCATGTCATTGGCGGCACAACTGGTTTCAATGTCACATAACATCCTGACATTCTCGTGAGTCACGCAGGGCGGGGCTTCCTCCGGCGAGCAGCGGGGCGACTGAAAACGGGCCGTGGGGAGCGTGGCGAACAGGGGCGTGGCACGGCAGTTTGCGCAGCAGTTCGACAGGCTGGGCAAGCAGGCGGGGTTGCAGGTTTCTCACTGCTAGTGGGGTTTTTGGGGTTTTTAGTTTATTAATTGTTGAGTTTTGTTGGTTGGTTGGTATTGGCTTTTAGTTTTTTCTGTTAGTAATGGTTTTTATACGATCAAAACCTGCA
This sequence comes from Melanocharis versteri, assembly GCA_013397845.1. Lineage (NCBI taxonomy): Eukaryota > Metazoa > Chordata > Aves > Passeriformes > Melanocharitidae > Melanocharis > Melanocharis versteri. Next base: position 903 of record VZTG01007485.1, on the reverse strand, counting down.
TTTACTACAAGTGTATGTAGCCAAATAGAATCCTCCAGAAAGGATGCGTCTGTTCAGACCCATTCCTGTGCGGAGTGTTTGAGATTATCCGTGGTACCAGGGGGCGTTGCAGAAGAAACGTGCCTGCGGTGTGAACAGGTGAATGATCTCCTTTCACTGGTGGCTGAGCTTAGGGAGGAAGTTGATAGGCTAAG
>VZTG01007484.1:105519-283129 GCA_013397845.1 Melanocharis versteri | reverse complement strand
TAATTGTGAAACAATTACACTGCTGTTCGTACTGGATAAAATACCAAGATTTAGAGTTTTTAAGAAAAGGCAATGTTATGTTGGCTGTTTTGTCAGTATAGTTTTAGCAGCGGGTCCAAACCCATCTGTTTTAACACTGGGAAAAATAGGGCAAGGAAATAGGTGTATGTGGAATACTTGGACTTTAATATCATGTTTGTAGCATCTCTGCTACTTGGTAGCATTTTAGAGAGGAAAAGGGAACTGTCTGGAGCAGTTTGATTTGGAACATAAATTCTTACTGTCTACAGAAAGTTATTTCTTGCCATGAGCTCTGTGCAATTCATAAACTGAACACATATGCAGTAACTCTGAAAGCCTTTTTACAAAAAAAATCTAGCAAATAATTTTAAGTCAAATTGTTATATCACAAAATTAGTATTTTCTGCTCAGTTTATTAGCCTGCTTGTTTTTCTGGAAACCCATACCATCAAAAAAGAAACAAAAAAAGTCTCCTTGATAATTGCTCTAGATGAAGATTTTTTTAAAAAAATTATAAAATAGTATATTTTTATTATTGTTCTTTTACTGTCACTGGCTGAGAAAAGCTTTAAGGAAATTGGCTGAAGCATTAACTGTATTGTTTGTTTAGAGTGATTGGGTCACTTACATTAAAATTGTAAGCAGTTGTCTGGTTTGGTGGAGCATTGCATATGGGGGTCTTATGTCATTTTCTGAGCTATCAAGGGTGCTCTTCAAGCAGTGTTGTAAGACCTCTTAAAATGTTGTCTACACCTTGTAAAGGCTCTGTGTGTATGTGTAGGTAAAACACGATATTAAGGTATTCAGAATTATTGTGCACTTCTAGACAAAAACTTTCCTTGAATAGCATTCTTGTGAAGTAGATTCTAAATAGCAGTACTTGGGATGGGGTTGGAGATTTAAAAGGGGCATTCAATTGGAATGTGACTGTCTTTTTTTTTCCTTTTTTTTAAATGCCATCCAGTATGAATGCAAGTCTGTTTCCACTTTCTCTTTTGTCATTTGCTTCGTGATCATATGCAGCAGCAACATGGGGGCTTTTATTCGATTAATACAGAATAAGGGCTTGTGTGTTCATTTATGTTCATGTGTGTGCCTGTTTATGTAAATACACAGTCTGGGCTGAAGGGGATCAATTGCATTATTTAAAGAATAAGACATTTATCATGTTCAAATCTTCAAAGCCACAAACATCTTTCATTTCATTAAGTTAAATTATTAATAGTCAGACTATTAGAAGACTATTAAAGTCATTGGGAACCTGAGTGTACGTGAACATGAAGAATTGGGAATAAAGCCTAATGCAGCCCATGCATGAGTTCAGGTTCCAGAGCTATGCGTTTCTGAAGATTAATTTGCCTCTGATAATCACAGCAACAATAAAATCTTTCTGTTAAGTTTGGGAACAGATTCTCTTCTTGTGGCTATGTAAGTTTAATCCAGGTGTTAAAGTTGGTGTGCAACATAATTTCTCCAATGTTATACTGTCGTGAAATTTGGTAGGTACCTTTTTGTCTCAGGAATTGTTATGAAGCTGTGGCATACTTTCTTCCAGAGTTTAAATTCCTTCTGCTTAATGAATCAAGATTTTTAAAGGATTAAGTAATTTTTCCTCAGATTTGTCATTGTATCTTGTAATTGAGTCTTAAGCCACTGGCTAGAGCTGAAAAGGTGGAGTTTGCCAGGTACAGTTGGGCAGTGCTCTGGCAGAGCTCAGAGTTTTGCATATTCCCTTCTCATAGTGGCTGTAGTGCCACTCTACACCATCCCTATTTTACTTACTTTATTCCACAACAGTCCCAGCTTTTTGGCTCCATTGTATAAGGTTTGGTTCTACTATTTACAATTTTGCTTGAAGATCCCAGTTCAGGTCTAAGGGTAGCTGTTCCAATATATGGTATTATGTTAGGAGAGAATTTTGCTTGCTGGTGAGACCAGTACTGCCTTGAGGGTGTAGAGTTTAGTCAAACTAGCAGTGTTCCTGTGTGTGCTTCTGATCATAGACATCTGCTTGCCTTCCAGTTAGAGAAGGAACAGAATGAGCAACTGAAGGCGTGAAAGAGTGACTTTCCTGCAGATTAAAAAACCCAGTTGGATACAAAATACAGAAATGGGTAATTGCAGCAGGATAAGGAGTGCCAGGAACATGAAATGTTACCTAGCTGAGAAAGATCACAAGCGACAAAGTTCAGTGCAACAAGGAAGTCTAGCAAAAAAAAAGAGCAGGCAGACGCTAGGACTGGGACTTCATGTGGACTATATCCAAAAATGACAAGAGGAAAGATATTTGAGTATGGGACTTACTGAAGGTTGGATAACATGATTTAAAAAACCAAATGTAACAGGCCCCACTGATGAGTGGACAGGAAATTCTTTTGAGGAGATACAGACAGTACAGACCCAAATATAACCAGAATCAGGTATGTAATCTTGAAGGGATAGCGTGGGGTGTTAAACTTCTTTACTTTGTTTAAACAGCAGTATGTTTATTTAAAAACAAACAGAAGAAAAATCTTCCCAGAGGAAAATTTTAACTTGATGAAAAGGCAGTTGAAAATTACTAACACACACCTGCTTTTTTTATTTTGCAAAGTGGCAAATATCAAGCCAGTTCTCAGCAACAAGAAAGCTATTCACAAATCTCTACTTGTTGAAACATTAATTTTGCTAGATTCTTCTGTTCTCTTAGATATCATGTCCCAAACATATTCTACACTTGCATCACTGACCTAGCAGTCTGGATAAAAGTTATGGAGCTGGAACATCACAATTACTCTGAGTAACTGGAGCATGGAATACAGATCAGCTTGAGTCAGAAAACTCTTTGTGCCTCCCCCACTTTGGTGGATCCCTGAGCCTGCAAGTGTGTAGGCTGATGTCATACGCCGAGCAACAGTCCCTGGGAGAGGAGCTTGACTGGGAAGTTTAGCCCTAGGAAATTAAAAGCTGCAGCTGAGGGGTTGCTGAGCTAAGCTGTGTCACGACGCTCTCAAAATGCGGTGCCTGTGTGCAGTCCTCAGACCCCTCAGCAGTGATAGCTCGTGCTCCATCTATTACAAACAGAGACCTCCTTCAGAAGTGTAAGTTGTGATTTTAAATGTATGCATTTTTAGTTCCTGGATCTGCTTTCCTCAAGGTTCAATGGTCTTTTTTTTTCCTTCTGTTACTTGTAGGCACATCTGAACTTAGTTTTCTTCTCTCCTCCAGTGTGATTTGCAGAGTTTGAGGCACTTGTACTGAGAAAGATTTAAATATATTAATAGGGCTTAAAGACACTTTTCATGGTGACCTTTAAAATATCTCAAGCTGTGAACTAACTCTAGTTTGGAGTGAGGAGAACTCTTCAGCTTGAGATTTCAGAATAAATGAGGCACAGCACTTTTGTATGCTTCTCTGCATTTTATTGTGTAAAATGACGCAAGTAGTGAATTAAAGTCTCATTTGCCTTTTTCTGAAAAGCTGCTTGCTTAGGCAGTTGTGACTGAGTTGATGCTTTCACTGTTCAAAAGATTTTCCTGTTCAGCTAAATGATAGCTTTTTATTAAAACATTATCTTAGCTGTGGGCTGGAGTTTCATTTAGCATATACTGCCTAGGAGACTGTGTTACTTGCAGGCATCAATTGAAATTGTGACATGAAAGAGCCATTGTCTTTGGCAAAGCAGCTGACACAGACTTTTTTTATGTTGCAATTAATTAAAAAATGGTTGTGAACTGTTGTCATGTTTGAACAGTATTTTAACCTGCCTGTATGTTTTTGAAAGTAAACCCTTCCATTATGTCCTGTACTGTATTTGTCTTTTTTGACTAAATGAAAGACATTCACTTTAAGCTTTGAGCTGAAGTAACATCCACATTTTGATGGATATTTTACGTCCACAAAGCTGCAGAGGTGCCAGGTTGGTATAGCATGAGGAGTATGCTAAGGGGGTCTGCATGATGGAACTGCTCAGACAAAATTTTGGGTACTATTGTATCAAAGGAGTGTGTGCCTGTGTTCAGACTAGAGCTTGAACAAGCAGGCATGTCAAAACTTGTCAGAGGGAAGCGCAGAAGTGTATGAAAGAAAACATTGTCCTCTTGGGAATGTTGGGAGGAAAACTACGTCATTCAGTTTTAATTACCCCTGTTAACACTGCTGCCTGTAAAAGGCTACCTGATGATGCCATTGCTGAGCCTGTTTTTCAGGACTTTGTGTATGTTTCAAGTGAGCTGAGGTTTAAACTTGCTCCATAGGTTCCTGTATTGCAATTAAGTTAAAAAGGCGATGGTCAATACCAAGTGTCACTTGAGCAGAGAATGGCATAACCACAGAGTGTGTTTAGTTAAAGGGATTGCAGAGTAGACAGTGAAAACAAGATAATAGCAGGTTTTTATTTCAGGTTTCCTAGAATTTGGAATTTTAATTCAAGCTGTAGTAAATTTTTTCCCTGTTTTTTCACACATCTATTTCATAATGCTGAAGTTGAAGAAATGGAATAACAATAATGAAAATTAGAAATGTGAATATGGGTGAAATGATAACCAAAGTTTCTCCTATTGTAGAAGCACTAAAATTAAAAAAAAACTCGAGGAGGGGGAAGTACAAGCAGTCTGAGTGGATAACTAAGCAGATACAATTTATATAATGCATTTGCATGCACCCAACAGTATGGAGATGGCTGAAGTAATTAGGAATGGGGGGTTTTGCTGCTTAGCAGTCTAAGGGCAAAAATGAGGACTGTTCAGAACCGTGTTAAACTGAGTGGCCTGTGGTATTTGAGATTAGCACATCCTGTGGAAAATGCAGCTATGTAGGGGTGAAAAAGAACCTGTGTAATACACTTGTGGATTGTGCTGCCTGAAATGGGGAAGAGTAGTAGATACTGTGAAAGGGCAGAGTTGGTAGGATGAGGCAGCAGGGCTGTGTCCGACTGGAGTAAACAAAATGCAAAGAATGAGTTTAAACAGTTACTTCCTCTTGGTTCTTGTAGAAAATGTCTTTAACATTAAGAAGATGAAGTATGATGAAGTATCAAGTACTGTGTGTAACCTGGCTTTATGGTGCCGAAATGGGTGGGGGTGATTACAGGTGGAATTAATGGATAAAACAAAAAAGCAATGACTTGCACGTGATCAGTGTCATATACATAGGGAATTGAAATTTAAAACCAATGAGTGCCTTCTGGCCAGAAGGGGTTTCCCTGGTGAATTTCTGTAAAGCTTCCTGTGTAAACTGGCTGTCATACCTTTATTACTTACTGGAAACAGTTTCTTTCCTTTTAACTGAGTCAGGAGGAGAGGAGGCGCCACCTCAGCGTAGCCATTCAGCCTGATGTTTGACTCAATTACCCTGAATACTTGATCTCGAAGTAGGGGATAACACCTTAAACCCAAGACACAGTTACAAGTCAAAATCTTTAGTCCAGTTTAGGGTGCCGCTGCAGTCAGCTGCCAAGTTCTGAAGTGGTGTGATATTATGCTAAGCAAGGGCTATGGCTGAGAAAGCATTAGGCAAAGTAGGTCTTCAGCCTCTAGGTATTCAGAGCTGGCCAGCTTTACTTCATTTAAATTTAAGCTCAAAAAGTACTCAGGTTCAACTGTGTTGCATTATTATAATGCTTCATGCAAGATATTGTAGGAAGTTTTTCAAGGTGTTTTAATTTTGGCTAAAACCTGTTTATGTCACAAGCTGATTTAGAAGGCCTGGAGTTGCTGATATGTCCTGCTTAAGAGGGATGCAAGGTCTTTCCCAAGTGTGCCCAGCCCTTCTCTTTGCATCTTTAAAATGCACCGCAGATGTGAAATTGAGAAATCCCCTCACCCTCTTTCTGCACTCTAGTTAAGTGCAGCTGAAATGGCACAAATACGTGCACTGAGGAGTGCCTGGGCCTCCTTAGAATGGGGACAGAAAGCTCTTGAAAGAGGTGGTGTAAAATGATGATGGACCTGACAATTCAGAAACAGTGCTATATATACATAAGCAAGGTAGTGTAAGTAAACTCCAAGTAACTAATCTGAAGACAAGAAAACTTGGAGTAAACTGTATGGAAAAGTATGGAAAACCTTCTTTTCTGTGAGCTGGTGGAAACTGATGTCTGGAAGGTGAATGATGCAGGTAAGATGGTGGGTAAAGCACTTATATTGGGATGGGAAGGTTACAGTTCATAGAACTGTAGAATTGTTTAGGTTGAAAAAGACTTTTAAGATAGAATCCAACTGTTAACCCAGCACTGATAAGTCCACCACTAAACCATGTCCCTAAGCACCGTGTTTGTGTTCTTGTTCTGTTGTCTTCATCTGTTTGGACAAATTACATTAATAGGCAGTGTCACTTGTTCTGAAATGGGAAGGAGGGGGGGTGTGTGTGTGTGTCTTGAATGCAGTAAGATGTTACATTTTTAATAAACTACTTTCTGTATTTCTTTTACTTAGATTTTTGCCTTTAGAATTCTGTGTTCTTTAGCAACTTGTATTTTATGAAGCCTGGCAATCAGCCCAGATGCTGCCATATCTTCCATTCCAAATGGAGAGGGCTCATTTTGTTCTTGGTAGTTTAAACTCTTGAAAAGCTAGTTCTCCTCCACCATAGTCCTCTAAAATCTCTGCTTTATAAGCAGAAGATGTAGCTGTTTTGTTTCCTTGATAGCAAAGGGAGCTGAAATTCTCAGATCTGGTGCTTTAACTGAGTTTCTGTAAAAAGTTGACGGGCTGGGCCAGTTCTGAATTACTCAAATACCAAAAAATACCTGGAGAGGGGAAGTAGCAATTCATGATACATGGAGAGAATGGATTTCTTACAGTGGCTTTGCTGTCAAAAGAACCGTGTTGTATAAGCCCACACTTAGTGAAACCCTAGCTCATTAGAGAACAGACTACATGGTGATTATTTCTACCATTTGTATGGATGTTGGTCTTTTTTTGCAGTAAAACCTTGAATGTGAGATGAGGTCATTAAACATGTAAGTGTGGGAGGGAAAAAACTTCTGAAATGTTCTTTCTTCTTATTAGTGTCTGACACCATAAAAATACCTATTTTTTAATTATATATGAAGCATTTGACTCTTGCTTGTGTATTACTTGTGTAAACCACCTCTAAGGTCATGTAATTTTGCTAGAATAAAGAGTTGAGTAATAAAATACAGCTTTATTCGTAAGTATTGCTTGAATGGTGCAGCATTTAGGAATTGTCTTTGAGCGTTGGTTGTCTAAAACAGTGGATTCAATCCTATGTATGTTTTTCCCCTGGATGGACCCCAAATCTGCAAATGGCTTTGTTCCTGTATTTTATTTAATGTACAAACTGGTCATAGCACTGAAGTTGTGCTTGAATTAATTTTTTTATTTGGCCGCCTGTTTTATTGGCATACTTCACCGCAGATGAAAGACTGAATCATGAATCCAATGTAATTTATTTGTTTTGGTAATTTAATCTTAATTTCCTTAAATATCTTGTGTACACAGTGAGGAACTAGGAGAATTCATGGAGATGAAAGGTGCAAACAGCCCTGGGATCCTTGTACTGACCACGGGCCTCAGCAAACCTTTTATGCGTCTGGATAAATACCCCACGTTACTCAAAGAACTTGAAAGGCACATGGAGGTATATCTTATCAGCATTTATGTTCCAGCTTAATGATGATTTGACAACAATTATTTTAAAGGTACATGTCAAACATGATGGGACCCAAAATTACATTTGTTTGCTCTTCCGTCAGCCTTCTAAACTGCAGGCTGCAGTGGTTTATGTAAAAGTCAGTGCAGTTAAACTTCCTGTAAAAGCTAAACATTTAAAGTAAAACTATCCAGGAGGGGGGGTCATCATTCCTAGAATAGTCTTACCAGGGTCTCTAGTTGACTTGACGTTGAATGTGTCTACTGCACACTTCTTAAGGCCACTTTATCTTGTAGAGGGAGCGCTGCTTCTCACCTCAGCGTGTCGAACACATTGGCAAAACAGTCCCTCTGACTTCTAGTGAACACTGTCCAAAAGTGATCTTTACAGGACGAGTAGGTGTTTGAGGACCTACTCTTTTCACCTTTGCATTTTATAGGTTAGATATTTGGTGTGTGAAAAAAAGAGGAATAGAAAGCGTGGGGGTCTTGTCACACAGACTGGTGTGACAGCAGAACATGCTAGTTAGTCTGTAGGGAATCACCTTTGTGACAAAGCTAATCTGCCAAACGAAACTCTGGAAAGACTTTCCCCTTAGGATTTCAAAATCTCTTAGTGATTAGGTCTTGTAAAACTTCTTTGGCTCTATTTTAAGTATAACTAGGATTGTGCTAAGTAACTGCAGTTTTACTAGAAGCCAGACTCACCAGTGTTTGATATAAGAAGGCCATGAAGAGATCAGATCAGTCTACATCTTCAATTTTGCAGAATTGTTTATTTGTTTTTAGTTAAGCCTGTAACATTTTTACAGTTAATTTTGCTAGAACTGAACTTTTTATGTATGTTTTCTCCATTGTTTATAGGATTATCATCCGGATCGTCCAGATATTCAAAAATCCATGACTGCCTTCAAAAATCTTTCTGTAAGAATGATAAAAGAATAGATTATATATTTTAAGTAGAATGTTTTCTAATATCATCTCCCTCTATTGCTTAAAAAAGTGAAGCTTTTCTGTAAATGTGTAGTAGATTTTTAAAAGCCTGGAAATCAATGCTGTATGTGGACAGAGCTAAGGATGGTAATTTGCTGGGGAGTTATAGCAAATAGACTATTGGTGTAAGAGCTGTGCAAAGTATTCTGCACCTCTGTCTGCCCTCTCATCATACTTCATCTCCCTTTCTACAAGTGCTAGCATGACTAGTGTCCTGAAGAAGGGCTTCTTTACAACAAATGAGTACACGTTCTGATTTTTTTTTCTAAGTGCATTTCTTCTCAGGCAATGGTGTTGGATTTGAGAGAGGCTGAAGAGGACAGTGCTAGTGAAGTTCAGAAGATGCAAAACTTAGAGTAATTATTGGAACAGGAAGCCTAATTTGAACAGATAAGCTGTCTGCTACTTTGTTTACAAAAAATGAAAACCTATGCCTCAACTGCAACAAGCATATAATTAATGCGGTCTTAGTTACAATAAACTTAATGTGTTGCACTTCCTGTTAGGAATGCGTGCTGATGATAACCTGGCATTTTTTAAATCAGAAGTTTAGTGTTATCAGTGTTCAGAAGAGGTTTGTGGATTACATCCTGTTGGGTGCTATACAAACAAGAGGAAACAATTCTTTTGAGAAAAATTCAAATGGATGGAAGTAGAGCAGGTTGGAGTTACTTAAAAAAGTAGGAACACAAGGTTATACACACATGGTTTGCACAGGTGGCATGTCTCTTTTTACTGAGAGAAGATGCTTTGTTTTATAGACATGTATTTCTGACAGCTGTGTTACTTTTTGCTGCTGAGCATGTCCATTTTTGGTTAGTCATACCAAAATTTGAGATATAAAGGAAGGAGAAAATTGAGTAACAGAGCTCTGACTGAATTTGGAATGGTAATTGAAGTCAGTGTACTGAAAAGCCATAGTATTTAAGTTAGTAAAACTAGTCTATAAAATATATTGGTAATAGTCATCTAAATGAAAATGCTTCAAGTGAGATGCTGCCTTCTGTGCATTACAAGCACAGCAGTAAATACAGCTGTAGTGGTGTTTCTACCCTTCACTCGTTCCAGATTGGTAGAGTTTATAGAGATGATGTTTTTCCTTATGTTTGTTAGGCACAATGTCAAGAAGTACGGAAACGGAAAGAACTTGAGCTGCAAATACTGACAGAAGCTATTCGTTGTTGGGAGGGAGAGGATATCAAAACACTTGGCAATGTGATTTACATGTCCCAAGTCATGATTCAGTGTGCTGGAAGTGAGGTAATGTCCTTCTCATCTTTACTGTCTCTCTTTCATTTTTGGATAAAATTCATTATAATCATTATGCAACAGAAATAAAGAGAGTGCTTCAGAGATGGTAATCGAAGCTAAAACCTTTCTCTGTTGATTTAAGGCATTTTTTACAAAACCTGAAATAAAATTCCTGGAAGATGGATGGTCTCATCTGTAAAATTTACTGAAAAGTGACTGAATACAGCAGTTATAAATATTGTAAGATGATTTTTGCAGGACTTTTTTCAAAGTGCATAATTAAACAAGATTTTCCGTGTGTTATGTTACAGGATCATTGTGTACAGCAGTTATTATTACAGTGTGTTTTAAATAGCAAAAGGTTTAAAGTTTTATGTTGTAAGGTGTCTGAGACAAACTTTTTTTTTCCTGTTTTGGGCACATTGCTCAAGTAGTAAATTTTGAAATACAAGCTTGAGTACCAAATGATCTTTGAGAAATAGAATGAGAAGATGCATCAGAAAGTTGAAAGTGACAAAGTCAGGTGATTTTTTTCTAACCAAAGAAGCAAATAAAACAAAAAGAAAAGCTTGTCCGACCAGAAACAATGTTAAAATAATCTTAAAAGCAAGTGCTAACAGAAAGGCAACATTATACAGATTACTGACGTGCTTTTATTGCTTGTTTTTCCCCTGAAAAATCAATGAGGCTTTGAACCTGATGAGGGCTTTTGAATTGCAACCTCATTCCGTCCATTTTCTCCCTTAGAACAAAGAGGTCCATAAATATGAAGAAAAAGAAAAATGTTTATGCAACTGAATATTTAGAAGTTAGTCACTTGATATTTTTCTCTCAGATATTTTGTTAGGTGTTAAAATAAATAAATAAGATTCAGTAGAGCTGATAGTGCATCTTCTGCAGTCATGTCTCTTTTTGAAGCCTTCAAAACAAAACAAATCACCATCCCCCACTCTCATCATGAGGTAAAATGTCAAATGTAATGGACTTCTAGAAGTTTCTGTGTGGCATTACAGCTTTTTGGCAAGATACAGAACAGCTTCATTTGCGCAACAGCAACTGGGTTTGGTTTTGTCTCTCTAAAAATGATATAGACTTTTGCAAATGTTTACTTAAAAACATTAAAACTTGATAAGGACTTGTAGTTTTGCAAAGATGTTGAAATTAAGACAGTGTTTTTGTCAATTGATATACTTCTTTTGTCATTAAAATATTACACTTTAATGCTTCTCCCTTTTGTTGTCTATAGCAGTAGATTCAGAGTAAACTTATTCCTCCTTCCATAAAAATACCCCAAAACAAAACCACAATGGATAACTTCATACATGAAACCAGCAAATTAGAACCAGAACAAAGTAATGAGTGCTTTTGTTGTGACTATAGTAATTATTCCTTTGCTTTTTCTACTTCTGGGCATAATCCAGTGTTTAAAAATCTGATCTCCAATTTGAGAGACCACAGTCTTGATACGACTGTAACAGTATCCATCTAAATTATATGAAGAAATAGATCCAATGTGTAATTTTGGTTTTACTGAAATTGGCCAAACAGTTGTTATGGTATTAAACAAGGTCAGTATTTCACCCAGACTGTAAAATTCCTGTTTTAAAATACTAGGCTTTACTCTCCAGGAAGAAGGAGTGTGTTGGTAGCACAAATAGGAAATAGGTATTTCTGTCTTCTTCTTTCCTTTTTTTCCCTTTCTTTTTTTATTTTTCCAAATTCAATGGGGAGATAGTCTTACAATGAGCAAATATTTGTGGAGTAATCATCCAGTTATAATGCTGATGGCTTTTAATAATATGAAATAGAAAAATGGGAGAGGGGACCTGTGATGGTGTATTTACTTTTTCATTTTCTTTCTTTAACAAGGAAAAGAATGAAAGGTATCTTCTTCTGTTCCCTAACATTTTGCTAATGTTGTCTGCCAGCCCAAGAATGAGTGGGTTTATCTATCAGGTAAAGTAAAACATTTACATATGTGTAAAAATGTGCTGGGGGTTGTGTTCTTTCCAAATGATCTTTCATGGGAAACTTGGAAGGATAATTAAACTTTTGCAGTTATAAATATAAAAGGTAATATCTGCAATAAGAAGTGGTCATCTGTCTTATAAAATTCTGGCCTGGAAACCTGGGGTTTGATTTTCTTTGTAGCTGTGACTATCACCAAGGAGACTTTTCTTTTTACCTCATTAGTAGTAGCTGATGAGAAGAAGTATTGGTAGCTTTTTAGATCTATGTGGGAAACCGGTGCTGCTGCATAGGTTTGTTAGTGCTCTTTGACTGCTGCTTGAGACTTAACAAAATTGCACAGCCCCCTTAAGCTTTTGTTAGTGTGAATTGGGCTGTTACCATCAGTTTGTTTAGATACATCCTTGTTAGTGTTTTATCTTGGAATCAGTGGCACACTTTTAAAATTCATCTTTTAGTTTTTTCTGTTTAATGAGCACTGAGTCACAGAGAAGAAGTTGTTTTGTGGCTCACAGACTAGATTCTCTCTGGATGAAGTTGAAGTGGAAGGCATGCTCCAAACCTAGGCTTGATCTGCTCTACTGCGGGAAAAGATCAAGTACGTGGACTGGCATTCAGTCTCTGGCCCCAGCCTCGGGCTCCCCGGTGTAGCACCACCTGAAATGCATAGTGTGGCCCTAGGGACCTCAGCACCAGGTGTTTCACTTCACAAATCCTCTGCTCACAGCAAGTAGACACAGTCTTTGAGGGCTGTCCCGAGTTTCCTAGCTGAGTACTTGTGCCTTTTGCCCTGTTCCGGAGGTGGAACAACTGCTGTAGTGCAGGAGTGCCATTTGTCTTGGCTCCCCTGTAGCTCTAGGCTGTGTTTCACAGAAGCTCTTACATCTTGGGTATGTAGTTTCTAAGACTCCTGAGAGGCAAGTGTGCAATCCACAACTTCCAAAGTCTTGTAAATGTTCAAGTAATGCCATGCGGGTTTGGGGCATCACAGTAAAATACCAAAAACAAGGGAAAAACGGCAACGAAGTTCTGAAATCAGACGGAGATTTCACCTCCTAGAAATGCTTCTGTAAAACAGACACTTGAAGAGTTCATTCCTTTCTCCTGAGCAGTGATTTGCTTCCTTTGAAGGAATGTTGAAGGTTGTTCAGTTGGTGTTCCTATGTGATCAACTACAGTCAGTCACAAAATGTGACTTTTTTTTTTTAATTAAGAGCAATTAAATTCCAAAATTTGTGTTTGGATTCATACCTTACCTGCCACAGTAGTAGATGGATTTGTCTGAAATGCTGCTGCATTAGGAAGTTCAAGTGGGCAGTCAAGTTTTTTAACTTTATGCCACTTCTAATTGTCCCAGTGTTGATGGAAAAAGATACTAGAAATGGCTGGTTAGCTCTGTGTTCCAAGTGGCAGAGTCAGAATTTCTGATGAGGATAGATTCTTCTGTACCGATTACAAAGGCAGCTGACTGGAAATTTAGTATGTTAACAAGTAATATGATATTACACAGTCTGTCAAGCTTTATTTTGCCTCTCCTTTTGTATATCACTTGCATTTCTCCTTCCCCCCTCCCTCCTTATCCCCTAGGTGCACATCTTAGTTCAGTAAATATATAAATAAATAAGCCATTTTCTGTGATTTGTCTTCAGCTTCTTCTCAGAACGGCCACAGCCCCTTCTTAGTGTTCACTATCCAACCATCTCTTGAAAGCAAAACTCTTAATTTCCTCACAACCTCATGTGTAGATAGTCCCATCACTGAGAACATCTCAGATTTTAATGACTACGGATTCACAGCAAGGTGAAATTATTTCATCAGTGTTTGTGTCTGGGACAGTTGCTCAGAGCCCATGTCTAGAGTGTATAATGTGGGCCTCCTGGACGTTTTTTTCTGAGGTTCACATCTCAGAACTGGGATGGATGAGGGAAGAAGATGATGCAGTTCCCTCTGTCATTCTCAGGGAAATTATGCCACTGGAGGCATCATCCAGCATAACACCTTCCCTGCCTTTCTGAATAGCCCAGTTGTTGTCAGGCTTTAGATTTTCTGGTTGATAGTGCTGATATCTACCATGTGAGCTAATGGGAAGAACTTTTAGCAATGGTAAACTGAAGTCACAAGGAGAAAGGACCATGCTTCTTAGGAGGGCTACACGATTGTTTGTTAAAAGAAGGGGAATATAAAAGATTCACAAGTTTGGTTCAATTTTCTCTGTTTTGCTGACTTTGTGCTTTTTCTTGCCTTATGGTTCAGGTGATCTCTGTCACCAGTCTTGCCTAGTGTACCCCCATATTCTCTTCCCACCTATGCCAGCCGTTCTTGCACATCTCTCTTGTTGTAGCTGTATGCTGTGTTATTCATGAACCAGCAAATGTGGAAAAAAGGGAAAAGAGCAAATTTTAGCTGCATGGTGTAGTGTGCATGGCTACCATGTTTCCTTCAGTGGGAAGCTGGCACAAGAAAATTCCTCCTTTCTCTTTGGTATCTTGGGCCCTGAGCATGCTCTGTGCCAACAGAATACCAAGTGATTTTCCATTTTCAGGCTTCTAAGAAACCTTTGTCCATTCTGCTGTCATTAGGAAAGAGGAAAACATAAAGTTAGTTTTTATTCTTTTTGCTCTGTTGGAGCCAAAATTCCACAGTACGTAGTATTTGTGCTTTTGCCAGTATTTGCTGAATAGTGTTTCTATGCAGGAGAATACAGGATCTATCTTTTAAGAACTTTTATTGAAGTTTCGTTTTCGGTAAAGCCTTTCATCCCAAAAATGCTCTATTTAATTTATTCTTCTGTGTTTCTAAAGGGTCAAAAAGTTATCCTAAACGGACTTATTTTCCCTGCTTGACTGGGTTTAAAATGGGATCTTCTGCAAAATTAGTATGTGTTTCTGAAGAAAATTTACAAATTTGAAGGTGTTCACTGCTTTTTTTTCCCCTCAAAGTATTTCCGTGAGGGAATTAGTAGTGGCATTAGAGAAATAAATCTTCAGTACGTTTATATTATTGAAATACTCCTTTATAAATTTACTTGTTCTACAGACCTTATTCTGGGAGCTAATCAAACAGTTTGCAAACAAACTGTGCTTAAAGAAGAGTCACTATTACCTCCAGTCATGTGATATGGATGACCCTGAAGGTCTCAGTTTCAAGAACCCGAGACTGAGGAATGATCACTATTACATTTGTATGGATTTTATAGCCTGAATAGGTATCAGCTAGGCTTACTGACGTCAAGATGTCATTTGCAGAAGTTGGACATATGAAAAACTCCCATTGTGAGATGTCTGTATGGACTTTTAAATGTTTTTAAACCCATCGGGGTGCATGTGTCAGTTTACTATGAATGTCTTTTTTCAGAGCTTAAAGTTAGTATTCTCTTTAATTGGTAATGTTTTCTATGTGTTTTGTATTTAATGTCAATGTTACTGTCTTTTTTTAAGGGAAAACTGCCTATGACAGGAATGACTATTACAAAGCTAGAAGACAGTGAAAACCATAAAAATGCATTTGAAATATCAGGTATTGCCCATTAATATTTTTATTTACTAGTTATTCCAGGATATACTGTTTCAAACATCAAATGCTCGCTCTGAACAGAGGAAAAAACTTTTTCATTGTGAGGGTGACCAAGCACTGGCACAGGGTGCCTGGGGAGATGGCTGCCCTTGGAGGTACTGGAAGGCTCTCTGGCCATGATCCCAGGCAACCAGCTCCAGGTGCCTGTGCTTGAGCAGTGGGGAGTGTGACCTACAGAGGTCCCTTACAGCCTCAGCCATCCTGTGATTATACAAACTTTGTAATACAACTACCCAGAGCCTCACTTTTTACTGCTTTTTACTGCTTCTCTTAAGCAGTTGAGGAGCTCTTTGTGTCGTCGGATTCATCCTGGAATTTCTGTATCTCAATGAGTGGAGGCAGTAGCCTTGGAAAAGATCTTTTGTGATGAAGCACTTCAAAGTATGCTGCTTATTGAAAGAATAGGCATTTGAGAGGCTCTGGAAGAGCTTTGAGCAAGAGTTTTCTTCTAGAAATTGTCCACCTCTTTCCTGAGAGACCTTTAGCATCTTTGATGTTAATGATTGTTGTCATTATGCTTATATTGGGTAATTCCTATCTTTTTAGTCATTAATTTCATCATATATGTCCCTAGCGAATTTAAAGGACAGTGCAGGGTCCCCATGATGGAGCTTCATACCTTCATTCGTTTCCTGGATCAGTACTACCTCCAAGCAGGTTGCATTTAAATAAAGTAATTTTGGCCATCTCAGGTGTAATATCAATGCAATGAGCCACAGGGGAAAAGGTTGTTAATGTAGAGAAAGAAATGGTTTTTTGAGATAATAGCTGTGAAGCTGACCTCAAGGGGAATGTGTTGGGTTAAATGGTGTTAAGTGCAGAAATCAAAGTTATCTTTGATTGAAATTACATTCCCAAGTGACTTTTGCCTTAGCTTTAATTTTATGCCTTCTTCTGAGAGAAGACTGTTGAACTCTTTATTTTATAACTTTTCCTGTGTTGTAGTGTACAGACTCAAGAGTGACATTTTAGGCTGTGTGCTGCCTTTACTGGGGAAGATGGAGAAGCATAAGGCTGCTAGATGAGCCTGTCTCCTACTCTTGTCATTTAAGGTTGTGCTTAATTACTAGAGGTAGGGGAAAAAAGTAGAACTCCTGTGCTTGGCTGAGAATAAATACATGGAGGCGATGTGTGTTACAACCTGAAAAAGTGGGATGCTGTTGTACTGAAAATATGATTTAAATTTTTACTTAGTACTGAGAGGGCATAATGTTTTAGGAAATGAGTGTCTTTTTTAATCGTGTCAGATCGACTAAGTTCTTTTTTCATTTCCTATCTCTTTCTGGTATCTATCACCTAGGAAATATGATTGAAAGGATACTAGTATCTTGTAACAACCAACAAGATTTGCATGAATGGGTGGATCACCTGCAGAAGCAAACCAAAGTCACAACTGTTGGGAATCCCACCATTAAACCTCACTCTGTGCCATCTCACACGGTAAGAGCTTCTGGATTGAAGTGAATGAGCAGAATTAGGTTATCTGGCGAATATAACACCATGGAAAACCGTGGGGTTTTTTAGCCATTAGTAACAAGAACTGAATTTTGTCACTGTAGTTTAATAGGTAAAAAGATAATTCTGTTTTTAATTGTGTGAACAAAGAATAAAATGCTTAAAACTCAGTGTAACAGTTTAACGGGGTGAAAGAAAGTTCATTATCGTTACTTTTTCTGTTTTGACCAAGTGCATACATCACCATCTTCTAAGTATACTTAGAACAGTAGGTTGTAATTGGTGATGTACTTGACAGGCTGTGGAGAAACAGTAATTTCTTTTGGGTTCTGCATTTGAATTGTTGGATATGAATGGATCTAAATTTAGCTCCACCCTTAGTGGTGAGAGAAGTGGGAGCAGGACTGCTCATGGCTGTTCTTTCTTTAGTTTGTGCTCTGTCTGTGGTAGACAATAAAAAAATTTTAAGCTCCTTTTTTCCAAAAAATAATTCAGTGTAAAATTTTTCGAAGGCCAGCTATAATAAACAGAAGTGCTGTAGTGAGTGGGATTATTTCACCAGTCCTTGATAACACTATGTCTCCATTATGATAATATGCTTTCTTTGCTTTCCCATCATGTTTGACAGCTTCCTTCCCACCCAGTGACTCCCTCCAGCAAGCATTCAGACAGCAAGCCGATACCACTGACTCCTGCCTACCACACTCTTCCTCATCCATCACATCATGGGACTCCACACACCACGATAAACTGGGGACCGCTGGAACCTCCGAAAACGCCCAAGCCTTGGAGTCTGAGCTGCCTGCGGCCCGCACCTCCGCTACGGCCTTCAGCAGCTCTTTGCTATAAAGAGGTGAGATGCAGCAGCCAAGACAAAGGACAGTGTGGCAGGCCTTTGACAGGAAGTTATAAATTTTATTGTGGTGGCTGTGTGTGTGTGGCTTTCCTTTAATTTTGTAAATCTGCTAGACAACAGGGAAAAAGTGAGAGTTGATCTGTAGTGCAAGATTTGTATTGAGACTTAGTTGCTGTAAGAGGTTCGTCTGTTTGGCTGTATCAGTTTGGCTGTACTATATGCTTATTTTGTAATTTAACTTAAAATCCTCTCATGCTTTCATGTGTGGGCCACTAAATTCTCCAATGTATTAAAATTCCAGTCATCTTTATAGTGTTTAGCATACAATAACATTCAAAACCTATCTTGATCATCTTTGGTAGGTAGGTCCTGCTCAGTCACCTTTTTACTTTCTTGTTCTGTATTGTCACAGAACATGTATTGTATCCTTAAGGTGAAGGGTAGACCAGCATATTCCTTTTGTTCCTGGAACTTAGTATTGTTCCTGTAAATTATCATGACCACATTTTGAGCAGAAATGCTGCTGGGTTTGTTGTTTGTTTGGGGTTTTTTTGTTGCTGTTTTCTTTTTTCCTGTAGAGTTCTGTAAAAACTGACCTAAACTTTTACAAACCTTGGCTTTAAAGAGTATACTACCTGCCAAGCTTCCTTGTTAGGTCGTTTTTTACTTGCTTCCCAGCAGACGAATGAAATGGGTTGTCTCTTCAACCGTTCAGGAGAAAGACCTGTGTTAATGTATTCCTGCCTCTTCCCTTCCCTCTAGATCTCAAGCAGGCTGAATGCCTTTGCAGCAGGTTTTATGTATATTTTTGTTAATAGAATAGGTAAAATATTTGACTTTATGTATAGTTTGAGGAAGGATAGAGAGGAAATCATCCAATTCAGGTAAAAAATATTAGCAGACTGTATTTTGATTTTGTTAAAAGGTTTTTAGTTAGTAATTCCTGTATGCATCTTAGAAGTTAGATTTTTGAAATAATGTGTAGAAACTCTACTCTTTCTATTTTTCCTATACAGGATCTCAGTAAAAGCCCTAAAACCATGAAAAAGCTGCTTCCCAAACGCAAGCCAGAACGGAAGCCATCGGATGAAGAGTTTGCACTGAGAAAAAGTAAGAGAGACTTGAACAAATATCTGCATAATACAAAGGCTGGAATTAACATCACTTTAAATTCTGTAAGAGCTCGATGTACAGTGTTAGAAAGTCATCTGGTTTCCTCTCTCATGTCAGGGGAGAGGGGCAGCTATCTTCAGAGGATGGTTTGTTATGTTCATCTTAGATGCTTATGCCACAATGGCATTAGTTTCTTTGCAGAGCTTTACTGACTGCTGCACTGGATGTCTGCTTGTGAAGTGCCTATTTCTGTTTGTTAGAGGGAAGGGAGGTTAACTAGAGAGCCATGTAAAGTTCAGTGATGTAAACCTGTCTTTTGAAACCTGTCTTTTAGTACTGTAAACAATAACATGAAGATGCTGTCCCACTCTTGAAGAATGCTTTGTAGCTATGTTCTTAAATTGGCCTTGGTTGGAGCTTCTGTTGTCCTGGGTGTTGGAAAGCTGGTTATTACTGCTGATTTGAAGAAAAGTTGCTTCCACAATCACTCCTTCTAGGATCCTACAGTCTTCTCTTATCTCCTATAAATAGTCATTTGCTCATGTCTGTATCTAAATAAATTGCAGATATTTAGGCTGCTTGAAGTCTGAATCAAAACACTGATCTGAGAGAGACTGATTAATGTACAGAAAGAGAGAGGGCAAAATCTGGATGTTGGGATAATCTGAAGTGGCGGGATCATTAATATTATCAAGCAAACACAGTATTCACTTAGTTGTCAGTGTTGCTGTAATTCTTCCGTAGAAATTCGTGTGAATGAATAATCTGATTAGTTGTATCAATAAAAGACAGAGTGTTTCATTGGACAGATTTTTGCTGTAGCTTTTGTTTCTCTGTGTCTGTCCTTTGCTCAGAGGGTTTTTAAGATAGAGTCTGTGCCCTGAGTGTTCAGTGCATGAAGTGTGTTATTGTGGCAGTTCTCTCACAGGCTTACATAGAGTTGGAGAGAAAAAGCTTTTCCTCAGGGTACTCTTGGTTTGTCTGAGGTGTTAGTCCTTCTGAATGTTCCGTGAATTTCGTGTGGGGAAGGTTAAGGCAGTGAGTAGAATGATTCTCTGCTCGTGGATGTGCAGGTGGATGTTGTAGTTCAGGATGTTTTATCCTTACAGGAAGGCATCCGCTTAGGAAAAATGAAAGTACTGTAATACAGTATCATTTCAGATTTTGGAGAATGCAGATTCAGTAGTTGTAATGATAGTGATAAAGCTGTCAACTTGCAGGTTTAGCAATTATTAAAAAATACAGTGGGAGGAGTTAAGGGTTCTTGCTGGGGGGAGAGGAAGAAGTCTGTAGCTTGCAAACACATTGTTATACTCCTGATTCAATAACTTTTATTGAAAGGTATTTTTTGTAGCTTTAAGTCAGAGAGTGTTACTCACAGAAATTCTTGCAGATTCTTAGTATTCATCTTGCCTAATTAGTAATTAGGAGCTTCTGTTAGTGTTCCTTCAACTTTCTCAACTTTTTTGTAGAGCTATAAAATTTTCCCACTGAGGGGCTCCTATTGAACTTAAAGCATGTTGATAGATAGGACTGGGTTTTGTTACTTCCCTTCTCAGGAATCCAGAGGATTTATGGGCTTTGTTTTGAGAACTGCTGTGTCAAATTAGCATTTTAACAGACCAAACTGAGATGTTCCAACTGAGTGCCCTCAAAATGCTATTTCAGAAGTGTAGTATTTGTGCTGCTACTGTAATGATATGGTGCTGCATTCTAACTATGAAATCCAATTATTTTTCCTGCCTTGAAAGAGGGATAACCCATACTCTGGAGTTCCTGCATCTCTTAAACTGTAGGAAAATTATATTGGGTCAAGATAAATTCTGTAGTAGCTAGCTTGTCCCGACAAATGTTTGGAAACTTGGCTTTTTTCTGGTGATAATAAATCACAAAACCCAACAGGATGCATTGTCTGGCAGAGAATGCAACTACGTTTTGATGTTGAAGGCCGCTCAGATTCTTGTAGCAGGAAATCTTCAAACCTAGTTATTTCACAGGAGAAAAGAGGAAAAATGCTTTTAAAGCAAAAATTGTCTTGCCTTACACATAGATTTGTGGTTTCATCTAAACTAATGGTAGAGGCGCCTCTAGATTTCTGATTGGAATTTCACTCTATTGCGAGTGAACAATTTGACCGTATTTTTACTGAGTCACCCAAGGAGAAGATTTGCTGTGGAGCTTTACCTTTTGGAAAATGTTGCCATGTTAAGCTTGAGTAGTTAAATTTATTCAGTAGTGCTGTTTCTATGTTGAAGTCTGAGTAGTTTAAAGTAGTCACTTTTCATAGATACATGTGCATGATAGTGGCATCTTTTCTACTGCTCACTGGACTGAAATTGTACTGAAATTATGCTGCTAATTCTGAGTTTTATTTTCAATTGTGTGCTGTTGAAAGGGGTAAATCTGATTTTATATATATACACACACACACATATATATGCACAAATGCCAAAAGTTTTCAAGATGTTTTCTGTGAATTAATGTTCTGTCTCTTGATTTCTTTGATTAAAATAATGAAATAGTATGCATACTGAATTGTATGTTTATATAATAATTTGAGTATACAGGGGTTTTTCAGTAAAATGACTGCTTTAGAATGAGAGTCCTCACACTTCAAAACACATTCTGTATAGAATCAGATGCTCAGAAAATTTCTTGAATGTGTGGGTCGTTACTCTGAATTGAATTTTTTCTAAGCACTTCATAATAGTATTTGTCTTTTTAAGCTGTTACTTTTGTTCATTGAAGTTTGATTTTTAAAATGGTATGATTAAAAGAATTTTACAGGGTTGATTAGGTTGAACTTTGGTCTCAACTGAACTATACTGATTTACAAAGGCTTTTCTATATTAAGAAACATGCTCATGTTTAAAATTCTATTTTTCCCATTGATTCCAGGTACAGCTGCTTTAGAAGAAGATGCTCAAATTCTTAAAGTCATTGAAGCATATTGCACAAGTGCCAAAACACGTCAAACACTAAATTCAAGTAAGTTAGAAAGTACTGAAATTGGTAGAAATGGCTAACTAAAACACAAATAAGATAGTTTGCAAAAGAGAGTGCTGTATATTCTCAGGCCTTTGCAAATTGCAAGTTGGACCTGCAAATAATAATAACCTGTTTCTGGTTTAACATCAATGCCAGGTGTTTATGTATTGGATGCCAAGGACCATGGTTAGAGACTATTATTTTTTCAGTATTTTGAAACAATCCAAAACAACAAAAACCCAAAAGTGACTACTTGTCATGGTTTAAAATTGTGCTAAAGCTTCACCAATGAATAAGAGATGTCTGAACTGAATGTAACAGCTAATCAGTATGCTTTTGGATAAATTTCAAGAAGCTGGTAAGTAGGAGGAATGAAGAAGTCATCGTAATTTTGGAGGACTGTATTTTTGTTGTGTTCTGTTCAACAAAGACTTTCTCTATGGAAAAGTAACCTAGACCTATAAAAATTTCTTAAATTTTATTGCCACTAGTTGTTTTTAGTATTAATTACAAATTTTAATCCCGTCTCATAATTTCAGGAGATACTGTTCTCAGATGTGTGTTGCTTAAAGCCATTTTTAGTTTCTCAGATCAATACCTAGCATATTGAAAACCTGTAACGTGCCTCTGGGGTCCTACTTCATTTAATCCAAATCAAGGTTGCCATGTGGAGTTCCTCTGTATTGTAAGTAAAACATTGCTCAAAGCAGGGGAGTCCACCAGCATGTGTTCCATTTACACAAGGAAGGAGAAAATGCTGTTGCGTTTGTTCCTTTTTGCACTGTTAAATACAAATTTAATTTGGAGATCCTTGGAACACAGTATAATGATCTTGAAGTACTTGGCTGGTTTTGCTGGAACTAGAAGGCTGGACATCATAACTTCTTGTCCACTAAAGCTATTTAAATTTTGCAATATTAATCACTGTTACCGCTGCCTACAGTGCTCTGGCCCCGTTTTGCTTCCAAGCAAAAGCACTTCATGCTGACAGTTGAAGTCTTAAAATACAATAGCAGACTTAGTTCTTGAATTTTCCTAATACATATTCACTAGCTGTTGTCACCTTGAAAAAACACAGCTACTTTGTATTCCTGTGTAACTTACAATGGGAATATGGCAGTTGTATTAGACTGTAAAAACTTTTCGAGTAACAGCAAAAGCCTTAATTTTAATTCTTCTGTCTTAATGAACTGTAGATCTCCAAGATCATGAAATTAGCTACTACTATTACTTTTTTATTAATACTGATCTTTCTTATAGCCTTATAGTCATTACAGTAGTGTGTTTAATTGGATAAAGGAAATGAATGAGTTCAAAGCTCTGAAGATATACTGTTGTTCCAAACAAAATCAAATTAGATGATTGCCGTTTAAACACCTCAACTGTGATCTGTTATTTCCAAGGATAACGTGACAAGAAATGGTTGGGAAAACATTTGCACTTGCACAGTAGTGTGTGTGTGTGCAGATATGAAATGGATATGATTTTTTTTTGCTTGCCTATTTTTCCTTTCTATGTATATTTAAGAAATATACATAGTGCTGTGGGTATCATTGCATACATCAGAAGTCAGCAGCTTTTATTTGCTCTTAATTGCAGCAAGAAACAATTTTTTATTGATTAGGCACATAGTTGCTTTGATGGGAAAGCATAGTGTTGTCACCTAAGACTAGATTTCAGAAGGTCCATTTGTAAACTGGAATTGGAAATGGGGAAAGAACCAATAAAGCTGGAATTGCTTCTGTTGGAGCAGTAGTCAGTGTAGAATAATAGAATGAGAGAGTTGCCTGTCATCTGTGAAGTATGCTGGTTTTTTACATACTCCATTCTTACCTCCCTGTTAATATTCTGCCTGTCCCTCACAGCACTCACTGGGCAATTCCCCTCCCTGCACCTTAATCTGCTGCTTTTGGCAGTGTCAGTACAGCAGAGCCATGGCACCAGTGCAAACTGGTGAGGTGTGGCATTAGAGGTAGCAGAGCAGCTTTTTATCAGTTGTTTGGGTGGGAAAGAAGTGGGATTTAATTTGGGTAGATAGATGGAAATGAAAGAGCAGAGTCTTTCTTGTGCTTCTTGAACACTGAGCTTATTTTGCATTTCTGCTTCAAATGAAGATTTTACGTCTTCTGCAATATCACGTGTATGGTGGCTCATAACATGGCCACTTACATGGCTTCAGTCCTTGGATATTGCCAGGCCTTGAAAAATTAAAGAACTGTCCTTACTATGTTTGACCAACTACCCTAGAGATCTAAAAGTATTTAATTGTGGGGATGGACTCAGGTGCGTAGGAAGAGGTGTGTGAGGGGTCAGAATGGGCTAGGCTGTGTCACTGTTAGCCTCTTGGCCCTGTTTTTCTGTGAGTTAATTTATCACGTGGTTTAGCAAATAACAAGGGGTATGGACACAGAAAAAGAATGTACTTCGACAGTCCCCTTCAATGGGTGCAAGATGTTTCTGCTGATTTAGTAATCAGCAGCCCTGCCCTGCATGAGAACCTTTGCTTTTTTTTTCCCCCTACATTTTCCTCTTCACAGTGGTGACACAAGCACTTCTGTTGGCTGTGTTGTGAGCTGGTGGGGAAATTACCTGCTTGAGAAAACTAACCCTACAAAAGATTTTTTTCATCTGAAGCTGTTTCCTGACCTGGCTCATGAAGCAGCTGTACAAAAGACTGTGTCATTGCAAGGGAGGGAAAGGATGAGGTATGGATATGTGATGGGGAAGGGGCTGTTGCTTTTCACATTGGTGCTGGATCATGCTGGCTTACTGTGTGTGTTTACTGCTCTGTGCCCAGTCAAATCCTCCCCAGACCAGAACCGACTGTATTTCAAAAGAACCTGACTTCCTCTTCAAAAAATTCTACTTTCAAACAATATTTTGTTATTCAAAATTCTCAACTGAGACTGCCTAGAAACTTAAAAGCCACTTCAAAATTGTACCATAACCGTTCAAACATTATTATGTGCTGAGTGTAATTTATACCTAAAACCCAAACAAATTTGAAAAAAAAAAAAAAGAAAAAAGAAAAAACCCAACTTTGGTGCCTTTTTAACAATATTTTCTCTTTTCCTTCTCTTCCCATCACCTTTTTGCTTTTATTTCATGTGTTTGGTTGTGGCTATTCCTTACGTTCTCCTCCTCATCCCACCTCTGCCTATCCACATCCACCATTTCATTTCACCTATACATCCTTAGCATGGCAAGGCACTGACCTGATGCATAATCACGTCTTGGCTGATGATGACCAATCAAGTCTAGACTCCTTGGGTCGTCGCAGTAGTCTTTCTCGTTTGGAGCCTTCAGACCTCTCAGAAGACTCTGACTATGACAGTATATGGACAGCCCATAGTTACAGAATGGGGTCTACATCTCGTAAGAGCTGTTGCTCATATATCTCTCACCAGAACTAATGCACTTCTGAGCTTTTTCTTAACAAATGCTTGTTGTATCACAGCCTGCTTTTCTTAGATGTTTTCTTGCTGTTCCTTGTCTCTTTAATGTGATATTTTAACAACTTCTGAGGGAGCTCCTGAAACTTCAGTTATACCTGGTGGAAGGCTCTATTGTCAATTCAATACACGTACAAATAAGTCATTCTAACAAGTGTTTATCCTGTTAAGGATGATAATTCTTGAGGGTTTTTTTAACTGACAGATGTTAATTTGTAGCTCTGAATGGTCTTTTTTTTCTTTTGACTTGGTCAGTGTAGTAACAGGTCCTTTATTTTCTTTTTTTATTTTGGATAAGCACATTTTTATATTTTGTACTGAAACCATACTGGTTTGAGAGCTGAGTGCCAGCTATATGGAAATACCTTAGCGGTAGCAGTTGGATTTTCTACATATTATTAACAATACAAAGCTGGTAGAGTAAGTAAAATGCAGCTTAAAAATTAGCAGTACAAGAGCTGTAAAATCATTCAGATATTCACGTATTTGGCCTATTTGTTTGGAAGAGCATTTGCTAATCCATAAAAAATTCTGGTTTTATACTGCTGTCTTTTGCTCATTGCTTAAAACGTTTATATGAAGGACTTCACTGCTCTCTCCCCACCCCAGTCCGGCAATTGTCATGAAATCCTGGCAGTCCATGCTCATTACATGCAGTGTTTTGGTACTCTCATGTTACCTGTGGTCATACTGTCACTTTACTGTATGCAGTAGTGTGGCAGAAAGCAGGGTTTAGATGTTTACTTGCCTGTTAAAATACACAACTGTCAACTCTCAATTGACCATTCCTCTTGAAAAGACGAGATGAAAATGATTTCCCTGACGGAGGCTCCAGTGTTCAGCATCTGAAGCTCTAGGTACAGCTGTGATCAAATTGGCTTGTTTGAAGTTCTGAATAATAGAATGCTTGGCTTTTGGGTTGTACTGTTTGGAGCATGTCTGTGACAGATTTTATTGTGTCTTGTAACTTCTCTCATAAGCAGGTTTGTTTTCAGCAGCAGCTCTTCACTTACAGTCGTGTTGGCTTTTTCAGAGAACTGTGACATGCTGTGCACAGCTGAAGGTCTCAAACCTGCACCTGGGGCACTGCTGGGGTGAAGTGTGTGTGTGTGTGTGTTCTGTCTTGTTGCTAAAGTAATTGGCATCAAAACAAAAATGGCATGTTTTCCAAATCTTTGTAAGCTTTAGGGAAGAGTATGATGAAAGTGATGAAAGGACAGAAACAGTTCTCAGTTTCACCAGGGTTCCCAAGTGCAACACCCTTATCCCTTTTCACGTAAGCATATTGTCCAGGGTTCAGATACTACTCTATGAACACATTCAGAGTAATCATGATGAAATTAAACTACAGCCTGGGAACTTGATCACACTGTTTAAAAGATAATCAATACCTTTCTGCAGGTTACGTGATCAGAAAGTCGTAATTGCTAGACGTGCAGGATTCCAGAAGGTGGTCAGTGTGGAGAAGGTGTTTCAAGGCAGTTCATGTCTTCAGTTTACATTCAGTCTTGTTTGATCCCCTGCTTTATCCTCTCTCACTGTTGTTGGCATTCTATAATGCGACTAACAAAAGCAGTAGTGCTTACCAAGGAAGGCTTTCAGGGGTATGTTTTACCGCTGGTCATATATTAATGTAATGACCAGGAACTTTTGTATGTTGAACCTTTTGCAAATGGAGGAGTCTTGCTTAGAGAAATGAGATGAGTGTATGTGCTCCATATCATTTCACAGCACATTTGTAACCCACTTCACTCCCTTCTTCTTTTCAGTCAGTTTTTTTGTTTTGTTTTTTTAACATATATGGAAAATATGGATTGTTTTTTGCCCTGTTTCTTATGCTGTGGTGTTCTAGTTGAATAATGTTTTCTGCACTGGATAAATGATAATTCCTTTATGTCTGTTTCATGTTATATAGTGTAAATATGAGTTTGTAATACAGTTGTTGCACTTGGACTTTCCTTATCACACAGAAAGTTTTGTTATCCAGATCCGGAGATTTTGACTTTCTATGCACCAAAGCTTTGACAGTTTACCACCATTAATTATTGTAGCATTTAAGTCATTAAGTACTGTCATAATTAGGATCTCTCATATTGTGTATTCTCATATTAACATCACAGGACATTTAAAACCATTCTATGTCTTCAGTGTTACAGGCTGTAAGCTATTGTGAACTGATCAGGAGTATTAATGCAAAATGCTTGAAACAAACAAAAAAAAGGCAAATGTGGAAATGGTGGTATTCAGTCCAAAGGTTCAGTGTTTCTATTTTTGTGGAACTTTAGTCATGGTAATAACAGTACCTTATGTTTATGCAATTCTGTAAATTGTATGTGTACAGTTACAAATACACTGGAAGGATGGAGAACCTGAATTGGAAGGTAGGTTCAAGCCATTGTCAGGCCCTCTTCTCATGGCTTATGCAGTGTTTCCATAAATTAGTACTTACCATAAGCTGAAGCCAGCCAATATTGATTGGGTGTTTTGCGTAATCTTGCCAAAACACAGTAATGTGTATATAGTGACGTAAAACATAGAAAGATTAATATATATTGTGCACTTCATTTGTGACTGGGAGAAGCCATCTTTAGTAGGTGACTGCCTTTTGAAAATGCAAAATGGATGTATATCTGAATGTTTCATTGTACTGTACAGTATGCATATTGTTTGTGGTTGCATATATCAATTAAGTGTTTTGTTTTATATAAAAAGGACATCTGTTATGTACAGTTGAAATAAATTTTGCATTTGCTAGACTGTGACTTTAATATTTAATTATTACACAGGGGGAAAGGACAGCAGAACTTGTAACTTAACACATCCTCTTCTCCCTATGCCTCCTTTCTCTTCCTCCCTTCTTCCTAGAGGAATCAAATGCTGATGTGAAAGACATTTTTGACATAAATGTGTGATCTTTGTTTAATGTAGTTGACATCTACAGGAAATTCAGTGTAATGTGAAGTATGTATTCTTCTATATCCTCTTTCTTTAAAAATAATTTCAGAGACATTGCTACCTATAGATTGTTTTTCTGTTGCCTTCCTCTCCTGTTAAATTGATTTTGTTTTCTTCCTTTTAGTTTGTTTTATTTTGGTTGGTTTGTGTTGGGTTTTTTTCAGGGTTTTTTTTGGTTTTGTTTTTGGTTGTTGTTGTTTGTTTGGGGTTTTTTTTGGTGTTTTGTTGATTTTTTTTGGTTTTTTTAATTGGTATGTTCTCAGTAAGAGCATGGCCTGAATTATTGGAACAATCTAAATCCTACTTCTGCAGGTCCTGTTGCCAGAGAGAAATTTTATGAATATACTAAGGGTGTATATAACCTTCTGTGTTTTCTTGATTTAATATTACAACATTTTTCTTTTTAAAGCAAGAGTTATCTTTAGTGTTTCTACTTAAAAGGTGCTCACATATGAGTGAATTTAAACAAATCAATAAGCTAATATACATGCTAAAATGTTTACATCTGAATAAATTTAATAATAATCCCTCTTTATTAAAAAGTCATCACTTTGTTTTGCTATGATTGTAGCAGCTCTAGTCCTGCAGCCATCTGCTTGGAAGTTTTTGTATTGGTTAGCTAAATACAGGAAGTTTAGTGGGGTAGCTCTTTCCAAATGTTGTCTTAGAAATCTCCCATGTCTTCAGGTGGTGTATCTGTCTTTTCAGACTATTCATTCTGTTCTTGCATGACTAACATTTACATATGAAGCTATATTTTAGTCCACTTTAATTGTTTCCATTTTACTCATCTAAGCGTATTGCTGTAGGCTGCCTAAATCAGTCATCTGAGTCACGTGGGGTTTTCTTCCTGTTTGTGTATCTCTATTAGTTAAAAAAAAAAGAACAACTTCATGCCCAAACCTTTTTTATTATTCCCAAAAATTTGCAAACGTTGGTGTTTCTTGTACAGAGAACTAAAGTTTAGCTGATGTTTGGATTCTGATTTGTGTTTTCTTTACAAAGTTAGCAAATGGTACCCTTTTGATTTTGGCAGATCTGTAGCACAGATTTTTCCAATTTTCGAATCTCAACATATGCTGAGTCTGGAAGCACCATTTTTAGGATTCTTTGTATTAGGACCTCACAAAAAATTTATTAAGAAAGAGAAGGTTACTTTGGCAGGTCTGCTCATCTGCTTTCACATCTTTAATATAACAAATGCAGTGAAACACTGAATATTTAAAATGACAAGTAATTTTTTTGTCTAACATTTACTTCACTAGGAAATGTACATGTCTGTACATGCCGGTGGTTAATGGTAGATCTAAACAGTTGTGTATACACACACTTGTTTTTCAGTGGCAAGACACATTTCTTTCTTTGAAACTCAAGTAAATTTAATTTCTGAGAGCTTCTTAGCTTGTAAAGTTGGTGAAAAACAGAATTTTCAATATTTACAAGTACTGTTTCAAATTTTTGACCTTTTCCCCTGCCTTGTTCCCCTCCTTACCTCTCCTAATCACAGTAAAGGTATGAAGAAGTGAAGTAAACAGCAATACTTAAAAGCTGTGCAACAGAGCCTTTGCTCATGGTCTCAGATAATGCTGTGCACTTCTTGAAATTAACCATCATCCCCACACATCTGACTTTCATAGCTTAAATTAGGACACCCGTAGTCTTCTATGACTATGAGCCTTCTCTTGCCATTCGCCAGCTGGAGGAAGCTATTCCTGGTTGGCTGGGGAGAGCTGGCTTTTAACTAATGCCCTGAAATTAGCTACTTTACGGAGGTGATGTGAACACCCACCTCCATTTTACTGTTGGCTTAAATGGTTCCTGCACAGACAAGGTCTTTGAACTTAGGCAGAGATTTAATATCCAGTTAAAATGGAAAGGCTTCTGAATTTCATCCCCCTTTTCTTACTTCCCTCCTGCAAAACTTCTGGACTCCCTTCGTATTTGTCTGCTAAGTGATTCAAAACAAAGGACCAGACTGTTTACCAGTATCACTCTTTCTGAAGCCTGGCTTTGTCAGGAACCAGAATAGGGCCATCTAAAAATAGCATGGTGCCCAGAGAAACTGTGGATGCCCCATCCCTGGGAGTGCTCAAGGCCTGTTTGGATGAGCCTGGTCTAGGGGAAGGTGTTCCTGCCCACGGCAGGGAGGTTGACTCCATGTCAACCATTTTGTAAGATGTCAAGCTCCTTTTGGGGAAGAGTGAATAAAAGGCTGGGGTTGTGAGTTAGGATTGCAAACAGACATCAGTGAGAACCTCTGTGGCATTCAGTCTCTGCTATAGTATCTTCCTGCTTGGGTGTTAAGACCATTCTCCAGGGCAAGGAGTGACACTCTACCTGTTTATGCAGGTATAAAGTGAACTTTTGTTATGAAGTCTTTCAACCATGTAAATACTCAAACAGGTTTCAGCTTTCTTTATTTCTAGAAATGCTCAGAACTGCTTGCTTGTTTTTGACTGATTGATTGGGCTGGAGAGGAGATCAGGCACTGAAAACCAAAAGCAGTGGGCTGTAACAGGCCTGTTCTTGTATTTCAGGTGTTCTGCATTATGTAGGGGGTATTGCTGGGGCCTGTAGCCCTGGTCTGAATGCCAAGTGAGCTGTCTTGTTACTGGCTTTACTCTGGAGGCTAAATTTGCTAAACCTACAACTTAGGGTATGGTATTGTTAAAAACCATTGTAATTCTTTAGGGCTGAAAGATACTGATACTGAATAGATACTTTTTTTTTTTTTTTTTGGATGGAATTTAATTTATGGAAACTTAGTTGAATCTTGATTGTAGTGGTCTGTTATTTGCCCTAATTATTCAACAGACTTCTGAACAGTGGGGTCATTCTTCCAAGACCCTGAATTTAAGAGATCCCTGTTGAGAAGTTACGGCAACTTACTTAGCCTTAATATTTGTTTGCTAATCTTGAAGTAGTTGTTTGGGTTTGTCAAACATCCTTTCTTGTCCCATCCACCTTACTTCCCTCAATACCCACCCCCCGCCCCTTTCCCCTGCCAAGAATCCCCCAAAACCAAATGAAACCCTGTTTTTGTCGTTTGAGGTGTGGGGTGTCCATCTTTAAAAAAAAACAAAACAACAAACCCAAACTAAACCAGAAAACAGCAACAACAAATCCCCACACAAAAAACTCCAGCAAACTAACTGACTAGTACTTGTGGATTATGTTGTCTCAAGGTAAATTAGGCAGTTGTTTGAGGTCAATTTAAATATAGTCATTTGGCCCTTTTGACTTGGGATAGTGTCTTGTAATAAAATTCAGTGTGAAACTTGGATGCTTAGGACTGAGGAATAGGAGATATGGCAAACTAAAGTAACTTGATTCTTGCACCCTGTTAATGGAAATGTGGTGTATGTCTCAATGGTGTTTAGGATTATCTGAGCTGTAGGAAGTTCCTTGACTGTCCTTTCAGTATTGTTTCAGTGGGAAGTGCCCACTGTACTGTGACACAACCATCTCTTCATGTCCTAAAGCTGTAGCTTTTGCAGAGGGAGATGGTTACACAGAGGGCAGGCGTAAAGAACCTGATGAAGGCACAGGGTGCAATTCAGGGCATATTGCTGAGTGCCAGTGATGAGATGACTCTGCTTGAAGTTACTTCCAGATGTGTAAATGCTAAAAAAAACACCTTAAAAATAAGAAAAAGGATAGCTGCTGACATAAATGGTGCAGAAAAGCAGGGTTTTGAAATAGGTTCCTTCTGCCTTTAGAACTTGACACCTCATGTCTGATGTTACTGTGCACATACTCATCTGATGACCAGATCCTTTGTGGCAGGATAGATGTGCTGTGTGTTTGTACCTTTGATACTCAGCAAGTGCTTGTGGGGTTTAGGAAAAAAAATCTACAATAAAGAAAAACCCACCAAACCTCACAAAACGCAAACCACAATCAAGGAGAAAGTGTGGGAGTTTTTGCATAAGTACAAGCCATAAGAGCAGCAAGAGTTCTGACGTGCAAACAAGAGTTTGTATGACCAAGGGTATTGGAGCAGTGAAGGTGAGGAGTGGAACTTGTGTTCCACAGTAGTTACTGTCCTGTGGCACAGAAAGGTCAGTGTCCACAGCAGCAGTTTTCCATTGTGTGTGTTTGTGTAGCATGAGGTCTCCTTGTTTGTATGATGGTGAACTGCTTTGTGTGTCTCAGCAGTGTTGTGTGCTGTGCTCTGCCGTACATTCATCAGGATGTGCTGCTGTAGACATCTGCTTCACATGCGTGTATGTGTAGCTGAACAGCTGGGATGTCTGTTGTCAGGCTGTCTCCTCCACGCTGTTTGTGCTTTGCAAAGACCCACGTTACGCTGCCCAGGCAGACAGTTGGATGCAGCTCTATGCAAAGAGAAGGATAGCGCGTGCTCCATTTGGGTGGAGGGAGTCAAGGGTGAGAAATGTGTGGCAGTTCTCTCCCCTTGGTCAGTGCCTCCCTTGGCCTGTGCTGGGCTGAGGTGTGCTCCACACAGAGACCCAAAATGCAGTCATCTGGTAGCAGCTGCTGCCAACTAATTCCTGACAGAACATTAAATTCAGTTCCGTGTTAGCTGCAAGGCTAATAAAGCAGAGCAGTAAGCAATTAACTGAAATAAACGTAAGAGAGCTTTTTACAGTTAGAGACTGACAGCACAAACAGGGAAGTGTCCTTGAACTCCCTACAGAGTTTGGATGTGTTTGTTTTATAGGTTGTTCCTCCTGGAAACTAAGTGGGAGTGGAAGTATATTAACCCTTAAAAGATTTCTTCACTCCATAAGAAGAACTTACAGCTTTCAAGGACAAGATTCTTTCTCAAATCTGCCGTTATCTTTATTCTATATAATTTTGACTATTACATACTGATACGTTAGATCTTTACCATAAGCTTAAGGAAACTTTTCTTCATTAAAGACATTTGTCATTGTTTGCTAAAATAGTTTAAGTAGCTAAACATGCACAGCTAAGGTAGGGTCCTTACAAGCTCACTGTTCAGAACTCAAGACTGCAGCTGTTTGGGAAGTTAATATTTTGTAATGAGTGTGATTTTTTTCAACTTTTTTATTTGTTCATATTGTGTATTTTACCTTGAACCATGAAAGAAAAGCGCTGTTTGCACAAAGCAGCTGTTCAGCAATTGATTTCTCTGTACAGGCATGTGCTCTGTAGTACCAAGTTATCAATTTGAACTGTATGAGACTTAAGAAATTCCTGGTTAATGAAAGTTGACTACAATGAATTGGTAGGCAGGTGTTCCTTGTTTGTTAAAACCGATGTCTTAGTTAAAAAATGTAAGAACTTTAATGCTTTATCTGCAGTGTTTGAATTCTGAACAAATGCTTAGACACCAATTTATTTACAAAAACCTTACAAAAAGCAAACGTAATTTGTTTCAGCCTAATTGAATGTTTATAGAATACATACTTTATGTACTCACGGGTAGATACACATTTCTGAGCTGTAGATTTTTAGAACTACGTTTTTATAATCTATATGTTTTCAGAACTACGTTTTTGTAATCTATATGTTTTATCTTGATGTTATAAATTGTAATGTGTGAAAAAAGTTCTGAAGATATTGGAATGTTTTGACTTTTTATCATCAAACCATTAAGTGCTTTTTGAAACATCTATTAAATACAAAGAGTGTATTTCATTTGGTAGGGGTGTATTACAGGACTAAATGGCTATTTGTAAGAGTATTTGCATGTGTATATGCGCACACCCGCACAAGTGTGGTGCTTACAGTGTTTCGGGGAAAAGGGTTTTTACTTCTTTTTCTTTAATTGCTGTGTCATTTGATACCACTGTTCTGTTTCTTACTGACAGCGTAATGGGTTTAGAGCAGAATTGTTTCTTGGATTTGTATCAGTGTGAGATCAGAATCTGTCCTTGCGGGTTAAATCACTGTTACTTAAACAGAGCCATGTCTTTCTGTGTGCTGTGGGGAATTTGCACAGCTTTTACTGATGATTGAATAGTGCGCTGTTTCTTAAACAGTGTAACATCTCCATCAATGGCTCGGGAGTTATGTCAGCAGCGGGATAGGAGTGTCAGACAACCTTTTGTTGTTGTGAGCCTGTGGTTTCAAAAGTAAAAAATGTGTCAGTAACTCATATGTAGAGGGAAGGGGGAAATGGAAAGTGGTATACCTTGGTCATGGGGGTGTATCATGCGGGGAATGAAAGAATAATCTTTAAAATGCCTCAGTGGTATTTGTGAGTTGCTCATTTTGTAATTTATTTTTACAACAGGTTCCCGTAAAGAATCAGCTCCTCAAGTCCTGCTTCCGGAAGAAGAAAAAATTATTGTAGAAGAAACTAAAAGTAATGGTCAGACTGTTATAGAAGAGAAGTAAGAAAACGTTTAATGAATGATGAATTAAAGTAGTAAACTTTGCACTCTTCTTCCTCCTCCTGTCTCTCATTATAGTAGGGTGTTTATGGTATGTTTGTAGTTGGAATAGAGCTGTTTGGAGTATGCTGCCAGTCCTCTAAGTGCAGTTGGCCTTCATTTAAATGTCTGGTTTCTTTGTATATGCTGTGTGACTTATTCCGCCCGTGCCAAGAAGTGATGTGCTTCACTTACAAATAATTTTTCCAAGTGCTGTTGGATTTCAGTATTAAATTGGTGTCATCCTTCTAGTCAGCGTGTGGCATTGATCTACCTTTTTGGTAAAGTGTATGTTGGAAATGAAACTACAGTTCTGTTGTAGAAAGCTGTGACACAGAAATCAGTAGAGCTCTGTGAGTGCTTGAGAGGTGTTTCTTGTCACAGAGACTGGTAACAAGTCCTTGCCTTACTGGATATAAATCAGGATTAGAGACAGGGTTTTTTTAAACACAGGTTTGAAATTAGCTATTAGCTGTGGGGTATGGAGTGTTTTTTATTTAGTTGCATTTCATTTAACAGCTTTGTCTCATAATAGATTTAGATGTGTATTTCTGAAAACTGTTGTTACAGATGATCTTCTTTTGTCATTTTAGAAGCCTTGTTGACACAGTATATGCATTAAAGGATGAAGTACAGGAGTTAAGACAGGTTGGTAACTTGCTACTTTTATTGCAACATGGAGAAGGAAAAGATGGAAGGCTTGTTATAAAACCAGTATGGCTTGCAAGTTCAATTTGACAGTCATGAACTTGAATTTTGGACACATTTACTTTTAAAAGTAAAATACCATTTGCCAAAAAGCATTCCCTGTTGTTGTCATCAGTCCTTTGAGAATAGCATTGAGGATTGCTTCTCTGAAGTGAATTACTAAGCTGGTTTTGGATCTTGCAGCTTCTGAAATGGTGTAAGTGTTAAGCAAATTCAGTTGTGATGGATCACCAGCAAAGTAAGCTTACAGAGACTGAGAAATCGTAGTTGCTCGAGAATGCCAATAAAGGCCTAAATAGAACCAGATATTTATGGTTCTAAAATGATGCAATCTTACAGTAATCTGAACACCTCTTATGAATCGATTCTTAAAACTGCTCCTTTCCACAGAGAAGAGTCCTTTTCAGTGCCTATCACATGGCTTTTTTTTAAAATGAGAGCTTCCCGTTAGCTCTGGGTGCTTTTTTGTCACTTGTTCTAAATATCCACCATGAATAAATAAAAATATCTTCGTATCAAGACGTAGCTTGTTTTAACCATGTTAATGCAGCTGCATGTAGTCTTTGCTTAATGTATAGGTGAAGAAAAGCATTGCATTTTCCTCACTCTGCAAGGTGGGAAGTTGCTTACCAGTCTGACTGGAAGTTGGCTAAAATTTCTTGCGTTAATGCAAAAAGGATTTGTATTCAAGTTTCTTCAGGTTTGGGGCTATAAATGTGAATTCTTTGCCACCTGTAAGCATGCCCAGTATTTCTAAGGATGTCATGCATATTCCTTGAAATAGGACTATTGATGTGTTGCATGCTTAAATTCTGCTGTGTTCAGCGTATAAAGAATGAGTACCCCAGGCTAGATGCGAATTTGACAGTCTTTTTAAAAATACAATTCACATAATAAAAGCAGCAATAATAGCCCACTAATACTCCTGTGGCCTTCTGCTTTTGTACAAAGAATAAATGTGCATCCTCACTGAGGCTCTGCACAGCTCCACGACCCTTAAGCAGAAACTCACCTTCTCCTGAGCTTCATGCCACAGCTCTCTTTTCTGGTGCCTTTCCAGATGTTCTCCAGAATCTTACATCTTCCAAAGCCAACACATATTAAAGCCTGATTTCATTTTCTCATATATCAGGAATTCAAGAATCTCATCTTAAAAGCATTTATTGGTCCACTGCTGTGATGCTGCCAACCAGAGAAGTGGCAGAAATAATCTCTGAGCTGGCAAGGCCTTTATGGATAATGGCTCTCTGGGAGTACATAGCGTCCTGGTTGGTGTAGACACCAGACTGCACAGTGGGATCCATAGCAGTGTCCATAGGTTATTCATAGCTGTTGTTCTACAGGCAATACACTTGAACTGGTCCTGAATTGGCAGACTTAATAACTTAAATCTGTACCTACATAAAATAATGAACTTCTGAGTTTCTCAACAGACTTGAGGAGGGCATGGAGTTAATTAGGTGTCAGACCGTGGTTGTGTGTACAGACTAGAGAGTAAGAAGCTGCAAAGCAGTGCTACAGAAAGGCACCTGGGGGTGCTGGTCAATGGCAAGTTGAACATGAGTCAGCAGTGCCCTGGCAGCCAGGAGGGCCAACCCTGTCCTGGGGGGCATCAGGCACAGCATCACCAGCCGGGCAAGGGAGGGGATTGTCCTGCTCTGCTCTGCACTGGGGCAGCCTCACCTCCAGTGCTGGGGGCAGTTTTGGGCACCACAATATAAAAAAGACATTGAACTATTAGAGAGTGTCCAAAGGAGGGGAATAAAGAATGGTGAAGGGCCTTGAGGGGAAGCTGTATGGGCTTAGGTCACCTGGTTTGTTCAGCCTGGAGAAGAGGAGACTGAGGGGAGACGTCATTGCAGTTACAACTTCCTTGTGAGGGGAAGAGGAGGAGCAGGTACCAATCTCTTCTGGTGGGCGGTGTCAGGACTTGAGGAAACAGCATGAAGCTGAGTCAGGGGAGGTTTAGGCTGGCTATCAGGAAAAGGTACTCCACCCAGGGGGTGGCTGGGCACGGGAACAAGATCCCCAGGGAAGTGGTCACAGCACCAACTGTGTCTGCATTCAGGAAGCATTTGGACAATGTTCTCTGGTACAGGGTGTGATTCTTGGGGTGTTCTGTGCAAGGTCAGGAGTTAGACTTAATGATCTTGATGTGTCCCTTCCAACTCAACTCATATGCTATGATTTTATGATCCTATCCTATTTCTAGAAATTTCTGTAAATGACAGCTAATGGGAGTCCAGTTGCACCCTTGGATTGCAGGCCTGTGTTTGTTAAACACTGTTAGACTTGTGTTGGGGCCTCATTTCAATGTTATTTTATCTTCTGGTTGCTTCCCTACTGTTCCCAGAATCACCTTGACCTGTGCAGGATTAAATAGTGTAAACATTTGTTTGGATTGGTCCCTGTCATCCTTATGGTCCTGTTGTTAATTTATTTCAATATTGCCTGATGGCACTAAACAGTGAGAAGTCACTTGTTAATATACGTGTGGAGAGATGGTGTTCCTTGAAATTCAGACTTATCTTAGACTGCAGGTAGTCATCAGTCTAGTTTAAAATTTAGTCACATAACAGTTTTCAGGGAACATAATGGTTTTCAGGACATTCCTTTCAACTATTTACATACCTAATGAAGCAAGTTAATTTGCATTAAGTTTTAAGAAGCTTTTTGGAGATTGAAACCAGTTAAAATCACTGGAGGTTCTTACAGGGGATATTTAGTCTGCTTACTGCTCCATTTCCCTTCTCCATTAGCAACAAATATATTCTGCTCCTCATTGATCAGATTTGAGCAGAAGAATTCAAGGTTAGTGGCCATCTGTTACTAGCACTTGCTGTATAAAGGCCCCCTAAGTACAAATAGGGAGTAGCTCTGTTTCCATTTCGTGGCTTTTGTTGCATTGTGTAAAATAACTGTGTGTAACTTATGAAGATTTAATAGAAGCTTTGCTTTTGAACAGCTGATATTGGTTTTACTGAGAAGAGCCTACAGAGTTTGTCATTGACAGTGT
Source organism: Melanocharis versteri (assembly GCA_013397845.1). Lineage (NCBI taxonomy): Eukaryota > Metazoa > Chordata > Aves > Passeriformes > Melanocharitidae > Melanocharis > Melanocharis versteri. Next base: position 244,823 of record VZTG01007484.1, on the reverse strand, counting down.
ATGTGTAGTCAGACCTGTTAAAAGCCCCCAAAACAAACCAGTAATATCTCTGTCTCTGTTAAACAGGATAACAAAAAGATGAAGAAGTCATTAGAAGAGGAACAAAGAGCTCGCAAGGACTTGGAGAAGCTTGTTAGGAAAGTTCTAAAGAATATGAATGATCCATCTTGGGATGAAACCAACTTATAACCACTTTTTTTTCCCCCTTCTTCTTTCTATTGAAAGACCAATTGTAAAACTGAGCTGGGAAGCCTTCTGACATTAGTCAGTGTTGCATCAAGAGCACTATAAAACAGGATTTAACTGGATCTAGTGATTTCTTGCTCTGAACATACAGAAAGAGTCAAGCCATTTACTGAAGCAATCTGTACTTTAAGCATGGAGACCGTGGATCCTGAACTCTACTAAACTTAATTTGTTTGCATCCAAATTACCTCATTTTGCAGAAAGCGCAGCACCTGACTAAAAGTCCATGTTTTTCAGTGGCTTTTTAATTAAATATATATTTTTCATGTAAATAGCTGTAATTTAGAATGCATATGTGATTGATGTATCAGGGCTGATATGTTTGGGGTTTTTTCTTGTGTTATTATAATGGTCACAAGTGTTAGAAATGATGGCAGTACTGTCTTACCTATGAAAGCTCAGAATTCTTTGTGGATAATTATGAATTGGTTCCAAATTACCCACTCACCACACATGCAAATTCAGCCCCTATTTTTCCTATTTACCACTATATTTAAATCCTTTACTCTTACCTGTTACTTTAAACAGTTTACAGTTCCTTAAGAACAGTATTAAAAATACAGAAAATTGTTCATTGACAGTAGAAACATTTTTTAACAAATCTAATGCCCAGAATTTACGTTCACATACATTTGTTTGGCAGACTAATCTATTATGCTTTGGCCACCAAAAGACTGATGTACTTGCCTGCTTTTTATGACTGTGATTTTTAGGTGTTTATGTACTACATTTTCTATTGTTGTGCTTAAACATACAGCTGGCTGATAACAGATCATACAGTTTGTTAAAGGAAAAAATCAATCTAATCTAGAATTTTGTGAATAAATTGTTGCTATTTATATTTTATGGTCACAGCAATTAAATTTTAGCTAACCTTTGTGCATAAGACACATGGGCTAGGCCAAACTTCATTCAGAGCTTTGTTTGTATACCACTATATAAGACTCTCTGTTTGGAGTTCTCATACTGTGGAAGCAGTCATTCCTTTCCCACCCTGTTTTCTTTGCATGTTGCTGATTTCTGTCCTACTAGGATTTAAATGGAAAGAAATGTGGAAGTAAGATTTTTTTTTAATCGTACTGTAATTCATAATTTGCACTGCTGACAGATTTTAAAATACATAAAGGAACATTAATTCCCTAGTCTGATAGGTGCAATCACTGCAGTTTCTTGTATTTAAGATAGGAGATGATACATCACTGCAAATGGTGAGTTTCAGATGGAGCACTTAAAATACTAATCCCATTAAAGCTCATTGTTTTTATGGATTTAATCAAACTTTGGATTTGACTCCAGACAGTGCAGCTTTCTGAGGGGTTTGTGTTCAATTGAGTCAGAGGTGCAGGTATAGCACAGACTTGAGTCACACCTTTTGTCGTTGTGATTTTCTACTGCCCTTTAACTCCTGCTAAATGTAGTGCTCAGACTTGAGCAAATGTTTGTATGAACTTTAGTGAGTTGGAGCCAGGATGATTTGGGTTGTAAGAATTGTCGTGCACATTTTGAATCTAATGAAAAGTCTGTTTTTAAAGCTACCCACTTTTTTCAGCCAAGAGCAGCTTTTTTAAAATAGGAAATTCTGTCAATGATTGCATACTTGAGAAACAATTCTGTGAGAATGGATGCTTCATAATCTGAGTAGACAAGTAGTCTCTTTTAGAAAGGTGAATATATTTGTAGGTGTCTTGTGTTCCTGCAATTTAAAAATGTTTTCCTTTAATTCTAAGGGAGGAGAAAATGAAAAACATCTACATTACCAGAGTTATATATCTTCACTTTTATTTGTTAATTCTTGATACCAAAATCTTTCCTTGATTTTTGCAGTTGCACAAAATTGTGGACTGACATTGTATTTATCTTCGCATTTAGAAAATATTCTTGCTAGAAGCTAAGTGATACTAACCCCTGAAAATGCATACTATCATGGCCAAATTTAGACTTGGGAAAGCCAATATAATTAGAATTTTGCTAACATTTTCACTTTCTGACATCCAGGGTATTTTCAGAGTGATTTTTAATTTTCAATTGAGCATATGCGAAAGGACATTCCAGAGGAAGAAGTATAAAAGGAAAACATTAACCTTAGCAGTATTTTAACTCAGGAACAACTTCCATCATAATAACTTGTTTTACATTGTATTGTGAAGAGTGGTGTTGCTATGTAAATCTGCTGACTCTTAGTACCTGTGATATTATAATTTCTGACAGTACCCCTACACTGACATCTAATGAACATGCCTTAAACACTGGGATGAAGCAATTGTTAAATATGACCAGGACTTAGGGACTGATTTTATTCAAGATGGATTGGGAGGACTAATTTTTACACAAACACACAAAAAAAAAGGAGGCAAAAAAGAAAACCGACCTAGTGTTGTAGGTAGCTTTTGTCTCTAGTGCAGAGAGCAGCTTCCGACTTTTGGGAACCAAGGAGTACCTGAACTTTTTTTCATTGACAATTTGTTACAGTGTATATAGATTGTAAATGTCACCATGGACCTTCTGAATTGTTGGAAACTTTATATAAGCATGGATAAATGGGGCACTGTTTATTTAACCTATTAAAGGGTTGTTTGTTTGCTCTCATCATTTAGGGATGAGGAGATGAAGCCATTTCTTATCCTATAGATGTGCAGCACTTTCAGTTCTGAACTGTCCAAAATGTAGCATAACATTTCTCTGTACTTGCTGTATGTGTGTTTGTCTCACCATGTCATGACATCTTAAAGACTGAGTAACTGACTGCTTTTGTATAAACCTTCTTAATGCATATCATTTAGGGAATTTAGAGTATCTGTTTACAGTGTCTGTGGAGAACTCTAGTTTAGATGTCACAATAATATCCTGGTATCCACTACTAAATCGTTTATGCTACATTGTAATTAAACCATGAATTTTTCCCCTACCCTATGAAGTGTTACATTTCATCTAATATGTGGGCTATGAGATAAAGAAGGGAAATTGCTTTAATTTTTTGCCTTTCATATAAATAACCACCTCTCCAATTTAGTAGCTGCTATACTATTTTGAAAGAGCTTTTTCATGGTCTTTTGTAATAGTAAATTGATGCCTGGAAAACAAAACAAAGCAAGGGTTGTTTAGAGGGGTAAGAGGGAGGATCTTAACTGTCTTGCATTGAGAAATGTTCACTTTCTTTGGCAACCTGACCTGCTCAGGTAATGTAAGAAATGGAGGAGATCAAAGACAGAAAATAGTGAAAGGAAAGAAAGAAACACTAGAAACTGCATCAATTGAGTAAAGTATGTCTACACGCATGATTTATCTGAATAGATAGAAATTTGTGATGTGTGTGTCATAGAAAGTTTATGTGGTTGGTGCTGCCTGAAATAGGGGAGAGGGATGATTTTTATGGTAGCAGAATTGTCAGTATGGCTTTATGCCAGATGGTGGGATGGGTTAAGGAAAGTGCAGGGAGTAATTTATTTGAAAAGATGGTTTCAGTCTTTGGACAAGGCATTTGAAGGGATTAGTAACATCTTGGGGGTGTGAAATGATATATTTATTCCAGCTTAGTTTAGCAAGGAGATATACTTAGAACAGAGGACTTCAGTTGTAGCGGTTTATAATTATTCTCAGAAGTCTCACTTTGCAACTTTTCTCTGAGTTCATCACTGTGAAGATGGGTATTTTACACAATTTGAAATGGTCATTTCCTTGTCACCTGAAGTGTTTTGGGGATTTTTCGTTTTAAGTGTTTTTTATTGTGGTGGGTTGACCATGGCAGGCTGCCAGACCCTCATGCAGCGGCTCTCTTACTCCTCTCCCTCAGCAGGAGATGGGGGAAGGAATAAGATGGAAAGGCTTGTGCATTGAGATAAAAACAACTGATTTCTTATTGTTAGCAAACAGAAAAACTAAGCCACCTTTCCCTTACCCCACTTCTTAGGCTGAACTTGGCTTTTCCATTTCTGTTGCCCATCTTCCCCTCTCCGCCCACCAAGCAGTGCAGGGGTGTGGGAATGGGGGTTTTGGTCTGTCTATAACAAGTACTCTTTCCTGCTCCCCCTTCATGCTTTTCCCTGTTCCAGTGTTGGTCTTCTCCACGGCTGGCAGTCCTTCAAGGATAGATATGCTTCAAGGTGGGTTCATCGTGGGCTGCAGTTCCTGCCAAAGAGCCTGCCCCAGTGTGGGCTCACTAGGGACTGCAGATTCCTTCAGTGCATCTGCTGCAGTGTGGAGCCCTCCATGGGCTTTAGGGGAAAACCTGCTTTGCTGTGGTGTTCTCCACAGGCTGCAGGGGAGCCTTCTCCAGCACCTGTGGCACCTTGTTCCCCTCCTTCTCCAGCCTGGGTGTTCACAGGACTTTTTGTTGCACTTTTCTCTCACTGCTGCACTCTAAAATGCATGTTCCTCGAGGCACTACCATTTTGTCTGAGGCTTAGCAGGTGCAGAACTTGCTCTTACCCACTTTCAGTGGACACCTTCGGCCACTGTGATAGGTCATGAGAAGGAAAAGAAGGAGCATGTAGCACTCGATTATGGGAGTGAGAAGCCTACAATAGTCAGGGGTGGTGTGGGTTACTCTGTGTGTGTGTGTGTATCTGTAGATACTCCACAAGAGTATTCCACAGTGCTGATGCTGAAGGGTCCCAGAAAAGGGGAGTTTGCACTTTGGAGAAACGCTGAGATGAAATTTGAGATGAATTTGCTCTGCAAGGTGTGCTTCATCATCTGGAAAAGGGATGTAGGCTTGCCATATTTTACCTTGTGTGCTCGGCACTTGAACTTTCTCTTTAATACGCATGAGTCAAATACTGTCTTGGAAGAGGAGCTGAGCCTGGATTTGGAACTAATTTAACCTCTTGAGCTCTCCATTAATTTGAGTGGCTGTCTAAAAGCCACTGTCCAGGCTTAAATCTAATTCTTGTGTCCTTAGGAGTAAATGAGAGCTACAGTTCTGCAAGTTACTATGAATGGTTACAACTGTGGTGCCAATTACTTAGTGCAGATCTTCACAGTCCAAATTTTGCTCAGGTGCTCCCATTAGTCCCTGCACATTCTCACTGATCTCATTCCCTTTCTTTGTTGAACGTGCACAGGCTTTCCTTTATGGATGGCAGAGCTCACTTCTGTGATATTCTTTTCCCCAAGGTCTGTCTTGAGCAGCCATGAGTCTGTCCCATCCCCCCTTTGTGTGGCTGTGCCATGTACACCTGCAGGTGTATCTGCTGGCTTTCCAGTGACATGGCAGTGCTGACCAGCAAGGAAGGCCCCATGTACATTTTGCTGAATCCAAAACTTAGCACTCTACCAGCTACTAAGAAGAAAATGAATTCTGTCCCAGTTGCAACCAGGACAAACTTCTTCCTAATGTACATTCTGCTGTCATATGTAGGCCTGGTAAGATTCCCCAAACAGTTTGGTTTTTTCTTAGTGTATTGCTCAGACTTTGCTAGCCCCTCGTCAGTCAAGCAGCCTATGATAGCTGGGTGTTTGCACTAGACATAGATGAACAATACAGAAATAGCATGTTTTTGCAATACTTTTCCAGCAGGGGACTGTGTTAGCTTCTGCTATGTCAGAAACTACTCACTTTCCCTGAATTTGTTAATATTTCTACTTTTGTATGCTTTTATAACCAAATGGAGTTAGCATTTTGTATATTTTGTAGCAGCTTTTCAAGCTCCAGGAAGTACAGTCTATTAAATACTTTTTGTCCTGTAGTACAGAGGTAGACAGTCACAGTTGAGGGTGTTCTTGTAGCATTTGACCAAGCTGTGCCCATGGGATTTGTGTGGGGTTTTTAGCACTTCCCCATGGCACACATGATTTATTATAGCATCTGTACATTCAGTATCACAAGGGCTCTTTCAGCATAATGCAGTGTGGAGGTAACACAGGATCATGTTTATTGTCAGGCAGAACTAAGCAAGGAATTTGTCTGTGATCACTAACTCATGTAATCTCTGGCCTTGCTCTACAACAGGCAGAATTTCAGAGGAACTGAGAAAAATCTATTGCTACAAGACTGATTTTACTAGTTCAACACATGAAATCTGTGTTCTGAGACTGAATTGAGAAAACACTGGGATGATGCAATGCATGCTCCATCCACTGCACTCGATTTCATCACTGCTGGGAATTTATGATACAGGACGATTAACAGTGCTGGGAAGGGGAAAGAGCAGTGCATTGAGGGAGCATGGTAACCACCTTGTGCTTGAAGAGAGGCATTTGAAAATACAGGTTCAAGGAAGTGTTCCTGCCCTGTCATGGCCACCAGATTTTCAGCAGGATTTCTGCCACTGCATCCAGACCTGGCTGCATGTTCCGCTGTCTCATCTTTGCTTGTCAGATCCCCACTGAGCCTTCTTTCTCCAGGCTAAACAGTTCCAGCTCCCTCAGCCAGTCCTATGATTCACTCTCCAGACCCTTCAGCTCCTCCACTGCCCTTCTCTGGACGCACTCCAGCGCCTCAATGTCCTTCTTTTAGTGAGGGCCCAGAACTGAACACAGGATTCGAGGTGTGGCCTCACCAGTGCTGAGTACAGGGGGACAATCCCTGCCCTGGTCCTGCTGGCCACACTATTGCTGATCCAGGCCAGGATGCCATTGGCCTTCTTGGCCACCTGAGCACTGCTGGCTCATGTTCAGCTGCTGGTGACCAGCCCCTCCTGGTCCTTTTCCACCAGGCAGCTTTCCAGCCACTCTGCCTCCAGCCTGTAGTGCTGCCTGGGGTTGTTGTGACCCAAGTGCAGGACCTGACACTTGGCCTTGTTGAACTTCACCCTTGGCTTTGACCCATCAACCCACCCTGTCCAGGTCTCTCTGCCGAGCCTTCTTGCCCTCCAGCAGATCAATATCCTGCCCAACTTGGTGTTGTCTGCAAAATGACTGAGGGTGCACTTGATCCTCTCATCCAGGTTATTGAAGATATTAAACACAACTGGCTGAGCCCTGGGGAACACCACTTGTGACCATCCAGCAGATGGATGTAACTCCATTCACCACCATTCTCTGGGCCTGGCCATCCAGCCAGTTTTTACCCCTTGAGCAGTGCACCCATCCATGCCATGAGCACCCAGTTTCTCCAGCAAAATCCTGCAGGAGGCAGTTTCAAAGGCTTTACTAAAGTCCAGGTAAACAACACCCACAGCAGGGATGTTGGACTAGATGGCCCACTGGTGGTACTTTTAAGCCTTGACCAGTGTGTGTGACTCTGAAATGATGGAAAGTGTCTCAGTGAGGACTTCCACCAGCTCCCCCATTCAGCCCCACAGACTTGTGTGACAAAGTGGTGTAGCAGGTCTCCTGGGATTATGGGAGCTTTGTTCTGCTCCCCATCTCCCTCTTCCCATTTAGGGTGCTGGTATTTTGGAATCTCTTTAGTCATGACTTTAAAACTATTCAGATGAACTGGGTTCTATTAGGAAGTGAAATAATGTAGCATTTTGATGTGTTTCAGTGTATTTCCCACCAGTAGGGAAGCACTTGAGTAAAAGAAGAAGCATATAATCCTCTGGCTATTCTGAACGACTTCCTGCTCATTAAGAGCATCAGATTTTATCAACATCCACCATGAAATACTTAACATGAATAGTTCTGTGTTCTGCAAGTCTGTAGACAGAGAGCTCATATGCATCTGTGTAAGTTGAGAAGAACTGGTATATGGCAGGAGGAAAAGTAATTTCTACTTCAATCATTATACATGTCTGTAAGGCTGGATTCATGTGCACAGCCTGACGTGTGTGCCAGGAGGATTTTTCTCGACAGAGACTTTTAAAGGCTAGTTCAACCCCCTGTGGAAACAACAGGCATGCTTTGGGCTGCACTCCAAACCAAAAGCATGGCAGCAGTGGATTTGCACACACATAAAGTAGGCGGCCTTGTGCAAAGGTCCACTGTGGGGGGGACGTGACAAAAGAAATGGGGAGCTGTGACATGGGGCTGACCTATGACGTAAGAAAAGCACAGGGAAGATGCCCTTGTCTCATGATCCTGATAGGGGAAGTATTGATGTTCTCCTTCAGCAAGGCAGCATGTCCTGTGTGCTGTGCACACTGTGAAGAATGGGAGTGTGAAAACTTGAGTGGGAAGTGGCAGACAAGTTATTGCTTGGCATTACTGAAAATCTTGGCTATTGGAAAAGGTTTGACAGGCTTGCTTTGATGGGGAAGCAGGACTGCAAACATTGTGTAACCCACAGGCATTGTCCCAAATGAGGTGGAAATTTTGGAGGCGTTTTTGTCCACAGAAAATGAGCTCCTCATTCTGCTCTTTTCTGCTAGTTTTCTCTTCTATATTATGCCTCCCATGCCCACGTGCTGACAACTATGATGCTATGTGGAACACTGTGTGACCTCACTGAATATCAGCCCACATTGTGGGGAAAGAAGGATGGGATACAGATCCTGAGCAGCTGGGAAAACTTCTACCCCTAAACTTTAAGCTACTGATCTTGGCTGCACTGAACACTTTGGTTTTTCTCAACCGCATTAAAATCCCTTGTGCCTTTTTTCTGGTTCCTTTCCAGCTGAACCCTTGGCTTTCCAGAAACTCCTCTTCATGGCATCACAAACGAAGTCAGTAGACTACCATGAAGAAGCATTTTTTGTTAGTGTGATTCCTCACAGCTTCCCTTCAGTTTCCAGGCTTGGCCTTTCCCTCTAAGTCACACATCAAGATTGACCATAAACTCACTGTCTGTGTTCAAGCACGATCTCCAAACTGTCTACAGGGAAGCTTTTCCAGGAAGACTAGAAAGCAGAGATATTGTTTACTCTGTGCGTTCATGCATTGTGCAGGCAGTGACTGTGCACATTGTAATATATTAAACTACTCAGTGAGCTATTACTTGGTTCCTAGGCAAAAACGTGCTGCTGTGAGGCTGTTCTGTGCCTTGCCTTGACTGTGTCTTGCAGCATTTGGAAGTGCTCTGTGATCAGCCTTAGAAAGGTAGAATCTTTTTTTCTATCTTGATTTAAGGAGCATAATTTACAGTGTTTTTTGGGTCTTATGAATGTTGGTTTATGGAAAATTAGAGAACGCATTCCCTTTGTCAAACATGGTTGAAGTCTGAACCTCCATCAGGAGGTTCAGAAATCATTCAGATTTGGAGGAAGTATGGAAAGCAGAGGAATTGGCCAAGTGATTTTGTGGCTTTCGCAGGTACCTTGTAATGAATCAAGTAATTACTTGTCAGTCTTGAAACAACTGAAAATAACACAATGGAGCTGGGCTGCATCAGACACCTCTATGAGACACTGGAGCAGGTTGCCCAGAGAAGCTGTGGATACCCCGTCCCTGGAAGTATTCAAGGCCAGATTGGATGGGGCCCTGAGCAACCTGGTCTAGCAGAAAGTGCCGCTGTCTATGGCAAGGGTTTGGAACTAGATGATCCTTAGGATCCCTTCCAACCTAAGCCTCTCTATAATTTTATGGGGTGCTGGGATGTGGGTGCCTGTGTGGCTATGGCTGCTGCCCAGCACAGCTGAAGTCTGCCAGCTGCTGGAGGTTGTGCTTGTGGACAGCCATAAGGTTATGTGGATGTTTGCAGTTTTGCTAAAATCCCCATTATAAAGCCAGTAACGCTTTGCTTGTTTAGTTGCCAAGTTCTGTTTTAAGAACAGCTGCCCAACAATTTTGGAATGTTGTTGCTGGACTTCTGTCCCCTTATTCAGAGTGAAGTAATGCCATGGATATTTGAAGGAAAGAAAGTATAAAAAGTTGAGGAATATTGATTGAGGGAAATCCACTGACTTACAGAAACCGTCTGCAACTTGAACAAAAGTGACTAGAGCACAACTAAACTTATACACGTAAACCCAACTCTATGAACTTGTCACAGACTTGCACCCTCCTGTCTCTTTGGTGCTTTGTCCCCTCTGCTCATGGCTCAGGGTCTGTCACTTCCATCAAACTCTTTCTCCCTTTGATTGCTGGCTCTTGCCTGTGCAGAGTCCATGCATTTTGTGCTGGCTGATGTCCTGAACCAGCTCCTATGCCTCTGCAAGGGCTGTTCTTCAGGCAGCCCTGATCACATCTCTCTCTGAACCTGCCTCTTTTTCATCTGTCCATGAAAGACCCTGGTCTGAACCAAACACTCACCACTGGCTACTTAGATGCTGTCCTGGAGCAGAAACTGTAGAGCATTGTTTGGATGTGTTCTATAGTTGTTCAAAGAAAAATATTTTAAATTAATCCAATTAAATGGATATGAAACCAACATGACTGTCTACATTAAGCTGAGAAGTAAATGAAAGGTTGTGTAAAACAAAAAATAAAAACCCTCCTGGGTGACAGATCTGTTCCTCAGCCCCTGTTTTGTGAGGTACTGTTTTCTGGAAGTGATACATGTACAGGTGAAAACTGCAAAAAGAGGATATTTGAGGGACTGAACCTAGCCATTTGCTGTAGCTGATACTGTTGGGCAGGTAAGTATTTGCCTCTCCTCTGCCAAATTTGGGGTATTAAAACATACCTGGAATAAATTGACTGACAATCCTGTGGCATTCACTTCCTGCCAGGCTTTGGAAATGACTCAAAGTAAGTTATTTCAAAGCATTTGGCTCTGAAATAGTGCTAGATGGGACAGGTTGTTACTTCGTAAGTCGTGGTATAGGAAGCAAACTGCATTGGATAAAAATATTTACTTTGGGTTTACATGCCTAAAGTGCGAAAAGCAAATTATGTACTTCCATTATGTGAGGCCCCAGGGGAATACACAACCTGTCTTCAGGGCTGGAATAAACCACACTGGATGAGAGATAATTCTGAAATGTAAACAGTCAATATTATAGTGCTTCATCACAAAATGGTACGTATTGTAAATGAGTCATGCCACCACTTTAAACTGTGGTAAAGCAGTAAACAGGATCCAGAAGTGCAATGGTTCAGTTCAGCCCTGTACTCATCAGAAAAACAGAAAAGAGGGAGAGTTTTGGCAAAAGCTGAGTGCTCCTGAAATCTGATGCAATTGACAAGATTTTGAAACATGATGGACAGAAAAGGTTCACAGAACACTTCAGCAAAGTCTAATTTATCTTTGTTCATTATATGGGACATTGTATTGTGAGGAGATTGTGTGGTTTGGTGAATAATCCTATATAATGCATTTTCAGTGTTGACAAATTTGTAGAAAAAGAAAACCAGGTCCAGAGGAGCTTGTCATAAATATTGTATTATCTTTGGAACAAGCACAATCCTAACAAAAGCCATGATGTAGGGATACAAGCTGGGGGAGTTGGAGGTCTGCTAGCCCCTCCTCTCTCATTTGTATTTATCCCAGTGTCATGCAATTTGTGTCTGAAGTAGACAGTGAAATGTGTGTTTTATTCTGATGCTTGCGAACACTGAGCCTGGATGAACTCCCTAGAGCTCCTGGCTAATGCTCTTGGCTACCTGGCTACCTGCTCTTGGGTCCTGCATCCTCTAAAGTGCAATGCGCTTAGGGCTTTGTGAACGCCTGCAGTGAAGAGGTGACTCCAAGCACGGCTGTTCACCAACCAGTGTAGGAATTACTTTCTCCACTACACAATGATCGGGAGCAGTGGCACATGAGAGCAGGGGTGGGAAGAGAAGAAGCCCATGAAGAAGGTGTAATTTAAGGATAGCTCACAGAGTACAGGTAGAACAAAGAAACATCTTAGGAAATCAGTATGAATCCCCAACGGGTGGAGAACAAGCTGCTGTTAGTAAGATTTTCTGTGCTCGACGTGAGGGCAGGAGGACTTGGAGTAATCACATCAGTCAGGAGCAGCAAAGCAGCATCACGTACTAGTGCCTTCAAATTAAATGCAGAAGGCACTAAGAAACTCCGAAGTTCAAGGAGACCCCTTCCCATACAACTTCTTCCTGCAAATCTGGCACAATCCCACCTGCTGTGCTACATCGGAGTGTCTTTAGCGCGCTGGGCAGAGGAAACAACGCGCTCTGCTTTTGTCACTGAGGTTTCCTCTATGTATATTTTTACCTCTCCTTGGAAGGAGCGGACAGCCCGGGCCGCGCTGCGGGCTCGCACCGGCTGGGTTTTCCCCGGCGAAGGAGCGGCTCCTCCTGCCGGCAGCGCCGCGCCCCGGCTCCGCGCTCGCCGGGCGCAGCGGCAGGCGAGGAAGGGGAGGGGGTTAAACGGGACCGTGCTTAAAATCCTCCCAAATAATCCTTCCTCTCAGGACCTCTCCCTGCTGCTCTGGCATTCGTTGCTCTCTGTCTGCCCTCCTGTGGCCGAACCCCAGCCGCCAGCCCAGCCCCAGGCAGCCGCTCACTCGCTCTCCCTCACTGCGGCTGGGGAGAGAATCGGAGGGGTAAAACTGAGAAACTCGTGGGTTGAGATAAAGACAGTTCAACAGGCAAAGCAAAAGCCGCATACATCAGCAAAGCAGAAAAAGGAATTTATCCACCGCTTCCTGTGAGCAGGTGTTCAGCCATCTCCAGGAAAGCCGGGCTGCACAACCCCTAATGGTGACTTGGAAAGGCAAACGCCATCTCTCCAAATGTCCCCCTGCCCCTTCCTGCTTCTTCCCCCAGCTTTATCTGCTGAACATGACACCATATGGTGTGGGATATCCCTCTGGTCACTTGGGGTCAGCTGTCTTGGCTGTGTCCTCTCCCAAGTCCTTGTGCAGCCCCAGCCCCTTTGCTGGTGGGGTGGGGTGAGATGCAGAAAAGACCCTAGCATTTTGCAAGCCCTGCTCAGCAATAACAGTGTAATAACACTGTTTTCATCACAAATCTAAGCATAGCACCACCATACGAACTACTATGAAGAAAATTAACTAGATTCTGGTCAAACCAATACAGCTTCCAAATACTTCACAGGCTTCTAGAGACCACATCTGGCTGGATCCAGCCTTCTGCATGTTCAATGTACATTTTCAGTAGAAATTCTTTTGTTGGTCCTCATCACTTGGCAAATCTGTGGTATGGTGTGGTAGTTTCTATCACTGTAGCTCTTATTTTCCCAAAAAAGATGACCCTAATTACTTCCTCCAGCTATCATCGAGGATAGTTGCAGCCCAACAAGTGGTATTGAAAACAACTGTGAAGTTTTATTCCTGGTTGGAACTGGGATTTGGAACCACTATCTAGCGTTAGTAGTGAAGCACAGGAAACCTGAATCCATACTGAAAAAGAAAAATGTCCTTTCAGACTATGGCTCCTGTTTCTGCTGAAGGACATTTAAGTATCTAAATCCTATTATCTCTTCAGAAAATTTCCCCAGTGGCCAAGAGAAAGACTGAGCAAGCTGGTCTTTTCATCCTTTTCTTTTTTTGACTTAGCTTTCTTGCAGAGTCAAGATTTGACTCTGGGAAGACAGGCATTAAACCCATATCAAACATGCTCCACAGTTAGGCTGGGTTCCCAGGTCCTTGCTTTAAAAACAAAATAAAGAAATAAATGAATTAAAAAAAAAAAGAAAGAAAAAAAACTAGAGGTGGGCCTTTGCTCACAATTGCCATAGTTACTCCATTTCAGAGCTCATAGGCCTACACTGGGATTAGAAATTTGACCGTAGCAGAGAGGAACAAGCCTGAACTTGACTACGTCGTCATCTCCACCTGAGCACTGATGGTAGGATCAGCTAAAGCAGTACAGGCTTTGTTATGGGCCAGGTACATTGTTAAAAACATTCAGGCCGGAAGGGACCTTGGGAGGTCTTTAGTCCAGCCTCTGGCTCAGAGCAGGGACAACTCTGAGGTCTGACCTGATTGCTCAAAGCTTTGTCCAGTCAGGTCTCAAAACCCCTCAGGGACGAAAAACTCAGCAGAGAACCCAGTGGGCTTGAACTGCTTATGCTGCTGAAGGAACTTCACTTAAAACAGCTGGATTACAGGTAGGCTGGGCACATCTCTAAGGCTACAGTGTAGCTGGTGTTGGTCCTAGCTCGAATAACAACAGGGTGCTCTCTCCACTGCCTCATGTGAGCATCAGGGTATGTACCCCTACACCACAGCCACATTGTGTACTGCAGCATAAAATACCCCGAGATGGTGCATTGCAATGCCTCTACTTCCATAATATATATATAACCTTTAAAATGGGACAGAGCTAATTGGGAATGGGCTTTTCCCTTCTTCTCGGTGGTTATGGGGAGGCAGGTTTGCAGGTCATGCCTATGGTTCTGGACCACAGACACCTCCAAAAGTGCAGCTCCAAAGGGCTTCTGTTGAAACAAAATCCTTCTAAAATGTTGATCTATTAATGTTTGTGTTCCATTAATATTAGCTCTGCATCTGGGAGGTGTCCCCTGATGTGGGTTCAGCGTGTTCCTTCCTGTTGCAGGCAGTGTCCTGTGTGAGCCCCTCAATGTGCCAGCATATAGCCTTCCCCCAGACTTAGTTTTTTTTCTTAGTTGTAGTCATTTCACAATTCCATTTCCACTTTATATTATAAAAAGATTTCTCGATTAAAATGTTGAACTACTTGTAAATATATTGAAATTGGTCAGTCTATACCAATTTCAGAGCTATACTTTTCTTTAATCTTCTTCTGCAGTACATATTCATTATCTTCCTCCTTTCCTGTCAGAATGGGAGTAAAAAACTCTATTCTATTACCCAGACTTGAAATACTAAAACCTCTGATGTGGATAATTTAAACTTATAATACAGTAAAATATGGAATAATTATATACTACAAATCAAATCTCAACATTTCTATTGTATTCAGTCTGTCTTGTGTTCTGCTGGACTATTCAGACTGGCATTAGCAAGTCTCTTCCACTGACGTGTATTATGACTTGAAGACTGTGTTGTTATGAATAGTCAATTCTACCTTTATTTTGTTTGCTTCAAACTTTAATTTATTCTACATATGCATCACAGATTTCACCTTCAGTGATTATGAAGATAATGCAGCCACTTGCAGTGAAGTTTAATGAAAAGCTAATGTTAAATCCACTGCCTTTTTTTCCTCTTTTTTTTCTTTCTATTTTGTACTTTTTGAACTTCATGCTTATGAAATACATCACAAAAAAGTTCCAGGAGAGGTGTATGTAACCACAGACTGCTCCTTCTGTGGGTGAGATAGTTATCTGAAAGCTAACATTGTTCAGACTTTGTTTCTAATTTTTGGATTAATGTCTTTTCATGGACCAACTTCGTGTCTCAAGCAGAAAGACATGGACCTGTGCCCATGAAGCTTGCCACAGTCTTTCTGTTCTTATTTCGAGTTATTGATGCCCTTGTGTTCCTGCATCCTCCTCTGGTGACTGGCATCACATTGTTCATACTAAATGAACCAAGAAAATTTCATCAACCATGTGGCTAATGTGGGAGGAGAATTTGTAGGAATAATACCCAGATTACAACTAAAAATTATTTAAAGGTTCATGATAAAAATATGCAGGATGGGCTATGTATGTTAATTGTTGAGAAATCAGCCTGTTTGGAGACAGCTAAGGACTGATGAGTGTTTCAGTTCTGTCCAAAATGTAAGTTGGTGTTCAAAAGTTGACTTGTAATTCCATTTCAGAGGGCTGGTTTCAGCTTCCTCTCATAGAGCCACAGGACAGGAAGGAGACATGTTAGAGAAGAGAACAAAGTCTTTATGACTAAAGGGGCAGAAATACGTTTGCTCAGAAAAATTAATGAAGAGGTTTGCAAAAATGTAGAGCAGGCGTGTTTTCTGCATGACAGAGACAGAAACCTGCAAAAGAGCACCTTCAGAGAGAAGGGGGATAGGCAATTTTCCTTCACCTTTTCCTGTATGGGTTATGCACATATAAGTTAGATCTGTATTTATGCAGTTCTGTGAATCTTTAAATAGTGTGTTGTTGAAAATCTTGTTGTTTAAAATGTCTGGTTTTCGTGTAAGAAGTCTACCTGGAGTGGCTGAACAGGAGAAAGTTAACGAGATCAGTGCAAGAATTGGACAGAGGACTTCCAGGGATACTGAGCAAGTTCACAGATGATAAAAAACTGGGAGGAACTGTGGACTCCCTTGAAGGCAGGAAGGCCCTGCAAAGAGACCTTGACAAATTAGAGGGCTGGGCAATCACCAAGTGTATGAAGTTCAACAGGGAGAAGTGCCAGATTCTGCACCTGGGATGGGGCAACCCTGGAGGTATGGACAGACTGGGGAATGAGAGGCTGCAGAGCAGTGTCAGGAAAGGGACCTGGGGGTGCTGGTCGGTGGCAAGTTGAACATGAGTCAGCAGTGCCCTGGCAGCCAGGAGGGCCAACCCTGTCCTGGGGGGCATCAGGCACAGCATCACCAGCTGGGCAAGGGAGGGGATTGTCCCACTCTGCTCTGCACTGGGGCGGCCTCACCTCCAGTGCTGGGGGCAGTTGTGGGTGCCACAATATAAAAAAGATATTGAACTATTAGAGAGAGTCCAAAGAAGGGCCATGGGGATGGTGAAGGGCCTTGAGGGGAAGCTGTGTGAGGAGTGGCTGAGGTCACTTGGTCTGCTCACCCTGGAGAAGAGGAGACTGAGGGGAGACCTCATTGCAGTTACAACTTCCTTGTAAGGGGAAGCAGAGGGGCAGCACTGATCTCTTCTCTCTGATGATCAGTGACAGGACCCAAAGGAAAGGCCTGAAGTTGTGTCAGGAGAGGTTTAGGTTGGATATCAGGGAAAGGCTCCTCACCCAGAGGGTGGCTGGGCCCTGGAGCAGGCTCTCCAGGGAAAGGGTCACAGCACCAAGGCTGACAGAGTTCAAGAAGAGTTTGGACAACGCTCTCAGGCACAGGATGTGACTATTAGAGATGATGCTGTGCAGGACTGGGAGTTAGACTTAATGATCCTGATGTGTCCTTTCCAACTCAGCATACTCTGTGAGAGGATTTGATAAATAATAATGAAGAATAAAAATACAAAAGGTGTAAGGCCATAGATAGGAAAGGAATTTAAAAAAAAATTATATTAAAATGAAGACAGTATCTGTGTGAAAGTGGGTAATGAGATAAAATGAAACTCAAAAAGGGGAAAATTACTGACCTATAACTCTTCAGCCTGGAGAGCCTTGCAAGTGAGGAACTCATCTTTGCTCAACAGATTTTAATTTCCGACTGAAGAAAAAGGTTTCTGACATACAATTTAGGGTATTCAAGGAACACCAAAATGAGCTGCCCAGTCATGTTTTCATTTTCAGAAAGATGTCCCTGCCCACAGCAGAGGGATTGGAACTAAATGATCTTTATGGTCCCGTCCAACCCAGGCAGTTCTATGATTACAGCATTATGAGCTTACCAGACCCAACGTGCCCATAATTTCATTTTTTTCTCCTCCTAACTCCTTTCTCTTTGTGAAACAAGTGCAAAACACACACATAAGCGTATGCACGTCCTTCAGCACCCTTTTCTGAGATCTAGGTTACTTCACATGTTATAACATTTATTTCTCTGCATTTCCCCATTTTTTTTAATTCACTCACTGTTGAAGTAGCAGGTTCATGTTGAGTGCAGGGAAGATTGTGTGTGGTATTGTTTCTTCTGGCATAGGGCACCTTTAACTCAGACTCAGTATGAGGCTTTGCTGAAAGAACTGTTGTGCAGAGAAAAGGGTATTGTTTTTCATACAAATCTCTTTGCCAAAAAGTGCTGCTTCATTGAGGCTGCTCAGAGTTTCGCATCCTGATTGAACTGGATGAATAGTTTTGGCCAAAAGAGGGAAAAATACATGACATTTTGCAATGCTTGATTCAAATGACCCATAAAAAACCATCACAGTGCTTCAGGATGGGTTTGTAGAGAAGTGCAGTCTGTGCAGGGAGGATGCAGTGCTGCTTTTCTCCCTTACTGAGTGATAACCCCAGGGGGGATCTGCTGGCCAGTGGGGACACAGCGTTCAAACCTTCCTTGTCCTGATGCCAGTGACTCTGTAAAGCAGGGATAGAAATCCCTTGACCCTTTGTCTTGGCTGGGTAAATAGAACACTGAAATGCATCCTATTTTATGTAAGTTTATTTACGTGCCAGTACAAAGATATTCAGGGACTTGATTCCTTCATGGTAAAGGAAGCGTGTTTGAAGGTGCCTTTGTGACTTTGCCAGCCGTCAAACTCTGGCCTTTTAAAAACTGGGTTTTTTTAAAATGTCATGGCAGTTAAGATAACAATATTAACAGTATTTCCAGTGATACACATGGGGGCTCTTTTATTAGGCATTTTACCTTTTAGCATAAACTTGTCATTATTTTTTTCCTCAAAGAACAAGGCTAAAAGTATGATTTTGGGGGCAGGGGAGGTTATAGAGGTAGAATTATCTTTCAGACTGCAGGGAAAAAAAAGAAAAATCTTGTAAGGGCCTAAATAGTTAGTTTTCTGCACATTTTTTTTCTGTGTCTATGTTAAAGGAATCAGTCATCTAATTTTCTAATCAAGATAATTCCCTTGTTATAAGTCAAAGGTGGAGACCAGACTCTTCATCTAAGGAAAATTAAAAGGAAGTTTCAGTTAAGCATCTAAACCACCCCTATCTGTTCCTGTAGTACCCTATACGGTACCCTACAAACTTGTGAACAAATGTTACATGTTGGAAGAGAAAAACTGTTCCAGTGATACCTAGTTTTAATCAATGCCACTAAATGTGTGCTGTCCATGCCACTCTTGTATGTAAACTGCAGGCTGCTGCCATCATTATTTAAAGGAGGACGAAGAAAAAATGTTGAGGACTTGTAGATGACAAAGCATAATTGTTTTTCAGCCTACGTGAAAGTGCTCGCCAGCTTGATAATACTTGTCCTGGGCATCTTCATCGTATTTATGTGTACAGCAGGCGAGTGCTTTTACTCTATAAAGAAAACGTAATTCTATCGACTTTGCCAAAATCGAATTAGTACCATATATAACTTGATTTCAAGCTTATAGGGGCTTTCACAGATATTGAATTTTTTTTTTAGCTTTTTTTTTTTATCCCCAGAAATGTCTGTGCTGCTGACCCAGGGAATACAGATTGAAGATAGGGTATGTGAATAAACCGTGTGGTGAGGCACAACCAAGCTGTTTTGAGCATCCTGGCCTATAAGCTTGGATGGTGAGCTGGTGCGATTCGCTCCCTTCAGCCATGGAAAAAGAATGATGGACTGATTATCCCACCGTAGTGAGGGTTTGACCAAAATGACTTGTGCCCTTTTGGACAGGCCTGAGCTGCCCAAGAGCTGGATCCTGCCCTGACTGTGCAGTTCAGCTGCAATTAGGACATCCAAATGTGCGCACCTTTGTGTGTGTGCTAGGTGTCTAAGCTGTCCTGACAGCAAGTCACCATGGTCTGGGAAGTCTAGAGAACCATTCATCTGATGTTTGCTTTAGGATGTGAGCTGAGCCTTGCTCTGGGATCCCATTACTCTGCTGAAAAGTGGAACTCGTTCCAGGTACCTAAATAAAATATGAGCATATCTTGACAAATCTGGTGTCTTAGGGTAGTAAGACATCTTCAGCCTCGTGCAGATGTCTTACGGGACCTATGGGAAATCTCTGCCCTGCTGGAGGCCACTCAGATGACCCAGCTCATCTCAATGATAACAGATACCCACGTTTAGGCAACTGGAGCCAGCCCTCTCTCTCTGTTGCCCATCATGGGAGCTTAGGCACCCAGATCATGTCAGCACCTGGACTGAGGTCATTGGATCTCAAACTGAGCCTCCTCATGACCTCTCTCTCTTAGAGCCTCCCTCTTGCTCCCTGGTGATGTAGCACTGCAGTGGCTTGCCTTGCTGCTATTCGTGCAGGCTAAACTTGCTCATGTTTACATAAGCAATGAGTTAGATTGCAAAGTCATGGAGGACAAGGGCAGTCCAACAGGGCTTTGCAGGACCACAGGTGGGCACAGTGTCACCAGCTCTCATCGCCAGCCTTGCATGGTGAAAGATCTATTTCCTGACCTACCATTTCCTCCCACGTGGATGTGGAGACAATTTCTCTGTCTAGATGTGGCCTTTGCTTGTAGCTGGTGCAGGGTTGGCTTCAAATAATGTTCAGCCCTTGTTCTTGCCCAAGGACAGCCATCCTAATCCACTTTGGTCTCCTTATACACAAAAGTATTAGAATCAAAGGTTAGTGAGGAGGCTCTTGCTCCTCTGAGAATGCTGCCTTTTTTTTTTTGCAGAAGGACAAAAGATGGTATGGGAAGAATAAAAAAGTATATTAATAATTCCACTGGTGATTAAATCCTTCTTCTCCATAGAGCACAGATGTGTACATCAGTATTTTAAACCTTCTTTTGACTGTCACACTGACTGCCATCTGCATAGCTCCTGAAATATTCCTGACACCAATAAACACTACTGAAAAGACTTTGGTTTCCCTCATTCATTCATAAAAGTCATTTGTCTGCAAGGTACTGTTCACCACTTCAAAGTGATCCTGTTTCAGTAAGTTCTCTGGGATTTGTGAGGAAATCGTGTTAGCGATTTTGGTCCTGTGGTGAGACATAACTGCTTTATGGACCTTTACTACTCATAAATGCAGAGGTTTTTTATTATTATTTATTAAAATATGGAGCCAGATGGATATTTATTTCAGCAAAGGTTTTTGAGAATTCCTGGATGGGGAAAGAGGTTGTGAACTTGGCTATAGTATCTTCTATTGGTGTTAGAAATACTGGTGTTTGTGAGCTGTGGGGCAGTGGAAAGGCTGAGTGTTGTGATGTTTGCTTGTGGCTCAAGAGTGGCTGAAATCATTCTTCCTGTTACACAACTTAAACCAATGGCAACCATACTGGGCTTCCCCACACTGCAATTTTTGCTGCATTGTACGATGATTAAGTCTCCACCTTCCACAGGCAATATTTACCACTGTTTCCCCCCTGTGCCTTAGGCTTCCACTTGTTGCTAACAGCCTCCCTCTGCTCCATGGGTAGTAACTGCTTTTACAATGACTGGAAGAATTGATGGTCATTATGGGATGGGTGCAAGGTAAGATGTTGTGAATGTTGTAAGTTCCAGCATTTCTAGAGAGGGTGTCTTGGCTCTCTAGTAGGAGTCTAAAGAAGTTACTTCACCTGGATTGACTGATTTCAACATTGTCCTTCCTGATAGAGGTTTTAGTTTTTAAAGTCATCTTCCTTTTCAATTTCTGCCCAAAGCTGCCTATAAAGTGTTGTTTGCTATCGTGTGTGAAGAGGTCCCATGGAAAATGAAAACCGTGGCATTTTGGTTAAAATACTTTCTCCAGGAATTTAAAAAAAAACCACCTGGGACTTGTTTTGTGGCTCATCATAAATCCATAATCAATATTCATTTAATAGAGGCAGACTTTGGGAATCATTCCAATGATACACTTTCATCAAACATATTTTGATGTTGAAATAATCAAATTATCCAGAGAAATTTAGAGCAGTATCAGACCAAAGTCGAACTAATATGGGACCATTGGCAGCATGATATACTCTCATTATAAACTGGTCATTAATGCCTGATCAAATGATACATAGAGACTTAGAACATTTATCCAAATAAATTATTGTTTTTAAAGTCAATTAAATGATAGCTGGAAAAGAAAACAATGTGATTGCTGTTAAAACACTGGCTTGTATTCATGAGATAATGGCCATGTCATTCACACTGCCTGCCTGCCTGGTGAATTTCAGGGTTTTTTTTGTTTTATATATTTAGAAAACTCACATGTCTTAAAGATGTGATGAGATATCAACATAGAAACTCTTGTCGGTAGGTCCAAAGGCACAAACATTTATTATCACTAGGAATCAGAGAGGATTTTCAATTTCTTATGTTCCTAAACTAGATATTGTCCAGTATTTGCAGAGAATGCTTATCTGTAGAGTTATATCACAGCTGGATGAGGTAATTTGTTACCTAGATGAATAAGCCTAAGAAAATCTCTTCAAGACTGTAAGCATGGAATCAGCCGTAGTAAGGAAAGAAAGAGCATGTATTTAATTTCTCCAGTACTGAGAGAATCCATAAAAGGAGGGGCTTTTCTAGTAACAGGTTTGAAAGAAAGATTAGGAGTTACCTGGCTGTCCTTGTTTCCCTAAAGGCAGGGACAGCTCAGACCTAGCCATCCTGAAACTCTGGTTCTGCAGCTGGTGCCTACAGCAGAGATTTGGCTTTTGTGACAACGGGACCTATTTAAGGACTAAGAACTTCCAAAAAAAGAGATGACTCCCCTGACCAAGGAGGGAAAATGCATCGTAGCCAACAAGTTGGCTAACCTGGTGTGAAGAGCTTTATAAGGAATAACAGGAGTGGGAGGTGATGACCACATTCAAGTGAGGAGGTGGTTGGCAAGTAAAAGGTGCAGGGTGATGTTGTCAAGACAGACCCTGCAAACAGCAAAACAGGACTGAAAGGACCTCCAAGTAGATACACAAAGATGAAGAAATGCCTACAGGACAGCACGGTGGGCAAAGCTCTTACCTTTTCTGGGCTGTTGGTACACTTGGGTGCCTCTCTGAAGTGCCTGTACAGTCACGCATACACAGGAACAAACTGGAGGGTTTAGAGGTCTGTGTGCACTTGCACAGAGACGTGGTGGGTTAGCTCATGTTCCTGGAGTGCTGCTATGGATGGATCCAGGCTCTGTAGAGGGACAGGCTAGGAAGACAAGGAGAGAGGCTTAGCATTTGTGAGAGAGGACAGCAGGACTGCATGGAGCTCTGCCTAGGAAAGGACGATGAGCCAGCTTAGCACTTATAGGATCAGGGTTAGTGGGTGGTGTTGCAGCGGGTGTCTGCTGTACACTGCCTGATCAGGAAGAAGTAGATGAAGCAGCTTTTTCAGGAAACTGAAAGAAGTGGACTTCAGAATCCTTAGAAGAGGGAATAAGTAAAAAAGCCAGACAATAAGCCCAGACTTCAGAAGGGCAGAATTTGGCTTCTTCAGAGATATGCTTAGAATAATCCTATGGGGTATGGTCCTGGAGATAAAAGGGGTTCAGGAGTCTTGGTTGATATTGGAGGATTGCTTCCTTCTAGTTCAAGAATGGTCTCTTCCACTGGTATTGAGTGCATACTTTTAAACAGTAAGATCCTCCTCCAGAGGACTCAGAGAACAGTGGGAAAGTTTGGAGCAAGAAAAACTTACCTTTGGTAGAAAAAAAAAAAAAGTTAGAGAATGCTTAAGCAAACCAGACCTACATAAATCCACGGGGCCTGATAGGATGCACCCTTGAGTGCTGGGGAAGCTGCCAGACGTCCTTGAGAGACCACTCTCCATTATCTTTGAATGATAATGGTGACTGGGAGAGGTGCCTGAGGACTGGAGGAAAGCAAATGTCCTTCCTATCTTCAAGAAGGGCAAGGAGGAGGGCCCAGGAAACTGTAAGCTTATCAGCCTCACCTTGGTCTCTGTGAAGGTAATGGAAAGATCCTGGAAGCCATTTCCAGGTGCACGTAGGACCAGGAAATAATTTGGAGTAGTTAGCATGGGTTTACCAACCTGATAAATGGTGAAATGACTGGCTTGGTAACTGAATGGGAAGCAGCAAATATTGTCTACCTAGACTTCAGTAAGGCTTTTGATACTGTCTTCCTTGAAATGCTGGTGAGGTGTGGGCTGGATGTGCAGACAGTAAAGCAGATTGACAGCCAACTGAATTTCTGGGCTCAGAGAGTGGTGGTCAGTGCTATGAAGTACACAGTAGTGTATCCCAGGAATCAATCCTGGGTCTGACCCTGTTTAACGTCCTAATGATGGGACAGAGTGCACCCCCAGCAAATTTGCAGATGACATTCAACCGAGAAGAGTGTCTGATAGGCCAGAGGGACCTTGACAGGCTGGAGAAATGGGCTGTCAAAAACCTCATGAAGTCCAACAAAGAGAAGAGCGGAGTCCTGCTCCTGGGGAGGAGGAGCCCCGGCAGCTGGAAAGCAGCTCTGCAGCAAAGAACCTGGGACCTTGAGCTGGAATTATATGCCCTCACCTCAAGGAGGTTCAGTGGCATCTTGGGCTGCATTAGGAGGAATGTTTCCAACAGGTGGGCAGAGATGATCCTTCCTTCTACTCAGCACTGGTGAAGCCTCACCTGGAGTGCTGTACCCATTCCAGCCTTTGAATGCTGTTGTTTCTCTGTGCTTTGCTCCTTCGTGGCTGCATAGGGAAGCTTTATAACCTGACTGATTGTGTTTCTGTATAGCAGACTAATTTTAGTCAGATGAAAGTGCTCTGTGCACATGCCTGTCTGCCTTGGTTATAGAGAAAGCTGGAGGTGGCCAGCAGAGATGTGGGCATAGTACTTGTTGGGTGTTCTAGACCGAGTTAGAAGAACCTGCCTCTAAGCTGATGGCGGAGAAGTGTTCAGACCAAAGAGTATCCCAAGAAATGCCTACAACATCAAAGGAAAGAGCTGAATTCACTTCCCAAGGTGAGACCTGGCCCTACCTCCTTGCTTTGGGACATCCCAGCTGAGAGCTAGCCAACTTCTGTCCATGAAGGTGAACTGCTATGCTATGACATGCTACGCTGTGTTTATTATTCTGTGCTGTGTTGTTAACTATTAGGAGAGAATTGCTCTTCTGCTTTTATAATTTCATTTAAAATGCCTTAAAACAGAGGAAAAAGTCACTTGACATTTGGCACTGCTGTGCTGGGGTTTGTTAGACATGCTCCAAGCCTTGAAAGGTGACAAAGGGAGGGATTGTTCTGGGCATTACATGATTTCAGGCTGCAGCATCTTGCCATGGCAAGGTCTTCTCTGAGCAAGGGCCGGCTTGTCACATTAGGCTTCCAGAGAATTTCAGCATGGAAAGGGACGTGTTCATGGTCTTTGCTCAGTGCTAAGAAGCAGTGAAGAGAATTTGAAAGATGGTTGAAGTTTTAAAACTCTAATTTAATACTCTGAATGTCAAGTTGTATGCTCCTTAGTGGGTGATTTGAAGTTCCTGTCCTTAAATATACCAACATTACCAGGACAGGTAGGTTGAAAATGTTTGTGGAGTTACTTTGTAAGTCTAGTTGCAGAAATGTTTAAAACTGTAGCACTTCTTTGAACTGCATATTTTCCAGGTATGCTCCAGGAAAGGCAAGAGAGAGAGAGTGAAGGAGGCAGAGGTCCCTATTTACCATTGCCAGTTGCTTGCTGAGCTTTTCTACTGAATGACTCAATGTGGTACAGATGATGAAGTAGTTTCTAAGAAAAAAATTATCTATAGTGCACTAATATATTTTTCAAGGAAAATCCCTTCTGAATCATCCCAAATGTTCTGTAATAGTTATCAGAGGACTACTTTGCATCCATAAATAGTTTCTTTTTCACTTAACTTCAAACCAAGTATCTTTCCAGCTTGAATTAAAGCGTTGCTTTGTCAGACCATTTGTTGTTGCAGTAGCTGGTTGATTACAGATGTACATCTTTTTTTTTTCTGGTCTTTTTAGAGGGCAAATCACTATGGTAACCACATTACAGAAAATTGCTTGTTCTCCTTAAAATACCCTTCAGAAAAAGGTCATTTGTTATTAACATTTTCTGACTAAATCCAAAATGTTAACAACATCAAGAATATTGTCACTGTTTCTATACTTACACGAGGTTTTTTTTTCTTTACCATGCACCTATCAGTTAACTATCAAAACAGGACAAAATATTGAGACTCCAAAACAATTGCAAATCTGCAGACTTTTAGGTATGTTTTGAAATATCAAGATTCACCCATGTTGCTGTGTTTCGGCTGCTGGCGTGCATGGCTTTGTTCAATTGTTTTCAGTTCTCTGATTCTGAGAAAAATCCAGGCTGAAGTTCCTCTTTCAACCTCTGCGAGCTACGATTGAAAGGAAGGGCAGGCAGGCATATGACTACTATGGGCAGCCATCTGTTGTTGAATTATGAAATAACTGTTCTGGATAGTCGTTCAAAAGCCTGGAAATGGCTGGTTAAAGGCTTCTACTCTCAGGGTAAAATGCATCCAAGGGGTGTTAGATGGGAAAAATCAGGTCTGATTGTAATAATAGGGTCCTAGCCTGTGAAGTGAGAACACACAAAGTTGTTCTCTTTCTGGCGTATGCCACTTGTGTTCTGCCTGATTGGACATGTTGTTTCTTTGCCATTTTACATTAGCTACATTGCCTGCAAAGGATCTTCACATTTGTATAGTTTTTTTTGGTTTGCAGATAGCTATTTGCAGCTTTTATCCAAGCTCAGTAAACAACAACAAAAAATCCCCTTTCTTGGAGTTCCATCATTTTGGAATTGACAAACAAGTTAAAAAGGCTGCCAAAAGAAAGCAGGAATTGGAGGAAGTTAATTCACATTGATGTGTGCATGTCACTGATAGCAAGTTATGCCTATGACATTCTGACATTGCCTCTCAAAAAAGAGAAAGAGTGGAGTGGAGTGAAAGACTAAGAGGATGTTCATTTAATTGGAAAGCCTACTGAGATCTGAGACAGCTGAGGCAAAGGATGCACCCTTTTTCTGCACAATGGCATTGGCTGAAGGTTGTATATAAGGTGGCCTTATTAAAGTGACAAGGCAATTTAATTCTTTTGTGCACAATGATTCTACTTCATTGATTTACAATGGGAAGGATATAATTTTGCTAGTGTTGGCAAAAAGCTCAAATGTCAGGCTTTTCAAATTGCCATACTTGCCTTGTTCAGGATGAATAATGAATAAGTCACCTTTTGTCTACAGTTAAATATTCTTGAATAAATACAAAGAACATAAAAGACATAAATGATTGCCTGATTTATATTTAAAATAAAGATCAACATTGTGATAAATGGTTGAAAATGCTTAGTGTGAAGTAATATGACTATGCTGATAATTACATTATCAATTAAGGGGCAGCCCAGGTGTGGAGTGGTATAGAATGGATGCCAGAGAGAAACCCCCAGTGTGGAACATGCCAAACTTGTCTATCTGGAAAATGTGGGCGAGGGAGTGAAGAGACCCTTAGCTAGGCAGGGGATCACATGTTTAAAATTGGACCATTTCATGTGCTGGAACATCCATTCTCTCAGGGATCTGTGGCTGTTGCTTCTTGCTTTGTCATTAGCAGGACGCACTGGTCTCATTTCTGGAAACAGATATTGCTTAATTTATTCCTGATGGTTTGAGTGGTCAGAGAAGGCTACTCATAATTTCTCAGGATCTGTCTTCAGCCAGAGAAGAACAGATCTTAAAAACTCACTGAGTCAAATGTTTATAGCTGGCAAAGTTGTCAAGACCTCAGTAAAAAAGTTGGAACAACTTTAAAGAAAAAAAGATGCAAAAATATACTGAATACTCTCCATCATGTGATTCTTAGACCATGAGCAGCAAGGCTTGCCTCCATCTGCACAAACATACAGGTTCCAGTTTATCTAAAGTAATTGTGTTAACACTATGCCTACTCCTGATCTGTTGTCCTTTTTCTTTCTGAAAGATTTTTTGTCTTTATTTAATTTCTTGATGTCTTAAGATGATCAGAAAGATGGTGCTGACCACAAGATTCCTTGTAATGTGGTAAGATTCCTCAGCTTCATGCAAGGGCAGCATGTGCTCTTCTCTTATTCTCTTCTGTGGCAACTTTGATCATACCTTGTCCATCCCTCTCTGGGCTCTCCTGATCTCATATTCTCATTCTTCCACACTTTTCCTTGTTCAGTGGGTACAAATATCCTCCTTTTTATCCCTTGTCCCAAATCCCTAATCTTTAGAACTATCCTTGCCTTCCATGTATATATGCTCCCATTTCTTTTTTTCCTATCACATCTTTCATTTTCATGGGATATGTTGCAATGCAAAGTGAGAAGGAGCTATTTCACCTTCTTTCCTGATAATTTGCTCTAAAAGCCCAATAAAAACCAGTAGCTCCTGGTTTTTGAAGAAAAATGCTCCTGCCTTACCCACTATCAGAGTGCTGCTTGCTTATCTCCACATGGGATGATGGCAATGGCCAGTACCTGCCCAGAAGCAGAGGCTGCCGCCTTCTACTCCATCCTGGAGTTTCAAGCCAGATGTTGAGAGGGACTGTTTTTCCCTTGCTGTTAAGAGTTCTTTTGGGTGTCCTTCAGCCTCTCTATCACAGGTTTCTCACTACTTGGCTATTTTCTGAAGCAGTTTGTATTTTGGCAGTTGGCCTGTAAAAGCTTCAGGTGTTCCCTATTTTTCTAGTGTTTCCTGCTTTTTCTAAAATATTGTTGCCTGGTGATTCCCATAGTACCTGTTTCTGACATGGCTTTTAATTCCTAGGGCTGAGTAGTTTTAAAGTTATGTTAAATAACTCTTTTGCAGTGGGTCACTGTTAGAAAAGAAATTCTAATTTCTTATGATACAATCTGAAAAAATATATCAATAGGGATTTATCATTCTGCAGCTGCCAGGTGTGTTTCTTTCATTGTTTTCACTCACCTACCATTGAATAGGATGAAGTTATGCTCTAAAGAAAGAAGCACATGAGAAGAACATGAACATTGCATGCTACTTTTAGAGATTCTGAATGATTTTAAGCTACATATGGCTTACAAACCTTTATTGGGCAAAATTGCATCCAGTGTGTGCTTCCATTTACCTGTGCTGTATGGAATATCATAGCCTTGGCTGTGACTTTTAGTTCAAATTTATTCTACAGATTCAAATGACAGGGAAGCTGCTGTACTTCTGGGTCTGTGGAAACAAACTGCTTTATCATTTCTTTAGGTCCTCTGATAACAGTACAGTTACAGGGGCTTTCCTTGCAAAAGGAGTCTGTTGCATGAGTAAGTGTGGTGAGCTACAAGGGGCAGTGAAGGTAGATTGGGAAATACGGTGTGCAATAACATTTCTCTTGGAGCCTGGGCAGTCAATCAGTCCTTTATCCATAGCAATTGCTACATCATTCTCCCAATAAGGCTGCACGGGCCAGCTTCTGCCCAAACCTTGCTTCCTCTGGTTGTGTTCCAGGTCCCTCCGAGATCTTATATCCTTCCTGAATGAAGATATTGTGATGAATCTTTTTCACTGAGATTTTTGGCTAACTCTAGCTTCACAATATGACCATGAGACAGAGGAGTGAGGTGTGTTTTCTGTATAATAAAAGCATCAGACTCTTCATAGAAAACTTGTGAGAGACTGAAATAGCATGTCTGTGTACACACACCTGTTAGTTATGGTTAATAAGAACCCCCATGGAATTGGTCTTCACCCTTTGTTTTTTTTTGGCCACTTGCTACCACAAAAAGCAAATGTAAAATGTTATCCTGGACTCAACTGATAGCATAATCAGAATAATACACGTAGTTTGAACACTGCTCCTCTGCAGAGGGAGAATGGGCAGATGAGATATACACCTGCTACTCCAGTGAGGATCAAATGGGCACCAAATTTTCATTTTCACCCAAAAGGAAACTTACAGAGGGAAATGATTTCCAAATCAGTATCCATTAAGCAAGAGAAATCAGTATACAATGACCATTTCACAGAATCATAGACTAGCTTATGTTGGAAGGGACTTCAAAAGATCACCTGGTCCAACCTTTTGGTCTAAGTGCAAAGGCTGATAGAAAAAATAGCATAATTAGAAGTCTTTCTTAACTCCAAATGCTTGGCATGTATCCAGAAAACATTGAAAGAATGGACTATTTCGAAGATTCACATACCTAGCCATGTGTTTCAGGACTTCTTTGCTAGGTTTGTTTTTACAAGAATGTACACAAAAGGATCTATTTTAGTACTGGGGACTATTAGTGCTAAGAGCCCAAATCTGAGCAATGGAGTTTTGCCAATTGCATCAGTTTCTGTCATCCCCACCTCTCCCAGCTCCATTCATTCACCATAAGAAATGCATCTGTAAGGTGCTTTAAAAAAAAAAAAAACCAAACGTTTGATAAGGTGGTTTATATTTCAAAAATAAAGACTGAGGAAACTGGAAATATAAAGATGAATACTGGTTTTTATTCATTTATGTAATTCTAGCCTCTCTTTTTGTTCTGACATTAAACCAAGTCTCCTGAGTAGAAACTAAATGTTATACTTGCAAGATGCCATTTTTAGGAAGGATTTGTAAAGCACTGTTCAGGTAAATGGCTCTCCAAACCTCCTTTGTGTGAGCATTGTGTGAGAAATCACTGGAGTAATAAGCAGAAAGTAGACTAAATTTTCTCCATCCTTCTTCAAGAAAAATTCTGAGAACTGTGCAAACTCCTGGACTTATGTGAACCGCATTTTTAAGGTTATTCAATTACTCTGACCTGTCAGCATAGTTTAGGTATAATTTGTGGTCCAGGAAGAGATCAGTGATTGCTGTTCAGAAACTGTCTTGTGTGTATAAGAAGATTTATAACTGGAAAACGCAGGTTAAAAATAAAAATTAATTCAGTTCAAAATAAGAATTCAATGCAATTTTTTTCCTAGATGGAAGTGGGTTGTTTTCTTCGTGCTTTAAGGACATGCTGAAGTACAGCAGTGTGTGATGAATGCTACAGAGATATTTCACAGCAACTGAGCTAGGTCTCTTCCTTGGTGCATGATGGAACACCACACACTTGTGGCCCAAATCTTTTATTCCTTTATCCTCAACTTTTACTAGAGTGTTTTTAAAGTCAGTATGATGCTTTGTCCCTTCTATTTATCCCTGTGGCTGACTTGTGATAAAGATTCAATTTTTTTTTTTTAATGCAAGAGAGGTAATGTGCATATATGCCAGGATAGGAGACCCCCAGGAAGAAGCTCCTGCAATGCCATTGCAGAATGCAGTTTTGGCTGCTGTGGAGCAGTACTGTGAGGAGATAGCCCTGCAAAGAGTGGCTGGGAGGACACTTTTTTGCTTACAATCTTGTCCTCTCATTGTCTTGTGTGTTTCATTTCTGGGCCTCACAGGGGCACGGGCAGGAGCACAGGTAGAAGCTAAAGAAGCGTGATGGGTCTTTGCAGGGACTTGAATTTCAGCACTTGGGTTGCTGCTGAAATCGTGGGAAAGAAGGACTTGATGGGAAAGGTGATTGCCAAGGGCTTCAACTCATTTTCTGGGAGAAAGAGGATGGCCGTGACTGTCAGCCCCTTCTTGTGTGAACACCAGGTGACATGAGGGTGGAGTCTGGGTGAGAGGCAGCTTATCTCCCTGCAGGCTTTGTGAATCATCAGGACCAGCTATGAGCGATCGTGCTTTGAGGCCGCTGGAGGAGCACTGCTCAAGTTCTGGATTCAACCAGGTAAGCGAGAGAGAACTTGGCACGTGGAGAAAAGTGGTTTTAAGGCTCTGTTTGAAGGTTGCCTTTGGCTGAAGTGGTACAAATGCTAATGCACGTTGGCTCCTTGTAAGACCAACATTTGTTCTGATTTGTTTTGCTTTTAGGAAGCCCATGCAAGATTCAATCAGCAAAGACCTATCTTGCCAGTAAGTAAAGACCAATGGGAGCAGATATGCAATAAGCAGAAAGAAAAATAATGAGCCACTCCTCCTTCTTTACCCAAGAGTAATCTGTAAATTCTGTCCCAGGCACAGTTTTCCATGTTTTCTCAGCCTGGTTGCTAGAGTAGACTGTCAATAGGGTAGCCTAAAAGACAATCACTTAGCAATGAATTCTCTTCCCTCCTTTTCAGTACTTGCTTTGCCTTCTGCCTTTTTTTGGATTTAAATGTTTGTGATTTTCACCTCTTTATCCATCATAGCATACCATTGACTGAATAATACACTTTTATTAAGCTGCCCTCTTTCTGTGAAATAAATGCCAGTAATAATCAGTCAATCATTCAATTCATATGAATGTAGAATTTAGATGTGGCTGTTTGAATTGGGTTTATAATATACCATTTCTTGGTACAGCATGTTCTTTGATAGTATTCTTTTAAATGACTGTTTCCAACTGCACTGGAAAGCACCTATGAAAGAAATTGTTTGCGATGCTATACTTAGTTTAAACCTCCTTTTTCCCTCAGCATTTCTGTCTGTATTTCATTTCTATGCAAATTATATCTTTGTGAGTTAGTAAAATTTTACAAACCAGTTGAAATGCAGCTATGGAATGAATTATCAGAGAAAATTTGGAAAATATGCCCATGAAAGGAAAATTGAGGAAAACATTTAAATCTAATTGTGTATTATTCAAAGAGAATTCCAGAGCAACTCTTGGGCAAATATTACATAAATGTATACCTACATTAAATGATTAATTTACCACAGGTAATATACTTGAAGGCTCAGGGACTATTTTCCCATTAGCCTGTGCACATAGCACTTCTCAGCTGAAATACAGCCTAGGTACACAAATGCACTTCACTTGCTCGTGGGGAACTGCAGAGAAGGAATTGTGAATGTAATGCTGTCAGCAGCTACGGAGCAGTGGCACTGCTCCCAACTCTCCCAGGGCTTCGTCTCCATTAGAGCAACAGTGACTGAGTTTAACCTTGGAGGCAGTCAGCGCTTGATGGCCAAGAATCATTTCATCTCCTCCCAAATATAAAGTATCCAGCCCCTCTAAATTCATTAACAGCTGGCAGATCAACTGTGAGTACTCTGAATAACGACCAGACTCTGAGCAATCGATCTCCAAAATGGGAGACTTGATAGCTGTGTATTTGTCAGCCAAGAATAATTTCCATGATTTGTGCCTCCATGAGATATATGCTTCCCCTCAAGCAACAGACTGGCTTTGTGAGTGGTTTCAGCCCTCACTTCACCATTTGCCTAGGAAGACTGGGCAGAAGTGCAGAGGCAAAGGTACTAAAGAGCCATCAGTACTTTCAGAGCTACCAGGGGAGAAAGCAACTGAAGTCCAAACCAAAGGTTGTGTTGGTATTTCCAGAATCCAGGAGATACTGTAGCAAAGCTCAACATGAACCCTTTTTTTTTAATATGTATTTTTAAAATAGCTAATTCTACTCATGCCTCCCTATTCACAAGTCCTGAGGTGCATGTCCAGAGGGCCTGGCTAGAGCAGGAGGATGATGGGTGCCAGTTGTCTTCCACTCCCTGGATATCCTGGGCTCTTCAACACATGGTCAACAAGTTGAGGTCACCAAGATGTGCCTTTAAGGAACTGACAGCGACCGTGGTCTTTTGAGACATCCTGACCCATTTGTGTAACTCATTAATATTTGCTCTCTTCTACCTCATTATGTTTGTGTCTCAACATTCCAGTCCTGTCGTTATCTGTATTCCTGTTTCTGTCATCTCCTCATAGTGCAGACTGTCCTCTGTTTAAGTCTGGGTGCTTCCTCCGCTTAGGTGTTCTGTGAAGGTGTGTGTCTGGATGCTGGGAACTTGCATATCTGGGTACTATTGACACCTGCCACTCCTACAGCCCTGCTTCTGTTTTTTCTTTCTTTCCTTCCACACCCAGGCATGCCCACTCACTCACAATTCCTACCAATCTTAATACTTTTATTACAAATCTTTGTTTTCACAGATGAGTTTAATCAGTTTGGGTTTCTGCACCCAGCAGAATGTCTCCTCATTTCTTATAGACTGTTAGTGGTGGCCTGTTTCTTCTGTGGAGCAAATATACCCAAAAATCCTGAATTTTCTGGGGTACCCATATACCAGATTAAGTAGAGCACCTAGGGACAAACTGAAGTGCAGAAAGACTTAAGGCGCTGAAGGATAATACTGCACCCCATCCCTCTCCTTCTAGTAGCCCACTCAGCCTGGAGGCTTACATGGTGCTCCCAGTTTGAGTTCCAAGTTTCTTTGAAGGTTCCTGGTTTGAGCAGGTAGGTGATTAGATGATGCCTAATATGGCTGAAGGTCTATCAGCACCTGTATCTGCCTCTGAAGTACTTGGTCTTCAAGGAACTGTGCAACTCAGCCCCCATGTGAAAACCCACAGGAATTCTGCCTTGAGGGGCTGGTTTGGAGCTGTTTAGGTCACTGCTTGGGGATTCCCAGCTCAGCCCGTGGCATTGAAAAGAACTGTGATGCTGAACAAGGCATTCTGGCTGACACTTCAGGGGCCAGGTACCCTACACTGGGCATTCTAATGAAGCAGAAATGACATGTACAAAGCTTCCACTAAAAACATGTGGCACAGCTCTGCAGTGAAATCTACCTATTTATGAATTGTTGTCAACAGTAGGAACACTTATACTGAGCAAAGACAACATGAAACTTGCATATTTCTGTTATTTAAATAGTCACAGTAGTCCTCATCAGCAGTAGCTCTAGCATGGTATTTTCTATATTTTTAAATGAATGACAAAGGAAATTTAATCTTTAATTTGAGTTTCCATCAAGGATAACCTACACTGTAAGCTAGCAGTGAGGTTTCAATGTCTGCCAGTATCTGAAGGGAGGGTGTCAGAGGATGGACCAGGCTCTTCTCAGTGCTGCCGAGCAATAGGACAAGAGGCAATGGGCAGAAACTGAGGCACAGGAAGTTCCACCTGAACACGAGGAAGAACATTTTTTCTGGGAATAGATTGTCCAGAGAGGTTGTGGGATGTCCCTCACTGGAAATATTCAAGAAACATCTGGACACAATCCTGTGCAATGTGCTCTGGGATGGCCCTGCTTGAGCAGGGAGGTTGGACCAGATGACCCCCTGTGGTCCCTTCCAACCTGACCCATTCTGGGATTCTGTTTCCATAAAGCAGAATAGAGGGTTATGTGTGTGTGCGTGTGTGTGTGTGTATGTGTGTGTTAGGGTTTTTTCTACAGTATTTTCTGCTATGATAGTTATGAAAAAAGGTCATGTTTCTAAAAAAGCTCGTAATTCTGTACTGAATGCATAAGTTTGTACATCCAGTATATTAATTATGTGGCTAATACAATGCATAGCAGCTCGTAGGTATTAGAATTTATGTTAATTTCAAATGCTCTCAAAAAACCAAGGGGATTCATTGGTTGGATGTAATTCAAAAAAATCATAAAAATTAATGAATGTTCAAATAGTAGCCATATTTTGACAATATTTTTCAGGACAGTAAAAAATACAATTAATCCTCCTTAATTTTAATAAGTTTAAATTAGATGTCCAAATCCAAGCCTTCTCCAAGCCTTCTAGGTTTTCCGTAGGAAGTGTTTAGAGACAGTCATCTCCAACTGAATTGGAATAGAAGACTATAAATTTGCAGATGATGTAGAAAGATGACAAGACAATTATTACTCATTTTTCACAAGAGAAGGACTATGGAACACATAGCTAAGTCAACATTCTGTCTTTAAAATGAACATGGTGTGTAATTAAATCATCTAATATGTCACAGGATGCAGTAAAATAATAAAAGAAATTATTTTAAAAGATGTAGAAAAGTTCAAGAATAGGTCTGTTGCTGAGTTATTGCATGTACTAATTTGACTGTGACACTTGCCTTGAGAAACCCCTGTGCTTCTCAATGAGATGGGGAGGATATACTGGGGACAAATATTTCCAGCTGCTGGCCAGCATCAGAAACAGGATATTATTCTGAACTGATTTTTGCCCTGCTTTGGGGTTTTATGTTCCTTTGTCTCCTTAGGTCTAAAGAGCATCACTGAAATGACACTGCAGTAATACAGAGTAATCATCTCAGCATTGTCAAAATTTTTGTAAGCATTATGTTGCAAGAACAATTTATTGTAATATTTCTGAAGGCAGTTCTGAGTTTGTTTTTCTAAGGGAGCTCAATACAGCAAGAGCAAAAGCTGACTTCCTCAAACACAGTGACCCTGGACTTATGAAGTGAGCATATAGGGTGGGTTTTGGTGCCAAGCTGCCACCAAAGCCTCTTTATCACTCCTTCCTAAGCTGGACAGGGAGGAGAAAGTAAAATGAAAGGTTCATGGGTCGAGGTAAGGACAGGGAGAGATCACTTACCAGTCACCGTCATTGGCAAAACAGACAAGACTTTGGGTAAAAAATTAATTTAATTTATTACCTATCAAATCGGAGTAGGATAATGAAAAGTAAACCTAAATCTTAAAAAAAATAAATCTTACCCCATCCCTCCCTCTTTCTTGGCCTTAAATTTCCTCCTGATTCTCTACCTCACTCTCCCTCAGTGGTACAGGTAGATGGGAAATGGGCTGCAGCCAGTTCCTGGCATGGTGTCCTGCCCCACTGGCCCTCCATGGGCTGCAGGGCACAGCTGCCTCACCACGGGCTGCACCACGGGCTGCAGGGGAATCTCTGCTCTGCCTGGAGCACCTCTGCCCCCTCCTTCACTGACCTGGCTGTCTGCAAGGCTGTTCCTCTCACGTATTCTCACTCCTTGCTCTCTCTGCAGCTGCTGTTGTGCAGTAACTTTTTTACCTCCTTGAATCTATTACTCCCAAGGTGCTACCACCATCACCGACGGACTCAGCCTTAGTCAGTGGCAGCTCTGCCTTGGAGCCAGTTGGCACTGCCTACATTGGACATGTGGGAAGCTTCAGGCACCTTCTCAGAAAAACCACCCCTGTAGCCCTCTGCTACCAAAACCTGGGCACACAAACTCGATACAGAGAAATGTGTAATTCTGCATTGGGCATCTGACTGTAAATTCAGTTTGCCTGACTGAGAGATGGCAATGTTTCCACTCAGAGTGTTGATTCTTGCACAAGATATGGAGGTGAGTTGGGAAAAGTATTACAGAGCCTTCAAGAGGGATATCTTCTGTGCACAGTCCTAAGTTTTTCACCTTGGAACAGGAAGCATTGAAAGGAAGCAAAGTCTTCCCACATCTTGTTCTGAACATTCCAAGGCATGAACTGAAGGTTTTGGTTCTTTTTCTTTCTTACTCCTAAATATTCACACAAAAGTGGATGGGATAGTAGAATAACAGGATAAAAATCTGATGAACTTTGGCTACTACAGTTTGAGTAGTTCTCTCTGTGACTATCACTCTCCAGCCTAACCTCCTGGCAAAGTCTGTACCTTCAACTTTCACTTTCCTTCGGTGACATCTGACCTTGGGCTACAGTCTGACCCTGCTTATGTACTTTACATTTGTATGAAGGAAAAATCCAGAATGGTTTGATAATCCAGACTGTTAGAGGAAAATATGCCAGATCCAGCAGCCCAGGGGAGGTGAGGATGCTGGAGCTATGTGCCCACAGCTCCTCCCAGTAGTGAGGCTGGAAATGTTCTCCCGGGAGGCACAGACACAAGGAGCACCACATCGGTGTACACATGGCTGGCCACACAGGTCACAGACAGACACACAGAGCACTCACACAAACACAGGCAACAACGACAGCCTCATCCTGCTCCTCTCCCTGGGCAGAACCGGGGGGTCTCTAGTGAGAGCATTCCTTCCTCCACAGGATGGACCTCTCCAGTGGCTGGGCTCAGGCACTCAGTCTGCCTCACAGCTGGCTCCTGGATCCCGGTCAGTCCCCCAGCTGCTGGCCCCTGGATGTATGAGACCCCCTATGTAACTGCATAGACCACATCACTCATCCCCCCACACCCTGAGCTGGCTGGTTCTCCTCTGGGCCCACAGCCACCACCACACATGGTGTCACCCTTAGAGTCACACACACACATATGGGTCTCATTCCTAGAGACCCCATCAACTCTGGAAGCTGGTGGGACTCTGCTGGTCACACCTATAACCTGCTCTGCTATGGTCTCATCCTTACAGACAGACAGACAGACAGACACCTGGCTCACACTTCATGTACTTGCAGGTATCTCTGCATGTGCTCACATGCCCACCAGCACACCCACACTCTGTCCATCATGGACATACAGACCCCCTGCAACCTGAGGTCGCCTCTGGTTGCTGCACTCAGACCCCATAACACACACGTACACAGAAAGCAGAGAGCCTGCGCCCAGGAAATGTGAAAGGAGTTTAATTAGGGATAGGGAATAAACCAGACTGTATTTCTCAGGCAAAGGGTGTGGACAGACAAAGGTGCCAACCTGATCCCTATTTACATGTATCCAGCCCTTTTCATCTGCCTAAACCTCTATTTTCCCACGTTTGTTGCTTCCTCAAATCACCTAGATGCCTTCTTTCTCCACCTTTGTTTTCTACCCTAAGCATCTCACAAGAAATCCCCTATAATCCCGAAGAGCTTTTTCCCTGCACCCCGTGTGCCCCACCCCTTGGCAGAACCTCCCCCTGGTCAGAAGGATGATATGGAGGGCTCTTCCTGAGGACTCCTCCCGTGGACTCCATGTCTGGGCACCAGGGGTGGTGGCTCTGCTGGGCCCACCTGGGGAGGGGCCTGGATAGGACATCCATGCCTTGGGAGTCCTTCACTCAGGATCCCTGCCATCCATTGTCTCTCACTGTTCCTTTGTGGGAACTTTTATCACTTAAACACTTTCCTGCGCAGCAGGAAGCAGTGGAAAGTCCTGGATTTCTACCTCTCTGCATTGCAGCTGGGCAAGTTGGAGCTCCAGGTCTGTGCAGTTGTCTAGCTGGTCTGTTCTCCAGCTGCCATGTTCCAGTTTCTCCTCATGCACGCATTGCACAGGCTCCAGGTACCATAGGCCGTGCTTTGTATGCATACTGGGACAGGGCCAAGACATTTTTTCTAGAAATACGATTATGAAGAACATCGGCACCAGAATATGTGAACATCTCAGAATAGAAATAGAATAGAATAGAATTTTTGCTCCAGGCCCCCAGAAGAGTGCTATTCATCCAAACAGCTGCTCTTTTCCCCAAATATAGATAAAGAGATTGATAACTTGATTTACTGCTTTTAGAAAAATATTTAAACTTTATTCTTCTTAGGAGCATCATGGTCAGTTTAGAGTTCTTGCAGTTTGGACATGTAGGATTTCTTAAATTGCTCCACAGAAGAGGATTAATGAGCTGGCTAAGGTTGCGAAGGGAATCCTTTGCTGTGCCATCTTCATGGAGGCAGCTTTGCAAAAGTGAAAATTCCAGTTACCTCTTCGCAAAGTTGGGTCTTGCTGATGCCACACCACATTTGTACCAGACTGCTTGAGCCCTACACCTGGCCAGCTGCCAGGGGGCTGGGAGGACAAGTGACTTATTCAAGTGTGCTGGGAATGTGTGTAGTACAGAAAAAAGTGTGAGCAGCACTGCTGGTTCAGATGCATTTGTCCTCAGAATAAGAACAAAATCAGGACACGTTCCTACTGCGGAGGCTTGAATAGAGTCTTTCTCTTTACAGTGGCTGAAAGACAAATTCAGCCTAAAAGTAAGAGTATGATGAAGGGAACTCTAACAGTATAGAAAATTAACCATTGTTATAATTTATCAAGGGCAGCAATGTCCTTCCTTGAACAAATTTTAGCTCAAGATCTATTCAGGCATACATTCCAGTACAAAAAAGGCTTTTGAGCTTGAAATAACACGTAGAAAGACAATCTTATAGTGCCATAATGCACAAGGTTGGACTAGAGGATTTTTTTTTTTTGTCCTTCAGGTCTGTGAGTTTCATGTAGTTCCTGTCTGCAAGAAAGAGAAGCCTTGTCAGTACGTGCTAAACGTGTACTGTCCTTAAAAGGAGCACATGTGCAAATGGGATGACTGTGGTGGGAAATGGGGAGACTGGTTATAGGGTGATAAAACAGCAGCTGGTGGTTTCTGTGCTAGGATATTAAGACACGTTAAAAATACACCTTTCTCCATTATTAAAGATAAAACAACACAATTTGCATGAAGAGGAAGCTAATGCAATGTGGCAAATGACCAAATGCCGAGTGAAAGAGAGAAACACAATAGAAGAGAGGCCAACAGACCAGAAAGGGATTTAGGGTAGTGAAAAGCAGTAGAAAGGAAGCAGAAGTGATTGTGTTTGCCAAAGATGCTGCTGTGATACCTGTGTGTGCAGAGTCCCACTCAATGAGAAGAACTGGATCACCATTCTTTGAAATGTCTTTCTTTCTTTTCTTTGTGCTTCAAAGCATCACTTAAGATTCACATGTCTGGTACATCACACATACCTACTTGAATGCCTTTCTCCATGAGAAAAATTGTATCTTTCATCAAGGTAATGTGTTTTTTTTAAACTGTCAGAATCATTCCAATGAAATGCATGAAGAAATCAATAGCAGAATTGTATTAAAGAAAAGCCACAGCTTTGCTCACAGTTAAAGGTTTCAAGTTCAATAATGTTGGACTTTAGAGAGAAGGAAAGAAATTTCCTTCATTTTTACTATAATGCACTTAATGCACCATACAGAGAAGAATAGAAGTGCTGTCCAATAGACTCTTTGTGTTTTCCTCAACCTTTGCTATCAGCTTCCTTCTCCATTACTTTTTAATTCTTGTTCGTTTTCAAAAAAGACCCCTCCACTGCAAACTAATTTAATTCCTTCCAGCGGCACTGCACCAGATATCACTGCATCCTGTCACAAACCATATCTGTGATGTTAGAGAACTATCTTTTATTTTGAAATATTGGTAGAAAATACATTCCTGGTTCTGTTCTTTCTGAGGTAAGAAAGAAAAAAGAAAGATAAAAGAAAGATAAAAGAGTGGGCTACTGCCACAATGAGTACATTTTTTCCAAACAAACCTGTTCTCAGTATGTTTATACACAATGAAGAGAAGAACCAGATAAGCAAGATGTAATTTCCTTCTGTCACAAATAAGACTATTTATTGAAGGATTATTTTCTTTGGCAGTCCTTTTATGTCAGAAATGCAGGACTGCCCCAAAACAGCTGATTCTGTTTGGAACTATTCCCAACGACCTAGCTGCGATTCCTGGCTATACCTTAGGGATTGTTGTCCTCAGTATTTGTCTCTTTGGTGTCTCTAAGTTGTCTTCTTCCATTTAAATGCACTTCAGGCAGTCATTTATCACAACCTCCCTTTGAACTAAGCTCGCTTTTTTCTCTTACTGTCTTTGAATACTCCTCCCACCGACAGCTACTCTTTCTTTACATTCTTTTTACATTACTTTGCGTGGGTTTTTCTGCCAGCTACCTCTTACAAGAGAGTTTTGCTTTCTGATTTTAAATAGAATTTCTAATAAATACTATTTACTTTTCTAAAGTAAATACTTTTCTGGTGAGGGAGAAAGCATTTCTGCCACGGAGCAGACAATTGCCTGTATCTTTACAAATATTTAAACTGGGGTTTAGGTTTGCATGGTCTGACCATCTCTGTGTTAATAAATTGCATAGTGGCTCAACACTTCCCTGTCCCACTCTGATTGAAAAACTGGTTACCTTCCACCAGGAACAAACTCTGATCTTGTTTCCACCTGAAAATCAGAGTCTCTGGGAATACTTACGAAAGCATGAATGTGATTAAAGACCTGATGTCCAGGGAGACCACAGTCAGTAGCACTGACTGACCATATAGCCTTGTCTTCACTTGCTCCCACATCCATGGTATTGTTTTGGGCTGTTCACTCCCCACAGCAGACAGCAGTTTCTGTTTGATATTATGGGCTTTGAGTCCACCAGCAGTTTTCCACCTCCTGCAATAATGCAAACAGCAATGACAAGGTACCTCTTGGCTCTTTTTTCAAAGATTCCATCAAAATGCCCCTCCTTTTGGGAGAGGGGGAAAAAACGGTGCTGGTGAATCCTTATTTGCCTCCTCGCATGCACGATAGTAATGCTGTTAGCCAGTTTGTACCAACTTCTTCTCTCTTCATGGACTTAGACTGGATAGAGGCATGATCTGTGCTTGAGATTCCCAAACTGGTGAAAAATGGAGCAGCTGTGCTGGCTGAAAGGCTGATGGAAGGTTTGCCTATGGTAGAATTAAGAAAATTGAGATGATGTTTACTTTTAATTTCGTAGTAAGTCTAAGGCATCTCCTAGAGAGCAGACAAAAAGAAAAAAGTGTGAATAATAAAAATTCAATAAATTATTAATCTGACTTACATATTATCTGATCCTATTGCATTGGACATAATATCAAAAGAGTAAGTTAATTTGTAGTTTGAAGTTTTGCAGTGCCTATTGTTTCCCCTTTACCTGTAGAAAGCCTCTGTGGTCTCCTGTGTGTAACTTAGCATCCAAGAGCTGAAGTGCAGGGTGAACTGGGATCTGAGAGAGCAGATGGGTGACTGACAGTGCTTTGACCCACACTTGTAAGGCAATGATGAAACAGTGAGCCTGTCTCTAAAATGTCAGGGATTGTCTAGTACTTTCTGGTTCAAACAGATTAAAATGGACTGTGTCACCTCCTTTTGCAAAGCAACAGTTCCTCAGTATTGGCCAAGCAGTGAATTTACTACTCCGGTTCTGACAGATCAGACCCTTTAGCTTTTTTATTTCAAGGTAAGGACAGCTTTTACATCGTAGCTTTGCACCCAGAGACACTTATTCTCTGTCTCTCCTGTGCCAGCACACTCTGCTCTCACTGCAGTCACTTAAGTCAGCAGAGATGAAGGGAACAGGAAGGTCAAGATCTACAGGGAGAATAAAAGCACAGCCTTTACTTGCAGGGGAGGAAGTGATGGGACAAAGTTTAAGGCTGCTGCTGAAGTTAGACC
The DNA here is from genome assembly GCA_013397845.1 of Melanocharis versteri. Taxonomy (NCBI): domain Eukaryota; kingdom Metazoa; phylum Chordata; class Aves; order Passeriformes; family Melanocharitidae; genus Melanocharis; species Melanocharis versteri. The sequence goes on along the minus strand of VZTG01007484.1, from coordinate 202,483 downwards.
TGATGAGGAGCACACTGGTCTGGTGGAGGGTGTCCCTGCCCATGGCAGGGGGGTTGGAACTAGATGATCTTTAAGGTTCTTCCCAACACAATAACTCTGTGATTCTATGAAACACTGAAAGGGTCTATGGCAAAGGCTTGTGGAAAGATTAAAGAAGATCAGGAAGACACCTGGAGCAGGGTAGTGTCTGCTAGAAACCTTGTGTTGGTATTGCTCTTCTGTGTGCCCAAGGGCATCCTGATCATATTTCATCCAAGGATGAAGGCATGGGAGGGAAAACTCTGTATCATCATTCTTGTGGAAAGATTAATGATGAAGGCCTGGTACAGGCAAGTCCATTTGCTTTAAATTAACTCTTGTAATTAACTGGTGGCTTGGCAGCTTCCCTTGGTTTTTCCTGTGTAATGCTCTAACGAAACAGAGTGGACAAATCCTGGGACTACTTCCCTAGTTACTGTTGTCCTGGCAGAGTGCTTAATGCACATTCACGGCCATAGCATTCAAAGACATCTCCCGGCTCCACAGCATCGGCCTCCTGTGTGTGTTGAGGGATTGAAAACTATCCTGGGTTTCCACCCCAGTCTCTTACACATGGGGGCTGTCTGCTGGAGTGGCACTGTGCCAGCCATTCCCGCATTCCCGCAGTGGGGGTTTACCAAGGGCACAGCCGGCTGTTTGCTGCTGGTTTGCATGGTGCCTTGTGTGAAGGGCTTCTTACACCTGCCCTGAGCACTACCTGTCCCAAAGGAAGACATTAAATGTTAATGAGTAGGAAGCAGGACAGGGTGCAGCCATGGATTTTCAGAAGGGTCCAAACCCACTGTCAGCTCAGCCTTTCAGGAAGCAGCAATATGTTAAAATACTGTCTATTTGTAAGACTTCCCTTGGCTGTCAGATCCTCTATGTTTAAAAAATATGGGACACAAGACAATAGATATTTTCAGAAAGCATCTGCTGTAAACAAAAATGTGCACGTGCATATGACTGCATATAATGGATACACTCGATTTATGAGAGCGCTGAAAAACCAGCTAGATTTTGTGTGCAGATATATATGGAGACCACTTTTATAGTCTGTGTGTGTGTGCACACATTTAAATACACAACAGTATGAGATCTCTTTTGGTGCTCAATACTCTTCTGATCTTCAGTAGTTTTTTCACTCAAAATGGTGCCAAGAATAGCTGAATTTGTGGTTAAAAATTGTGTGCCTGGGCAGTGGTATTGTACCAGGTGCTCTTACTGCCTTGATGTGCCAACAAGCCTCGTGAGTAGGAACTGGAATTGCTCTATGAGGACAAATACTTTTTATTAGTTACAGTATATTTCCCTAAAAAAATACTATTTTTCAGAATGTCTCTACTCAGACATACCTACCCAAGTATACAACATTCTCCATGTTTTATGGGTATTAAATTACTGTGGAATTAGAACTTCTTGAATTTGAAAACTGTTTGAGTAATTGTTCAGGGTCTGTGGTCTATGTCATTCTCTTTTTTCTTCCCTTTTTTGTTGTTTTTTTTAAAATTTTCTTTCCTTGGTTTGGATGCAAAATTTTCTAGTTTCCACATCAGTTTGCCAGAGTTTGGTTGTGTCTCAAGGGAATGAATAGCCATTGCCACCAACTCTTCAGAGAAGTTTCAAACACAGTAAAAAATAAAATGAAATAACGAACACACTTGAAGACATAAGATGAGACTGTGCAGCAAGCTGTATGTTAGAATTTTGAAACACTTTGTACTCGGCTCCTGTGAGCTGACAGTGGTCTGTGTGTACACTGAATTTCATAGGGAGCTACCCGACTGTCAGAAATAGCTGTAAAAAAACCAAACCGCAGTATTTCACTAAAAATCAGTTCTTTTTATGTACATGCTCTTTCTTTCTGGCACTGAAGGAGGGGTTTCAGGCTTCTTTTGCTTTTATAAGCTCTCCAGTTATTTTTCAGTGAGAATATTCCATAATAAAATGTACAAGCACAGGTTATTTTTTTATCTTAACTGCAATTCACAAAGGACTTTTGCAGTCAGACCATCCCAATACAGAAACTCTGACTCACTGAAGTGAGCATCCAGAACCAAAGCCCCTTTGGACCTAGAGATAAACCTCAGGAGTAGCATCTGCCTTTGGCAAGAACTTAACCCTTTCAGCTCTTTGGTGTGAGCTGTGCCCATTCTGAAACAGATCCAGAAAGGAAGTTCAGATTATTCTGAAATTCCAGGTTTGGGCTCCACCAAAACCTAAAGATAACCCTTTTTTCCCCCTGAAATCTACATGAGATTAAGAGGAATGCCTGAAATGTGAATCTCTGCTCAGGACAGGTAATGTTAAAAAATGCACAATGAAGTAAAAGGTATAAACACAGCATGAGCCAAGATTTGTTGGTTTACTTGTAAAACTAATACAGGCTTCAAATTTTCTGTGTTAGACGAAGAACCCCAAGTGGGACTTATGGTAGCAACTACGGTTTATTTTCCACTTTAGCTTTTCAAAAGTTGGTGTCAAACCATCAAAAGATGACAATTAATTAACTGCATTTTTACTGTAACTATGAAAAGAGAGAAATTGTCTCAGAATTAGTAGCCTTAAATTTGCTGCATTTGAGTCATTCCAATCTGCTATATGTGAATTTTTGTGGAGACTTCTTAATTTAGTGACTGAGCCAATTCAAATTGTAGTAGTACAGAGGCTGCTTTCATAATGCAGCATCCAGGTGTCTTTGGCAAAGTCCATGCAGTAACAGTTCAATTCTACTCTGCTATCATACGTGTTCTAAAAAACATTTTAAAAAATAAATAATTTAAAAATCTTTCTGTCCGATACAGCAAAACCAATTTGTGCCCTTTATGGTCTGACAGCTTAATTTTTATTTCTTCAAGAAAAAAATCATTCCATTCCTAAACCCAATTTGGGGTTATACAGTTTGTTAAAAAGCCTCAGGAATTAGCAAGCAGCTTTTAGGAATGTTTAACTTAAAAACAGCCAGGAAGGTTTGGGTTTTTTTCCATTTGTTTAAAAAAATTATATTCCCTCAAAATGAGACCTTTGTGCCAAGTTTTATTCTGGAGCACAGCTTTACAGCTGAGCTAAAACCCCCTATAATAGGAGAAAAGTGACAGACCCTTAACTATAGTAGCATGAACAGCACTGCTATAATTCCTGGGTGAACTTTGTCCCTGGATGTGTGTTTTTGGAGTGTGCCGGGGTGACATTCAGCCTCTACATTCATTTTTATGATAATTCAGAGTAAATTGTGGTGCAATAAACTCTTCAAGCCTGTCTTTCTTGTGAAAGCCATGAATCAATCAGCTGCAGGCTTTTTTGGGTCTTTTCAATGTATAGTGATCATTTAGATTTGACATGCATTGTGAGACCTTGGCTTAGCTCCTCTCTATGGTCTGTCATTAATTCCAGCCTTTACTGTTCTGAAGTACAGTGAAGGATGACTGAGAAATCATTGCCCCTCTTCAGCTCTGTTATTGCACAAAATAGCAGCGCAATAATTTTTTGTCAATGTTTTACTCTAAAAGCTTTCTACATCAGTTTTGAAAAGGAAGCAATAAAGCCCATTCAATGGTATGAATAAAAATCCTTTGAGGTTTAGGCGCAGGGCTGCTTTTCTTCAGCTGGTAATCAAATTGGAGCTAAAATGAAATTGAGTTTTCTTATGAAAATAGCCTTTGTTGCTGGGAAGGCTGGTAATTCATAAACAATAACCTGCTCTTTTGTGTGGATAATAATATATTCATGTTCTTTCAATAGGGTAAAAGCCAGACCTAGTGCATTATGGTACAGTAAAAATAGCAGAAGGAGCTTGCTGGAATAATCTTGAAGAAGAGATGTAGCATTCGGTGACTTAAGCTTTCAGCTCCCATCTGAAATTGTACTTTGCTTTTATTTGCGAGCCGGGTTTTAGTTGTTGATTTGTTGCCGCTATACAATATTTGGTTAATTGTGGAAGATCTCAAGCTGTGCTCATCACTGCTCCTGCGAAAGCTGCTGCCAGCTGCTAGAAACAGAGCCTGCTGCTACAGGATGTACACTATTCACAGGAGCAGCCTCTCAGCGCTGATTATCACTGAAGAGTTGCCTGCTCTCCATCACTGCGCGCCCTGCACGCAGCCGGACCGCGGAGCGCGGGGAGGCAGCCTGCCTGCCCTCTGCTCAGGGTAAGGGAAGGCGTGCGCCGGGCTGCCCACGGCGCGCCGGGACAACTTGCCTGGGAATTTTCCAAGCGCTCGTGGGGAAACAGGCTCCCAGCCCCCGGGAGGATGGCGTGGGCTCAGTCGCTTTGGAGCCGAGCGGGGGCTGGAGGAGGATATGAGGGGCAAAGAGTGAAGGTTTCCAAGTGCTCTGTGAGGTGCTCTTGGAAATGTTGCTTTGGGGTTCGGTGTTTTTTTCTAATTAGCCGGGCGAGACTTTGGAGGTTTGGTTCGGCACTGGTTCTTGTTGAATTGGCGTACCTCGTTGTCACGTCTGTGTTTTGTGACTCGATGCTAAAGGTCTTGGTTTGGATGGAGGTTTCTCCCCAGAAAGGTTGTGTGAGCAAAGGCAAGAGGCTGGCAGAAAACTCTGGGAGCATGTCCTGTCTGTAGTGACTCTTTTTCTTTGCCTCGGCTTGCGGGGAGTGGAGGGTAAACTTCAGTCTGAGTACCTGAAATTACCTCCTTCCCGCTCCTCTCCATCAGTTTATGCTTTTAAATTGTTGATAGCTTTGATAGTGCAGAGCTCTGAGTGGTGACAAATTTGCATGCAGACACAGACATGCAAAAATGCTGATTTGGAGTCTGTTTACGTGTAAGATGCAGCCTTGATCAGCCTCACCAACGCTGAGGTGAGAGATTGCTTAAAGATTTAGCTGAATTTTGACTAGTCTTCCTGCCTGGATTACAGAACTAATACTAAAGCCACTCGTCAGAGTGCCCAGGGAGATGCAGGGTGAGACATGATAGCTGGTCAAAACTGTGCCATTACTTGTGGATTTCAGTGGCAGGGGGGACTGGAGGACTGAGCGTGTCTGGTGGCAAGTCGGAAGCAGCTTTGCAAAGGGCTTTCTAAGTGGAAGGGTTTGTAACCCAGACTCTGCAAGCCACACTCTTTTTAACTGAAATAAGGAATGGATTAATACCAGGTGTATTGTTCTCCTTATAAACTTACCAAAGGCTTTAGAAAAGTTTAACCCCCCTCCTCCCTCGCTGAACCAGAACATATCCAAGGCAGATAAAAGTAAATGAGAATGTAAAGTCTTACAATGCAGATTATTTTCAAAGTAACATTGACATTAGATCTGTACCGTATGCAAGGCTGTCTTGAAGTAGTTGCAGAGGTTTTTATTCATTTTTAACAGTGAAATTACATGCTTAACAAAAGGAACTTTTAAAGGCACAGTGGTAACTGACAGTCAAAGCAATATATGTCATTATCCAATTAGTACACACAAATGTGTTTTTATTATTCACTTAACATACCTCTGTGTTTGGCTCCCACAAATACAGTGTTTTATTTCTCAAAGTGTTTTAAGACTGGTATATGTTTTACTGCTGCAGTTAGAATAACATTTGTGCACATTACAAGTATTTATATAGTTGTTGCTCATTGGGTTAACTCTGTCTAGAAAAAAACCTTTAAAATCAAAAATTGTGGGTAAATGCTGGTTAGAAAAAATGTAGCATGCACTCAATTCCAGTTTTCTTCAGAATGGGAAAATTTGCTTTATATTACATTTAAAGTTGAATTGAGATAAATAATATTGCTTGTGTTTAAAAGAATGATAATATAACTAAATTTTCAAGTGCATTTGAATGGAATGTATGTTAGCATATAAAAGAGCATCTGTTGGTACTTACTAATATGAGAACAGAGAGTCTATTCAACAGAAGCAACCTTTTTGTTTTGGTGAAAAATAAACTATCTGGCACTGTGGTTTTGGCATTTGTTTCATTGGGAAACTAGTGAACTGACAAGTGGTGGTGATATTAGCTTTTTCATTACAAGCTTAGCAGAGTCCTGGTGCATTGCATTATCAGAGTTCTTTAGGAGGAAACATTTCAGTTGTAGTTGGACAGTGCTGTTGTCCTAGTACCAAATACATACAATAGGTATAACAGGTTTGCCAAGGAATCCACTTTGTCTACAGCTTTAGACAGAATTTTCCATCTCTTGCTATATTTGAATAAGATTTAGTGAATGTGTTTGAAGTGGAGTATGTTTCCTAATGCTTCCGATGTTGGATTCACCTTTGTCATGGAAATGCATGCTTTGTTCTGGGTTTCATGTAGAAAGGATTCTTCATTTAGGTATGAGGTGCTCTAATCAAGCTCTGGTATGGGCACAGACGTCCATGAAAACAAGCAACGTCTTTAAATTTCACTAGCATTAGACATTTCCCACACTGATAGCACCAGAGTGGGACAGCTGTACACTAAAGAAAGTACAAGCTTCCCATGAGAGAGCTGCTAATGCATCTCATGCCCAAGTATTATCCTGTTATTTAGCAGTGTTATGAATTAGGAATAATTACCTAACGGTGAAACACTGTAAGACCTCCAAACTAATTTCATGATGCCTATTTTAGACTATAATATAAATAAATATGATTTTTATCAATGTTAACTTTATGTACTGCTGTAACTCACAAAAGCAGATATTTTCAATTGCAATTAGCATTTCTAAGTTTATAAAGGAACACATTTGCAGTCTTTGCAGCCATAAGTTACAGGCTACTTATTATAACACACAAAGTTGTCCCCTGTTGACATAGTTGGTTGGATGATGTTCGGTACATTTGCCTTGAAATTTGAAGTTTCTGCTGATGCTGGAACATAAATTCTTTACTGAATATGACTTCCCCTACAGATACAAGGCAAATGCTAGTAATTATTTTGCCATAAAAAGCAAGTTCCAACGATCGCACACAATAGTGTAATTGAAGGCCATCAAACCCTGTAGTAAAATAAAAATTAATATATTCAGGTTTGGCATATCTTACCTAATGAATGCATCCTACCCCTGGGAAAAAAAGCCCTGACCCTTTACATAAGAAAGTAAACTAAATGAATTAAGTTATAAACGTATTTTTACACATTTGCTGTCTCTGTACTATCTGTGTAGAAATTTTTCAGCCTTGTTTTCTAAGTAGTTTGTGGTCACCTTGGCTGGATTTCCATGTAGCTGTTTTTTGAAAAAAGTGTATTCAGTAAAGGCATATCCAGATAATTTATTCGTATTAGAAATCTGGTGCTAGAATAGCTCTGACACCAGGCTTATCTGATAGGCTTTAAAATGTGTAAAAATAATACTTAAGATGAAAAATATGTTAAAATATTTTTATCAATAATTATGATAATGGAGGTCACAAAGTGCAACCTGCATTGTGCGGATGAATGTCTATAGAGTGCTGTTTCATAGACCTTCCTGCTTTTGCTCCTCTGATTGTTGTGTTTGCTCAAACTTTGTAGATTTTAGTAAAATGCTGTACTTCTTTATGTAAATTGCAGAGATAAAAATTGAGAGCAGCCTGAAGTTTCAATACTTTCATGTCTGTCTATTTAAATCCTTGAAAACTGAGAGCTTGTTTATGGATGTCTTTTTATTTTCAAGTTAGATGTAAGGTTAGCAGACTTCAATGTTTATTGTGTTCTCAGCTTTCAATGCACTCTGTCTTATCGGTGTACTGGAATCCACGTGGTGCATATAAAATGAAAAGCTTTGAGTATTTTTATTAAGACATCCAGGAAGAGCTCTGTAAACAAGGCTTTGCCTTCTAGTGCTCAGGCTTTGCATTGTCACCTGTTGTAAACACACTCTTATTTCCTCGTTATGAAATGTGGCCAGAAAAAAAGAGCAGATCTCTAATGTGTGTGGTGCCTTCTTAATGCAGCTATTCGAATACCAATGTTCTGCTTTGAAATAGGAATTTTCTCCTTTATGAGGAGAGCTGGTTCCTCAACTTTTTTCAATTTGATGGCCTAAGGGTGGTGTTATTTTACAGTGCAATTCAGCTCATTTTATCCGAACTGTTCTTAAAGATGGTTGGAGCAGCATCTTTCTGCTTTAAGGCTCTCAAACACTCTACAAATAAGTCAATAAATGTAAAATATTTTGCTGGCAGTTGAGCTACTTAAGGGGCTTCAGCAGTTGAAAGAAAGGAGGGATTCCACTTTAATAGCTTTTAGAGGTTCAAAATGGGCTGGAAATAAGCAGGGGAAAATCAACTAAACAGTGAACTGAAGCAAAATTCCTCCAATTTGCTGTTACAGACAGGAAACCAGGATCCTAACTCTCCACTGTCTAGTACTTTGCTGTTTCTCTGGTGATTTCAGGAAGTAGGTAAAAAATGGAGGCTGGCATGGCAGCTGTGTTACAGTTCAAAGGTCTGGGCATCCTCCAGGTTAGATTATGAAATTGGAGGAGGAGGAAATGGTGGCTGGGCACAAGTTTCTGGGACCACAGGCTACCCCACAATAATAGTGGTATAAATGTACAAAAAGCACCCGCTGCAACTGTAGGGAGTTTTAAATCACTCTGCACAGCTGTGAAGAATCAGATGTTTAAGGAAGTAAATTCTTGATGAAATGATCTCTCAGAATATTTCTAGCATCATCTCTGATGCCACCGGCCAGAGAGAATACATGTTGCAAAATCAGACCAATGCATATTGGGTATATTGAGTATGTACATAGAGGAGGAAATATAAATGGGCAGTTCTTAGGAATGTGGAGAAGACTATCACAAAGCATGAAACAGTCAATTAAAAAAAACATTACTTATGCCTTTGTGATAACCATATTTTTTTCTTTGTCCATACATGGATATTTTTTCACTGGTTTTCTTACCTCTCTGCAAAACAGTTTTATCTTCTCTTAATTTTAGCTTATCATTGCGCAAAGCACTGGTCCTGATTTCCCCAGAGCATTCCATCACTTAAATATCTGTAACTAATTTGAAATCAGATGTGAAAGTGATGGGAAACACTGGGAAATCAGGTGTGCACTCAGAGTAAAATGCAAGCTTTGCAAAAGTTTTTCAGGTCTCTTTTTCATCAAATGTAAAAGCATTGAAGTTGAACAGCCTTTCTCTTTTGCTCCTTAAGCCACCCATGTTTGCTAGTGTTAAGGTCATCTATAAAAAATTATGTTCCCACTGCCACACTGAAGCCGAAGAGATAACAGCCTTTTCAGAAAAACTGGAGCAAGAAGTAATTGGTGTGTCCACTACACAGTACCATAGAAAAAAGAAAAATGTAAGGGTACTCGTTATTATAACTGTTATGGGTACTAATTTTCATGGTCTAGGCTTGTAGCACATCTGAAGCATTAAACAGCCATCCTCAGACACTTATCCAGCCTTTTCCCAAACACTGCTTACACTGAAGAAAGAGTACAGTTTATACTTCTACCAATCAGCAAAGATACAAAACTTATAGAGAGTTACAAAAATGTCATTACAGTCTCCCTAGGAAATGGAACATCCAGCTGCAAAGCATTTATAAAGTACATCAAATACTTCATATCTCATAGCAGTTAGCAAAATGTGTCTTGATTTATCTGTTTGAGAGCTCATCTCCAGTGTCTCTTTGGATCTGGTCTTAATCTTTCATCAAGGTCTTTCAGGGAAGTTTTTAACCATATTGGAATTGCGAAAATGTTGCATTTAAACCATATTGGAAATGTGGCATTATGTTGCTTTAACTGTCAATTTTTTACAAAATCAATGTAAACATGCCCATAAGTATTAAAGGATAAAATGACATTGGACTCTCCAGTTGTTTTATTAGGCTGAGATGCAAATATGTAAGATGAATAATGGACTACTGATTAACACTTGACTTCATAATCTGACATAACTGTACTGAAATCATTAAAATAATTTGTCAGTTCATAAGAAGATTTGCTGTAATGAGTTTTTAAAGCGAATTGAATAGTTTCAATAGATCTTCAAACCAGAATAGCATTTTAAATGAGACTCTACTGCCTGTTAATTTAATAAAGCATTTCAGCACTTAAAATCAGGTAATACTCTGGTTAGTCTAACAGAATAAGAATGTGGGAGTTGAGTTACTCAAGTTTGAGATGTGCATCTGAGACTTTGACATTGATGGCCAGCATCCTCATCAGTCTTGAGGCTGGAGTATAAAAGTACAGTGTTGAATGGATATAGAAAAAGGTCCAGTTGATACAGATCTCTAATCTGGTGGGAACCTTACCATTTAAGGTTCAATTCTGGGTGACCAATTTTTGTCTTCTATTGTTGGTGAAAGCACATTTTGCTGAAGATGCTTCCTCAACGTCTCAACACTAATCTAATCCAGAACAGACCAGAATTTTTGTGGTACTAAGTAGATAAACATTCAACTTTGGATGTGTCTGAATTTTTATCCTCCTGAAAAACTATTTGGGACTCAACCTTTTGATGTCAACCCACTCCAGAATAACACCAGTACATAATCTTATAGAAATTCTGTCCAATTAGGTATTTGTACCTCAAATTTGTACCTCACATTGTGTGAGTAGGGGAAAGAGGGCATTGATCCTCCTTCAGTATTCCTCTCAACACTAAGTAACAGCTTAGAAAAATGGATGTTTAGTTATTTATAAAGATAAGACCAAAGTTTTTAATGTAATAAGGGAGCTCATTTTTTGGAACACTGAATTCCTGTTGTCCCTAGAGATCAAGCTTTTGTGTGTGTAAATGCTGCCTTGGATGGCAGCACAGCAAAAGGAAAATGTCCTGTTCAAAGAAGCAAAGAGTCATTAAACTGCAAGAGTCCATGTTTTCAAAATAATGGCCTGTCTGAAAGTAGGGGTGTAGGTGTGTGCAGAGGACGTGAACCAAAGGACACATATGGTGATGAAAGGCTACTGACAGTCCCATCCAAAAGCCCCCATAGAAACTGGCAAAGCTATGTGCTCTGTGAACTTTTGCAAACTTCCCGTCACATTCTGGGGGACATGTCTTTTCCTGGGCATTACACACATTCTGTGGATGTGCTGTGTGTTTTTAAAGGCTGTCTCTACCTGGTCGGATGTGCTCAAGCAGAGTACTCTGTTACACAATTCATCATGTGAACAAGACGTGATGGGTAGTGCAGGCTTGAGCAGGTAGCTCAAGTAACACCACTGCACAGTTTGTGGCACGGATCCAGCACTCAAAGGGATAAGGAACTTCCAAAATACCACCGAATAGAACATGAGAGACTGTTTGAGCTTTATAACACAGGAAGGGGATGTGTCAACTCTGTGATTGAATAATTGTATTCATTTTCCGTGTAGCTGAGAGAGGGTGGCTGTTGCTGTGCAAAACAGACACAGTATAAAATTCTCTGAAGACAACATTAGACTTGTTTGGAAAGGTGGATCCAACCGTATCTTTTGTGTTATAAAAATATGTATGAACCTAAAGCCTATGAGCTCTTTTCCTTTTTCAACTTAAGAAAGTCACAAGTGACTATTTTCCCGGGTAATGTTGACAAACAGAAATGCTGCGGGACTAGCTGTTCCTAAGGGACAGCCCATGGCACAATCATAGGTGGCAATAACTTACAGCTGCTCTCATTCCAGACTGGATATGACATAGAAACCTAAAGATAGAAAGATATTTGTTCAGTTACTAAGCTCTGGCAGCAGCCACATGCTGTAGTGATTCTGTTATCTGACAACTGCATTTCTGTTCTGAATGTCCAGGGGACATAATGCCTCCCATGATTTTCATTCTGCAAGGCAGTGAAGTATCTACTAGCCTAATAAAATAATGCTTCTCTCAGTAGACGATGGGCTAATGTCTCACGCTCCATTGAAGCTGATTGTCAAAAGCAGCAATGAGGGCTTGCCAGTTCTTTTTGGTAGCTTGTCATGTGGACGCTGACCTTGTGCAGCAGTGGCATTGCATCATCTGGGTACAGGACACCGGCAGGCTGCACAGGAATTAGCACTCCCTGGGAGGCTGGTGCAAACATAGCCTTGCAGAACACTACAGCAGGCTCCCTCCTCACTGGCACCCTCCTCACTCAGGGCTTTCCTTGTTTTAGTTTGTGCTGGATCCTTAAATAAGGAGATGAAAACGCTGTCAGGGCTTACCTCATTTTAATATTGAGGAAGAAGAGGGGAAAGCAACGAGTGTCTCTATTTTCTGCCTGACTTCCACTGTGGGGAGAAAGCCAGCAAGCATACAGGGTTTGGTGAAAAAGGAAACAATCGCCTCTCTTCATCAGGACAATCTTCTCCTTTTTCCTTGCTCTCTCTTCTGTTGCTGGCTTTATGTTATCTGCTGGCAAGGAAGTGTTGGGATCCTTTAAGCTCCACAGAGATTATCTTTCTTTTGATCTTCTACCTTTTCTGCTTTTAGCAAAGAGACAAATCTCTGCATTGTTTTAATTTCCTTTAAATCCTGCTAGGTCTTTCTAGGCCCTTAAGCTGTTGACAGTCTACTGCCAGTCTGAATTCATGCTGTCATCTCTAACCTGCTAGGAAGATGCTGTGATTTGGGGCTCTGCAGTCACACTGGCAGAGCATCTCGAGCTTCTTTGATATGTTTGTGGTCATGAGTTTCTGGAGTGCCTTCAGCTGTTCACTGATAGCAAGAAGAGAGCTTTTCCATGCTCCTGACTCATACTCAGATGAAGGATGGAGCTCTGCAAAAGCTGGCTCCTGGCTTGTACAGAGCTGTGAGTCTGTGAGGTACCAGGTGCAGGATATTTTGCTTGCTGACCTGCTAGAAAGGCCCTCGTTTCATTGCAGTTAAAGTGTGCCTGCTTTGGGGTCATATTAAGACACTATTAGGGCTGAAGTTCAATTTAGTACTTTAAGTAAGCTCTAAGCATGTTTCAGCAGAGGCATCTGCTAGATCTGCTGGCACACAGAAGTGAGTTCAGATAAGGAGCACGATCTTTAAATCAGCTTTCAGTGAACAAAACAACTGAATGGGTTATCTGTAGGAAGACTGTAAAGTGATGTCTATCAGAGACTGACTGATTGGGGAAAATCTCTAAGTCACTAGCCTTCAAAACTTTTCTTTAATCGTGTTTTTCAAAAAACATGTGTCAGCATCAGAAACATCTTTGGGTTTCTGTCAAGCTGCCCAGGAGGCACATGACACAGCCCATAGAAGCAATGCGAAAGTTATGTTTTCCCCATATGCTTATGGGAAACTTGCTTATGGGAAACTTGCTTTTTAGTATTTTTATTCCCCAAACACCGTGAAGAATTAAATACAGATGAGGATGAACTCACATAGTTAGAGATGTTTAATGTTATGCCAGTAACTTCTTTTTGCTTCACTGAGGAATAAAACCTGCTCATCTTCCTTAACTGATTAATGTGCATTTGTCAATAAAAACTGGTTTTTTCCAATGACCTTGTATAATTCTGTAATCAAAAATACTTGTCAGCTAAATACAAACAGCTAAAGGGCATAAATGTATCTCCTTGCTTGCTCTTGATTGAGACTGAATGTTGTGCTGATCCTCTACTCAGGAGAAAAGTAGATTTGGGGAAATGACTTGCATCATCTTTATTCTGAGGATATCTTAACAAGGTGTAGCTATCTATTGCTTTCCTCTGCACATTGAAGCTAAGTAGTATTGCCATGTTTTCACATATATTAGTCTGAGGGGGCTAACTTTTCAAGCATTTCTCCATGAAATATGCATGATGAAACCCAGCAGCAGTTAGAAACAAATACCTGTGGCTTGTGACTGAAGGTGTGCTACAAGTGACAATAGGAATATTCCTAAAATAGTCTGATTTTCACCACATGAGTGTAAGATTAAACAACATAAACCACATGATCCAACAATGATAGTTTAATAATATCATTATTATAATTATAATCTAATTAATGATAGCCAATATATTAAAATAATTAGTAATTGCAATACATTAGTTGCAAAGATACTGCTTTGGGAAATATTGGTATCCCATAGTATGTTGTAATTCTTGGAGAAAGATAAAATCCACACTATCCGAAAGATGACACTATAAAAAACATTGAGAAATATGGAAAACTCTCTTAGTTTCTTTTGGTCTACTTTTATAAACTCCTCCATTTCATTACAGCAGAATCTATGATTTCAAAATAAAAACTGACATGGAATTTCATTTCTTATGCCTGAGTGTTTCAGCAGATATTTTCATGAATGCAACATGAACACATCCTGGAAATGGATGTTGGGCAGTAATATTTCAACAATTTTAAATCTTGAAAACTGGGACTAAAACTGATGGATGTAAATGATCATAAATATTTCAGTGAAATATGGTAGACGTTCACTGAAATATTTAAAATTACTATAATAATAATCATAATTATATTCAAGATTTCTCATTCTATGAATTATGACCATATTCTTATGTTCTTCACTTTATGTTTAACAGATCAAGTTTGAATGTTGATGAATAGCAACTTGTGCATCCAATACAGAACAACACTTTTGTGCAACGCTATGAATTAAAATTTTAGTAGCATTTACATAAGGATTTGGTAAAACCAGTGCTGATCTGTGTGAGAAGACAGAGCTCTGCAGGTCCCTCTGCTGTCTCCAACTGCTTGTACCAAGGCAGGTACTGTATTTGTCTGTGGTTAGACAGCTGGTTTTAGGGCTCATGAAGGGTCATATAGGATGGTTTCAGTAAGAAAAGAAGCTTGAAACCCCTGCGTAGTTATGAAGAATGAGGTTTGATGGAGTGTATTTTAATGTAAAGGTGTTCCCCTGGTGTTAATCTCCATTAACTTCTACTCCTTTTAGCTTTTCACAGCTTTTTATAGTGTTGGAAGAATGTTTCACTTGCTTTAGGTTGAAGTAAGGGTCTACAGTATTGTCTGCCCTATTCCTTCATGAAGTGTGAAAAGTCCTCTCCAATCCCAAGTTTTCAAGCTTTAATTTTTAGAGGCATCTATGACCTCACTTTTTATTTTCTGCTTTGCTCTCTGCTTCCCTGGTAGACTTGTCAGAGAGAGAGTGATTGACTAGAATTCAGTTTTGGAGGTTATTGACTGCACAGGAGTGGAATGTATGGAAAGACAGGGAAAAATAAAATGCATGTAGTTTTATTCTGTTTCTAAGGCATCAAGTATAAAACTAAAGATGTAGGGTTATGCTGAGATGCCATTCTTGTTCCCAGAATTGGAAGAGCTTGGATGCTATGTTATTTAATACACTAAATCCTCTATGCTTTGAATGCTTGACATGAGTCCCTCTCTGTGCGCTTCAGTAACTTTTGAGTTGAATGTTTGCTGTTGAGGACTGTCTGAAAGCCAGTTTGGTTATCAGGTCACTGTGCAGGGTCCTCAGACAGATGGCAGGCGGGTGGCACAGTGGGGATCCAGGATGTGAGAGGGCCAGCACTGTAACCCTATGTAGCTACTTAAAAATTCTGTACATGAGAGAGTGTTGGACTGACCTGTATGAGCACGAGGGGCCAACAGACCTATTTTTGAGATAGGCTAGGAGAGCCCATCAAACTAGGAATAAATTCAACCTCATGGAGAACCAGTAGAAAGGCAACTTGATATTGTAGCACTTAAATCTTTATGGCTCATTTCTGTCTCATGGCCAGCTTCACAGTGGAAAAAATTAAGTTTGCAAGGATTGTTTAGATTTGTAGAGCTTAGCCTCCTTCAGGGTCCTGCCTCCTTCCAATTTCTGGTGTTTGTGTTTTTCTGAGAGAAGTTTGTCCAGCAATGCAGTACTAAGTTTGGTCTGAGATAAGAAAACTTGGAAATCCTCCTGTAGCTGAAATGCTGTGACTTGTATCTGAGGAAATGGCTGATATGGTGCTGTGCTCAGCCTCCCCTCATATAATAGATGATTCAAGCCCTTCATCATCTTTCTGGCCCTTTTCTGTTCTCACCTGGGTAAGTCCACGTCATTCTTGCACCAAGGAGCCCAGCACTGGACCCAGCACATCACATGTATGTCAGCAGTGTGAGCTGGGGGGAAGGATCCCCTTCTGTTACCTGCAGACAACATGCAGCCCCTAATGCAGTGCGAGATGTGAGTATTTTCTAGAAATTTTTAGAATTCTAGAATATTTCTAGAAAAAACAGTGATCTCAAACCACTGGTCCATGACCTCCCAGTGGCTCAATTATTTTCAGAAAGTAATGCTTTAAAAGCTCTTGTGCTCTATTGCTGTTCCAGGTGCACAGGCCACACAAGCCTGTGTACGGACGGTTATTAGTGTTAGGTGGAAGTATTGTAATGAAGCAAATATAGTGACTTTGTACCGGAAAGTGTGCTAAAAGTAGAAAGCTGGTTATCTTTCTCTGTTTATACATAGTAAGGCATGTCAATGTGTAGCAGTTGCATCTTCTGTGTTATCTCAGGCTCCTCTGTGTGACAGAAAAAACAGTGATTTTGATTTTTGCTTTCCTGTGCTGATTTTACATTAGTGAAACTTCCAGGAAATTGATGGAGTTACACAGATACGTATCACAGTGCAGCAGAATGCTCAGTTGGTCCCCCACTGAAAGCATCCTCCAAGACCTAGTCCTGTCAGCATCACAGGACTAAGGGGCAATAGTCAGTCTACCTTAATTTCTTAAATTAAGTCTAAGCACTTGTAACTAAACGTAAGGCTATCTCAGGGGTGCATCAAACCCAGTTTTGGATTCACCAGAATCTAGCTGCAACAATGAGCGCAGATGTTTGGAAGAAAATGACCTCCAAGTAGATGTTCCCTAAGACTATCCTTCTGGGAAACCATGAAATAAGTCCAGTATTTATATGGGAAACAGGTCTTGAATCTACTGATGGCGTTTTGCCACCTCTGGTGCAAAACTGGAATATGCAGCTACATAATTTACAGTCATACAGTGAAAAGCAGTATTTTGAAAACAAGTCATCATTAGAATGTGTTCGAATCAGTTTCAGCCTTGCTTCTTGAATATTACAGGCTTTTACATCTTTTTATAGATCTGAAGGTTTATGAAAAGCTTTGTTTTTTATCAAAATAAAGTGTACACAGCAGCCATGTACACGAAACAGTGTTCTAAAAACACCAAGGAATAACCTGCTGATACTCCTCAGTGTGTGTAAAACACTGAACCACACGGTGGTGGGACAGTAGCAAAGCACGACCTGGGTAGCTGCTGATTTCCTGGGAGGGTCCAATGGAGGATGCCCCCTCGGGAAAGAACAGAAGGGATGAGCATGTGATCTGGATTCAACAAATTGGGGTTGACTTTTCACAGGTCTTTAGGAAGGCTAATTGGAGATATGGCTGTTTGGATGTATGCTGTGGATGTTGCTGTAGTCATGAGCAAGCAAGAGGACAGATCTTACCTCAATAAACAAGTGAACTGCATGTAAGGGAAAGACAGGAAGAAACAGGAGAATTAAGTTTCAGTGCAGGAGAGCACAGGATAATGAATTTTACAGAAAAGCAAAGATTTCAGCTCATATTTTGCCTTGTTGATGTCAGAAAGGTTGATGGTTTTTTACGAGAATGTCAGAGGTACTGAGAGACTAAAAGCCAATAGGCACATTTAGGACAGCTTGGAAAAGTGGGGAAATACTTTGGAAAGAAACAAGAAAACTGTGTGTACTGTGGCATTACTGTCAGGGGTAAGGCAAGGATCAGAGGTGTGCTAGGATACTCCATGTGGTGCTGGTCTTATTGTAGGAGCCCGTTGCTGAGGTGATCCACCACTCCAGCAAGGGAGCTGGAAGAGTGGATCACAGCAGCTGGGATGATGAATTTGAAGGTTGGCCCTAGTAGTAGGGATGTGAGTAACTTTAAAAAGGCCTGAGGTGATATCAAGTGCAGAAAGGAGGAAATTCCTGGAACCAGGACAAAAATTACTGCAAAGCAGGAGATAGAGACTTGAAGGTGCAGATAGTCCCCAAATGTAAAGCTGTAGAGACACAGTGAAGGCAAGCTTGGTCCAAATTTAAAATGATGCTGTATCTTCATAGACAGGCAACCTCTCAAACAAAACCTAAGGAGGAGGGCAGCAATGATGTGTACAAAGCAGCGGAAGGACTGTAGCAGAGTTCAGGTGGGTTCACCAAAAACTGGTAGGCTGCAAGGGAAATTCACTTGTATTCTTGTAGTAGTA
The DNA here is from genome assembly GCA_013397845.1 of Melanocharis versteri. Lineage (NCBI taxonomy): Eukaryota > Metazoa > Chordata > Aves > Passeriformes > Melanocharitidae > Melanocharis > Melanocharis versteri. The sequence goes on along the minus strand of VZTG01007484.1, from coordinate 184,433 downwards.
AAAAGAGAGGTGCTTAGCATTGCTTAAAATCAGGAGGCAGTTTCTTAGTAAAATGGAATTTATGTTTTAAAAAAGAAACATATTAAAGACCTCAAAATATTGGTGTTCCATGGTATTAGGGCTGCATCAGTTAATCAGAAATACAGATGAAGAACCTCACAGCAACACTGCCGTAGTTGAGCATGTCTCCCATTATAGGTAAAAAAAATGGCAGGAGGGAGCTTAGCACCTCAGCTGAGTACTTGGAAAATGCATGAATGGTGAAATAGGCTCATTGACTGCAACTACACTGCTTTTTCTCAAAGTTACACAGGGACACAAGTGCCTTGCTGAATTGAGAGCCTGAGGGTAGGGATTAGAACTTGTGTTTTCTTGGCTCTCTGCCTGAACAAAATTGGTTATGCCACACCGATCCTGAAACAAAACTTCTGTTTGTATTATTTGCAGAGTGCTGTGGGGAAATGAAAGCTGGTAAGGCATAATTTTATTTGTGTGCTTTGAAATTTTATATTATCATGTATTTCTTGTTGCACTGTAATGAAGCCCTGATTTCCATATTAAAATTAATAAAATGAAAATAACAGGAATGCAATATTCCTGCTGAATGCACATTGATTCGAGAAGGTTTTCATATTATTCCACAGGAATAATTATGACAGCCTATTTCTCTGTGTCTTGAGAAGGCTGCAGGTCCAAAGGAACTTCAGTCATTCACATTTTGTTTACTTGGTTACAAGAGAATTCACACGCGATCCACTCTTGAATACCACTTTTAAACTAAGAAGTAAGAGAATAAGTTCCATTGTAATGATGTATAAGCATTTTTTTGGCTGTTGCTCGCTTATAATGGGCATGTTTAAAAAAGCAACAGCACTTACTGGAAAGGAATAATCTGCTAAAGTAGAGCTTATATTTCATAATGAACAGTCCTTTGCTTTATCACAGATATTGGGCAGAGAACAAGAGCGTCACAGCTTTGATTTGGGTTCACTAAGTATATCAAATTCATTCAGCTACGACTTTGTTAGCTGGGCCTCTCAACTTAGCAAATACCGAATAATTTGCAATAAATAATATCAGTGCTCTGTAGGACTTGGCAAACGTGTTGTGCGTTCAGAAGGGGTGGTGGTTTGAAAGTTATGGTTGTCTACCATCACTTTTTATTCCTGATGAAAGCAGGGATCATGGGTTGTTCCTTACATCCCTGCAAAGGTATCATAACCCACATTGCACTGCAGTATATTAGGCAGTCCTCTGCTCAGTGTCCAGTTACATAGGAAGCAGACTGGCAGGAAGAACACGAGCATCTCTACAGCATGCGGAGGTTTAGATTAGATAATAGGAGAATTTTTTCATTGAAAGGATAGTTGGACACTGAAACAGGATGCCAAGCGAAGTGGTGGAATCTCCATCCCTGGAAGTGTTCGAAAAACGTGTGGATGTGGTTTGGTGGTAAACGTGGCAGTGCTCGGTTCACAGGAGGACTCGATCTCAGAGGTCTTTCTTTCAAACCTAAACAACCATATGGTTCTATTCCATGCCTTCACCTCCCACACACCCAGCCTTTGTGCAGTCCCCACTTGTTCCTCATCTGCCCCCTCAAAATGTTCATGGAGTTGCAAGAGGGGAGAGTACATCCCTCTGAGCGAGAGAGAGAGAAAGAGGTTGGATGAGATTTTTCTAGGGCTCCTTGCAGCCAGCCCACTCTCTTAGGACACGCACCTTATGCCTCCCAAGATAAATTTTTGAGGATGGAGAAGTGATCTGAGAGACCCACAAATAAAAGACATTTCTCAAGTCATCATCATAACAATTCTCCCTGTCATCTTGGTGAAACTTCTACCTATTGGATGAGGAAATAGGAAAAGCTCTTTTGTAAAAGCATTTTTCCTTGTCACTCTTGCCCAGCTACCTTTTGTGGGGTTTATGACTTTAGAAGTATGATGACAAATGAATGATTTTTTCACTAAAATTAATTTCAGGGTGCCAGAAGGCTGTCATTTATGTCAACATCTGGGTTTGTTTGGTAGCTCTCTGCTACCATACTTGAGGAAAATTAAGCATCACTGTCAACAATTTGAATATTATATTAGACAATACAGCAGTCTCATGGAAAACTGTTATCACTGACATTCATAGCATGGGCAGTGTGTGATGACATGTGGTGACATTTCCTGCCCAACCTGTTGTGCGTGCTCTGAATGAAGAAATGTTGTTGGGAGATGTTATTCCTGCTGTGGTTCCACAAATCTGGAAAGCAGAAGATAAACAAAAGAACTGTATGATCTCTGTGTTATCAAATAAAGTTTCTTCACTTTTCTTCTACTTGTCTTTTTTCTGGTCTTTCACATCAGAGAAATAAATTTTCCAGCAGATTTTCTGGAAAGAAAACTGTGTTTTGGAGTATATTACCTAAAATGGGTATACTCCTATAGAAACAGATGTATATAATTTATAATGCAAAACTAATAACATGCTGTAATACTGCAATATAAGACCGTTTCATGATTTTCGGTGTTTTAGTAGTAGGACAACTTTCTGATGAAGCTACTCCTGTACCTGGTCCATAATCTCTCCAAGTTCTAAACTCTCTCTCCCAGGTAATTTTACTGATCAGGAAACACAGTGCCTCTATGTGTGCTCCTTCATATTTTAGTTGGTTATGCTTTGTGGTCAACGGTATTTTCGTAATGGAGCCTTTATGGTCTATTCCCTTTTTGAATCCAAAATGAACTTCATTTTTGATTATATGAACTCAAGAAGGACTTATTTATTTTTTCAGAATAACTAAAGACCATTAAAAAATTTGAAATTCTAATCTTATTTTCAGAAGAAGTGGTTTAACATTGACTGAGAAATCAGCACCACATACTGCAATTTAACTAATCAATTCTACTAAGCTGTACATCTCTCATGTTATTTTCATTTATGCTAGTAAAGAAATGAACACCCCAGCTGCTTTTCTGAACTACCTTTCCAGTATAACAGTGTGTTATTTACTACTGATTTATGGCTGAGAGAAAAAGATTCATCCTAATGGCACTGCCAGAAATTACCCACTGCCTTTACAGTCAAATTTTGCCTTTCAGTGCAGTGTCAGTAAAAGGTATGTATCTGACTGATCTCTTATCCACATCACAGAATAAAATTCTGTTTTCAGTTGCCTATGAAACATGTGTTTTGATATCGTAGCACTAATAAGTATTTGGAGGCACACTGAAGCCTTTGACACCACTGCCCCTTTCTATGAAGACTGTTCTGGGTAAAGGTGATCTTTTTCTTTTTTTTCTGCATGTAGAAAATGAGGCAGGATAGGTTTCCTTTTATTACCTGGTATTTGGAAGGGGAAATGAGTTCAAGTGCACTGTACTCTGAATTTGATAGTTACTTGAAACGGAAAACAGAGGACTGACCCTGAGGTGATGCAGGACCAGGTATGTTCTTCTTGCTTCTCTGCACAGCTCTCTAAAGCACTGTCAGTCACTATGGGGAACTATAAAAGGCCATAGCAACATCACGAGAAAATGTTTTTTGCTGGAGCTTTGGCGGGAGCTTTTTGTTCCTCTTCCTTTGGCTTTTGAATTGTAGAGGAAGAGGAGTGAGGTCAGTGGTTTCAGATGGCATTGCATGACACAGATAATTTTCCTCTTTTTCTGCATTTGTTTTGCGGCAAATACAGCATGAGAGAAATGTATGAACATTAGAGACTGAATTAAATACCTGTTTTCAGGAAGACCTGCTGATTTAAATGATGCCTAGTTGCCTTTTGGGCTTTAAATACACTGCATTTCTTTTTAGAAGAAAAAAAGCAAAATAGTTATGATTTGTAAGGATAGATTATTGGTAATTATAGGCAGGATTGCTTTTGTAGATAATTACGTGCGGAGTTCATCTCACCCCACTTTAGAGATCTACCTCTGAGCTAATTGCCCAGAACTTCTGGCATCTGTTGTTGAGAAATGGGCATGCTAAGAAAGTAGCTTACTTCACCTATTAGTTTTGGGATGAAAGTAATAATTTTCTAGAGGTGCTTCTCTCTGTCCATTAGCTGTAGAAGGAGCAAAGGGGATCACCAACAGAGTGCTCATCTTCTGTATGCCTCCTAAATTTTAGGGCATAGTAACTCCACGCAGTAGCAGTGCTCTCCAAATCGAGTATCTCACAAATTATCCTTCATGCAGCTATCCATTTTCGTGGCAGATCTTGTGCTCGTCCAGTTTGGACAAGCAAAGCAAAGTACATTTATCTTTGTACCCTCATTTAGACACTTCCTCTCTCAGGGAGCATCTTTCCCCAGCACTGCCAGGGTACCTCCCAGCATGAGTTTCTGCCGTTGGCCTTTCCCAAATTAACTGGGACCTCCCTTCCCGACCTGTCACATTGTGCCTTTGCCAGCTCACTGCAAACTGTGCTGTTTTTCAGTCTTCTCCACACCAATGTGTTGTTAGTGTTGTCAGTGCTTTCTTTATCAGTGGAGCAACCCACCTGCCATCCTCAGGGCACCTTCAGGAGGCTGGGGTGAGTGACAGGCACGTAGCCACCTCAAAGGTAAACAAAAAGTATTCAGGTTTGTAATAGCAGCCGATGATGTGCAAGAACTGCCCTGCCCAGCCCCCTTACACTCCTGTTTCCTTCTGGAGGTGGAGTTTCAGGCAGCTGTGAAACTTCCTGTTTGAGAAATGAGCCTTCTCCAGAGAGCAGGTATTCCAAGCAGGGAAGCGGGTCTTGTGTGGACAAATCTAAGGATCTGTTTAACTCCAGCTTTTTGCACTCACGCTCCTTTTGCATTTGATTTTCACTGAGAGCTTTTCTTCGTTTGCAAATACAGTGGGATCAAATACATGCCAAAACATAGGGAAAGTTACTTGATGTTCAAAACCTTATCTTTCAAATACCTGATTACAGGTGGTCTTTTAAACATTGCAGAGGCTGGTGGGCATAAATGAAACTGGACAACTGTGCACAGATACTTAAATACCTACCTGCTTGAAATGCAATTGCAAAAAATCTTGCACTGAATTTTGGGGAGAGTTTTTAAGTGGTCATTAGCTTTGTTTTCAGAATTATGTTTAATTAAAACCCACAGGAAACATGGAAATCTTTTTATCTTTGAATGACAGGAATGTTAAATCTTTCCCATCGCTGTAAAATGTTACAGGTCAATCATTAGGTAATAAGAATGCAGAGAAGTTTAATTAATATTGCATTCTATGAGTGCCCTCGAACAGATCATTAAACAGTACTGTGCATTATGGTTATTTCATCAGTCAGTGGAATGTGCCTCAGTGTTAACCTGAAAAAATATCTTGAGCCACATATAACACTTACAAAGATTCTTAAGTCGCCCTCTAATCAAAGCCTCGTTTATGTTGTGATGCTTTTATTCTAACTCTTGAAGTACGTTAGGTTTAGTGATGTTGCTGTCTGCTTTTCCCCATGGACTGCATTGTGAGAAAAAGCCCAGGATGCCTGTTTCTGCTCCCATCCCTACTTCTAAGTCACTGTGGAACTTCACATCACTACTTTTCATGGTGTTAATTTTCTGTATTTTCGTATTACAATTACACTGAGTTGGATTACTTTAGGTGGGCTATCTATGTAACTTGCTAAGGTGGAGTCTTTTTTTGTCCTTTGAAACTTGTGAGGTATGCAAAAATTCCTCACTGCTATGCAACAGTAACTTGCATAAATTTTTGGTTTTGCTCAAAATGGAAGACCATGATATTTAATAGTCTGCTAGAAAAGCTTTAAGACGATATTTTTACAAGAGAGATGGGTAAAGCCATTTGCTGTGCTACATCTGAAGTGTATTTGTTTTAAAATTTTTCTTTACAACAAACCGTCCAAGTGCAGATCAGTTACCAGTTTTAACAACTGTTGAGGCTTATGTTTGACACTTTCATTCACAATTCCATCACAAATTACAGATGTTTATCTTATCTGCAAATAAAAAGCTATAGGGAAAAATACAATTTTGCATTTAAGAGCCTCATACTTTGCTAGTTTTCCTGGAAAGGGAGAAGGATGTGGAGATAGCTGCAGTAGTGTTTCAAAATCCTTGTTCTCTCACTCTGTGGGATTTTTTTGGATGATTTTTTTTTTAGACTTTCATTGAAATTATGTTTCCTGACTCATACAGGATTTTTTTTTTTTGTTAGCATGTATTAAAATGAACTGGGAAAGAAAAATAAAACTGTGCAAATAAGCAGCTGGAAAATCTTGAAAGTATGAAACTACTGACTGAGATTTTGTGACCATAACTAATAATTGAAACATCTGATTTCCAAGTAACACGTACCTTACTTTCCTCTCTGAAAATCCATCCCTGTCAAGATTGCTCTTCAAAACTCGATCCATATAGTTTTATTTTGTCATTAGTTTTCTGCAGTTTCTGTAAAGAGTACTTCTACTGGCTTTGTGTGAAAGCGTGACCTTCTGGAGGAGGAAATTCCCATTTAAGCTGTTCCCTGTACCATGCCATAACATCCTTCAATTTCTATGACTGTGCCCCATAATGGCACTGGAATATTGTGCACAGGGAACATCAGTTATGATGGCTCTGAGGAATATATCTCAAGCAGCAGAGACGACATATATCAATAAGTGTCACAAAACAGTAAATTTGTTAGGAAAAGCAAGATATCTTGTCTCGGTATGTAGGGAGGTTATGTTGTTATTATTATTATTATTATTAATTTTATTATTTTTATTATTTTACATTGAAGGAAGATGCTTTGAGAATCAAAACCATCTAGGACTTCTTGAATGCAAAAGAAGCTCCAACATAATAGGCATCTTTGACATAGACTAGTGTGCCATTTATGTCATTGGCAGCATTTAAATAATCTTCAGCAGTCTGCATGAGAAAGAACTTGGGACTGAAGTGTGCGCTTCTGTGCCAGAGCAGATAATAATGGCAGTATGAATGCTTGGTGGAGGAACAGAGGAACAGTTAGGAGACCAGAAGAGACTTTAGTGGCAAAAATAAGTTCTAGTAGCAGTGGTATTATGTCTGTCCTCCCAGCTCCTGCTGTTCTTGAGGACAAGGAGGTTGTTAAGCAATGACAGAGTTGGACAGGCAGATTCAGAGGCTGTTAGCACTGCTTGACATGAAAAGTTCACAACTGAGGCTGCGTGTCCACTCCAGGGCAAGGATAAGCAGATTAATGAATCCAGCAGTGAACCACCCACTGCTATATTTGGTCAACATCTGGAGAAACCCTTGAATGTCTGAGTTCCCTGAGTGGCACATCCTTTCTGGGTAATGACAATCCAGAAACATGTTTGCACTTAATTGTTCAAGGTATGGTACAGAGTAGGTCTTTGCTGGACTACATTAGTGTCTCTCTGTCTGTTCTCATTATTGTCCAGCAGACACAGGCTCCTCTGAGGAGCACTTCTTCCAAACAGAAGGCAGAAGGCTGTATGACTTGCATGATTCATAAAAAATGCCGTATGTGGACCCTCTGACCTTACCACCCTACCAGGGTACACATTTACAGCCCCTGCACAACAAACGTGAAGAAACAAGGTAAGCCCTTAAAGAACTGACAGTCTGTGTGGTATTTTGTCCAGCAATGATAAGAAATACACTCAGAATTTAGAAATATCTAAGTACCTATGGCTGGAAAAATAGCTTTTGAAGCACAGTTTGTCCCAGTAGTGTGAACTAAGATGCAGGCTGGGGGAAAAAATTACTTCCTACCTGTAAAGCAAATGAACAGTCCAGGTTTTGTCATGAGCTCAGTAAAGGGAAAGAAAAAAAAGCCCTCCTAAAAAGCTCAATACACTTAGATGATTAAAAGATAAGCTCAAAGAAAAAACAAGTTTACTCCAAATATTTTTTGAGTATACCAGTGCAAAACAAGAAAGATGAAAGAAAGGTGTTACAGAGGAAGTTGGAATAAAAGGGAAGCAGTTAGAACATGGTGGCAGAATCAGGATTTCTAGAAAACGCAATTAAAGCTTAATAGCTATACACAAAAGAATAGAAAAAATAATGGTCACGGTGGGCAGAGATGGAGAGACAAAAAAGATGTAGACTCATTGAAAAACTCAGGCAATGAAAACTCTGCCCTGACATGCAGAAGGGAGCACACAATTCAGGCTGAGTCTCATTTTAAAGGAGGTTATGAAAGGGTAGCATAAGCAAGTGAAGATAACATCTGAAATGACAAAGGAGCAAAATGAGATATAACTAGCTAGAGACATCCGAAATGTACTGGGAGTGACAGAGAGACACCAAGAGAAGAATTGGTCTGCTGCAAAGCAGCAAGAGAAAACTATCGATCAACAAAGTGTGAGAGGAGTTATATAGCTCTGTTTTGTTTAGCCTTACTGGAAGTGTCAACTCTGATCAGACCAAACCAAACAGTGGGAACCCAGAGCTCTTAGTCTGGCTACACTCAGCATGTAGTTGCAGGCACAGTGGTGACATTTCTGCCACTCAAGAATGATGTGATAAGCTTCTATGCTATAGAAAGTTGACATCTAGTATATAACACACACAGTGAAATGTTTAGAGGAACTTGCATGCCCTAAATTTGTCAATATTTTATGTTAAGAAGGACTTCAGAAAGCTGAAGACTTGCCTTTGTTTTGCTCAGGTTAAGTTGGTTTCTGATTTATTATATTGGAATGACAGTGAGCCTCTCTGAAAACAAAGTTCACCTGTGCTTGCCTGGATGGGCCATATTATTGACATCCAGCCTATTGTCTACTTGGCTGGACTGCAGAATGTTTTAGTGCTAGCAATTTGGTACCTGTTTGATATGCAAAATATTGTACTAAGCCCAGGCACTCAAGGTTTTCCCTGTTGTAGAACAGGAAAAAAAATCTCTACAGCAATCTAATTCCATCAGCGTTCCCAATCACTTAAAGCAATTAGTTCTGAAGACTTTTTCCTGAAATTTACATAAAACACATACTTTTCTCTAATTCATTTTACAAGTGACAGATTATTTCTTGCTTAGCACTGCTGAAGGTGAGGAGCAGGAAGGGACAGTGTGCTTGGGCTGCAGCAGGTGCTGAGAATGACTCCAATAAGAGCAAGCTCCCAGCTTCCCTCATGGCTCTCAGTAGGTTGGTATGATGAGAATGAGAGATTAGCTGATCCTTGTTAGTGAAAGGAGGTCATTCCTAAGTGCTCAGAAGATGGATGGTGGCTATATTTCTAGATCTAGAATTGGCAGACAATGAGAAAATAATTGTCAATAAATAGAAGTAGACCAGGCTCTCCGTGGGCATTTGGATGGGGAAAGTAGGTGAGAGGATGAGAATACAGCTGGTTTGCATTCTGTCAGTTTCTGTGTCTGAAATTTGCATGAATGTTGGCTAAACAGTCAGTCATGATGCTCACAGACTGGTTCCACCAGTGCTTGGACTACCAGAGGCTATCCTGTATGGGAAAATACAGGTTCCAGATCCAGGACTTTAAATGATCTATGTTAGTTGGGTTTTTTTTTTCTTGGTATGGACCAAGGACATGTTAGAGATCACTTCTTGGAGTTTACAGTCTGAGTAGTAAATATTGCAATGGTATTATCCTAGAATCATACATAAAACTGTTTTTCATTTCATGCTGTTCTAGGACTCAAAGGAATCCTACTGTAAGGTAGACTGTATTGCCTGTCTGGTTTTCAAAATGTCTAAGAAAATGGTGCAATGAGAAGGATTGGTTAGGGTGAAAGTTCTCTTATGTGTGTCTTTAATGAACAGATTTGCTTTTATTTTGAGCTCTTGTACAGATGTTATAGCTGTATAAAATAATTATTTTATGATGTGTCAGTGCATTTAAAGTAGTTACAACTGTTCTAAAATAAATTAATAGTCTCTGGTGTTCCCCTTAAATGTCTTAATATATGATAGCACAGTTATTTTCAGTTGTTTTTCTCATTACTTACCTAATCAGGATCAGATTTTTTTAACATAGTTTGGGAAATATAGGGCAATTCACAGTACCAGCTAAATTTAGGTTTGCTCTTATTTTCATCAATGATCCGTTGTTTTTTTATTTGCACTGTTGCCTTGATGTTGCAGTATCTCTGTACAACTGAATGTGGATGTATGCAGAGTAGCAACAAGGAAAGAGGAGAGAAGGGAAATACAGCCGTGCTCTGGATGGGAGATTCAGGGATCTGTATGTGCTACGTTGAATGGCAGAGTTGTGAAACCCTAAACGTGGTATGAAATCCGGGAGTGCATGTGAAGCTATCCCACCTGGTGTTGAAAGAGGGAATAAGATCTCCTTTACCCTTCCCAGGAACTTCAGACTAGACAGCTGCTGATGCAAGAGCAATTTTCTGGCTTTATACTGGAGCAGACGCAAATTCAGGCCTTGTACTCCAGCACTGACAGAAGGGAGATCCCGTGGTTAGACCTAGGAGTTCTGTTCTTCCCCAGCATCCAGTGTGATCTTGTTAGAATGTTTAGTGCCAGATTCCCAGATGCTATTTAGGCAAAGTCCCCTGGGTTTCAGTTTTGTTGGAATGGGGAGGAAGATATCCATAGCTTCGTGCTAGAGGTTTGGGATAATGGGGACAGCCAGCTCCCATCCAAGGGCACATGGATGACAGTGGTGCAGTCCAGTACTGCAGAAGCAGTAAATACTGGAGATAGGTGAAAAATGTGCCTTCAAACATTCAAAGCTAAAACCTATTGCCTTTCTGTTAAACTACTTGTGTTCTCTAGAAATGCTTTGGTGTGACTAAGTATATTTTAAGGAATTTTGGATATGTTCCTGAAGAAACATGATAGATGCATTGTCGGAGGTTTTTCTGACTCACCTTCTGTTTTCCTGCATGACCTAACAATCTGAAGGAGCTCAGTGCCCTGCATCATGATGTGCTTGATTACTTGTTAACCTGCATTTGCTTTTCTAATACTTCAATATGGGTATTTCTAGAAGATAGATATGTCTTGATATGCCAGTGTAGGCATTCATGGAGTGACATCAACACGTATGACATTTATGTTATTCAGTTTTATATTGTCATACTTGCAGAAGTTTTGAGTGCTCCAACATGACAGAATTAAGATTGCATTTGAGGTAAATTTGTATGGTCTTAATTTCTGGTGCATTTGACCAGCATGCATTTTAAAAGCAAAAAAAAAAGTATATGGTAAAAGCTGTGTGCTTAGGCACACCTTTAAAAACCCAGGAAAAAAAAGAATAGATGGAATTTACTGTAAGGCCTTTGAACTTCTTTCCCGTCTTTGTTTTAGAGTTGAATATTAAATGAGAACTGGAGGGGAAAATGGGGATATAGTGTTACATTTGCTACTATGTTTCTAGAAGCTTTCTCTCTATGTATATTAAAAAAAGATTGCAAGAGTTTTCATACAAATCAAAAGTTGAAAGTTCTGGACACTGCCTCTTATTTTATTATATTCTTTTTAAGCTGTGGATTTAACAATAGATTCTTCCTAATCCCCCTTTTCCCCCTTCTTTATTTTACATTTTATTTTGCCAAAGAAATGAACTAAAATCTTGTATTACGACCCAAAGCAGCTTTTCAGCACAGGTTCCATTTGATGATAAAGTAACAGGATTTTCCCATTCACATCATGCACCTGGTAAAATTTTGGAGTAAGCAATTGCCAGTTACAAGGTATGGGATGTCAGCATCTATTTGGACAACACAAGTAACTATATAGAGGGATTTAAAGCTTTCAGGCTGGGATTTGATATAGTAAGAACAGATTATCTGGTTTTATTTTGACTTCATCATGCAAACTGGGTATTCTTGGTGACTTCAAGTGTTATGACGACAACAGATGAAAATAAACATCTTGAATTTGCAGTGGCACCAAAACAGTTTAGTCAAAGCAAATAGGAGTTCATGTCCCAGTGATTTTTTGTCTCAAGTTTATGTCCCAGTTATTCCTTATCTCAAGTTCCTGCTGTGATGACTTATCTTATGGCGAGTTCCTCCTGTGTCCTTGGCAGTGTTTGAGGCAGTTGTGATCTTTAAATCTCTTACAGCAGCAGTGAAGGTAGCAAGAGGACGTCTTCCATAAGAAGACTTAGAATTGAACACTGAAAAATTTGTGTTGAAAAATCCCATACTATGCCTCACAGAATTGTAGCTCCAGTATATCCTCCATTATTTCCTGCTGTCATTATTTCCCATAGGCTGAGTTCCCAATTAAGAGATAATATTCTGATACATCATGGAGTTTCTTTCTCAAGACCAGAGCCATAAATCATGACAGATTGTAACGTACATTAACTTGCAGTTACAGCTGGGAGGCTAAAACCACACAGGTACTTTCACTAGACAGTGAATAATCCATAAAAAGATTAATATTACAGTTTTCTAAAAAAAAAAAAAAGTGGAAAGGAAATTTATTTAATCAAGCTTCTCTTTTCTCAATGTTTTGCTTTCTTAGATACCTTAGTTTAGGTAGAAATTTTTTCAACAGCTCCTAGTCTTCAGTCTTGAAAGTACTGATGTTCACTTGTGAAACTATATTCCTGAAAGCAAATGCAAATTTCCTATGAAATAGAACTGAGGAATATATTGGGAACACTGTAACTTAAACTCAGGAAAGTTGAGTTTTTAGTATATTAAAGTATTTGGAATCTGAGACGGTGGGACTAACCCAGGGAAAATAAAGTTCTATGAGAGAAACTCAAGGAAGAAGCTTTTACAAAAAGATTACCAAATGTTTTGAGTTTTACAGTCTTACTTGAAAACCAAACATTTGGTTTGCTTCATTTTTCCAGGGACTGTTGTGGGACATTGTATGTGATAGGAGGGGGGATTTGAACTGGTTAAGTCTGTTTCAGCAGAAGGTCACTTGACAGCTGGTTTGAAAAGCAATGAGAGTTGACTCTTGCAGAAGAGTTTTCTGTCTCCTACATTGCCATCTGTTTCTGATTTGACTGGAGAGTTTCCTTTTCTTGAAAGCCATAGAGGTGCAGTGTATTTGACTCAGTCTTTGAGTCATCAATTTTATCACTGTGGGCATGGCATCCATTTATTATTTATGAAACAGCGCTGGAATTGGAACATTCCATCCTTGGCTGAGGCTGGTATTGCAGTCAGACCTCGGTAAACCTGTGGGCTGTGCTGTGCAGTGCTTTTGACTGGGTTATGTCAGTATCTTTTTCAGAATGGAACTTTAGGAGTTTAACTCTGTGAGGAAGTCAGAGAAACTTTGAAGTCTGTGCTCTGATCCAAAAAGATAATAGTTTTAGATTATCTTTTGGGTGTGTAATAATTTCACAGAATCACAGAATTCCTGGGTTGGAAAGGAGCTCTAAGATCATCGAGTCCAACACCTTGAGCAATCACCGCCTTGTCGACTAGACCATGGCACTAAGTGCCATCTCCAGTCACTTCCTAAACACCTCCAGGGATGGCGACTTCATCACCTCCCTGGACAGTGCAATCCAATGTTTAGCAACCCTTTCTGTGAACAAATTCCTCCTGATGTCCAACCTGAACCACTCCTGGCCCAGTTTGAAACTATGTCCTCTTATCCTGTCACTGGTTGCCTAGGAGAAGAGGCCGATCCCCACCTGCCTACAACTTCCTTTCAGGTAAAAAATATTCTAATATTCTGCTAATATTCTCTGTATTGCTCCAATTTTAGTATATGTGCTCGATAGTATCATAAGGTTAAGATTATAATCTTAATTTTAGAAGTACTCAGGTTGTGCTTAGATATAAGATGTGTTGAAATGCATATTCAGCATGGCTGTGCTTCTTTCTGGTTGTGTTTGGGAGCAGAACGTTACATGACTAAGGATGCTGACCCTCCAAAGTGGCAGATCTTGCTAGTGTTTGGGTACCAAACAAAGTGAAAGTGGGCCACGGAGATCCATTTGTCGGTTGAGTTTAGACTTCTGAGTGAATCCTCTGACCGAATGTGAGCTGTGTCCATGGCCCATCAGTGTCCCACATCTGTGTTACATCAGCTGATGGACACTAGGGAAAAAGGATCACTTCATATTTGCCTTTTTTTCTGTGCTCTTGGCTCCATGTGCTCCTGGGCTATGCCCACGTTATCTCATCAGCCATCCATAGTTGAGCCTGTCCTCTGACTTGCAAAGGTCACTCATATATATAATTGTTTGCAACTGATCTTATGTAGACATTCAAGATGAGGAGGCTTCTTAGGTGACAAACTGAGGAAATGTCTCAAAAGTCTCAGTCTTCAGCTTCAAATTTGGTTTTGTCACAAACACCAATGAAAGAAATCTATAATTAAACTACAAAATATGATAGTAAGCTGGTTTTATTGGATCCACTTAATAGTGAACTTGGATTAGATACATTTTTTACTATAATTTAATTAAACATGAACTAGCTGTGACATTACAAGACTGTATGTATGCAGTGAAAAACATTACTTTTGAAAAGATGAATCTTTAGTCTTATTATGTATACTTTGCATAATTATATGCTAAAAAAATCTCAGAAATAGAACAGATATTTATTTTAACAAACATGATTTCTTTCCATTTATTAGTCTTACATTTAGATCTTAGCATCTATTTCCAATGTGTACCTAGTGCTCAGCACTGTGAGATCTGTTCTGAACTGACATGCAGAGTTAGGTGGAGTTTCTTCTGAAAAGGTTTTCTTTCTGCTCTGAGCTTCAGGACCAGAGTAAAGTACCTTTGCACCCTGGCTGATGTCATTAAGATGGCGTCCAGGACTAAACTTTGAATTGGCTCCAGATGTGATGTGATGTCAATACTTCGGTTAAAGCTGAGGGTCTGCTCAGTCCCTTTGTCACTTGAGGAGATTTGTTCTGTGTCACTGTGCCCCAGCTTTAGCACAGCAATGAAAAAGACAAAATGCCCAGCAGTTGTTAATCAGTCCCTGAGGCTCCTGACAGCTTCCCCATGAAGTGGATGTGCCTTTTCTATGCTAGGTCAGGTGATGGGATGGAGGACTTGCAGTACAAGCCTGCAACTGGGATGCCTACATCTTCCAGAGAGGTACTTCAGACCATGTGAGCTGAGTGGCATCGGATTCTGGGCTTCTGCAGTATTAGAGCTGCTTCTCAGCCCCAGGTTCCCATGTGTGACATACCTCTGACTGATAGATCAGTGAAATGCCAGTGGCAATGCAGGCTTTTGGTGCAGGAGATAAATGATAATACTCCCATGAGTTGCAAGAGAAGGCAGGAGGAAATGTGAAACTGGGCAAAGGGAGTGAATACCACAAGTGCGGCAATTGGCAGGTGTGCTGGACAGGGCCAAAGGACTTCCTGAGGGGGTGTGGAAGACCTGTTACATAGGTGTGCTTTCTTTGGGTTTTGTGTTCTTTTTTCCCTATATATTGAGTGAAATGACTTCTGTAAACATCTAGAAAAATTAATGGTAACTTGAATGGAAAGGGATGACTTCACAGAATTTTCTCTGATGGGATAGTCCCATGAAAATAACATAGGTGAAATGCATAAGGGATCGATCTGTATGAAGACTACAAGCGTTCTCTCCATACAGGGTTGAGTATAAAAACAGAAATCAGGTATAAGCTCAGAACAGGGTGTTTGTTCTCTGTTCAGCCAGATAGGGTTTATTTCAAAGGCATAATGCAGTTTTAGTGAAACATACTTTTATTTTTCAGAATACCTGCACTGAAAAATAGACCTACTTTGTTGTTTGCAAAGGCATTCTGCAGAAAACTGTAATGTAGCAGAGAAAGAGGTTCTAGTGGTTTTGAAAGAGAGAAAGCAAGGGTTTGGCAAGCACTTTTGAGAATAAAGCGCTCATTGATTAGAAATTTGTGAAGGTCGCCGCCATCTAGTGATGAGATGTTGAAGATGTTGCTTAGAGCGAAACAGTACCCAAACACAAGGCGTCTTTTCTAGCTGTGGCTGCATTCACTCAGCACACCGGCTGCACCCTGAACCAGTGGGTGTTTTCGTTGTGTGCCCTGTGGCACATGCATTACCTGTACCACAGGGCACACAGTTCGCTGGGTGCCGAGGCTGGGAGAGGCTGCGGAGCTGTGCTGCTTCAGCTGGCAGTGGCTCAGAGGAGCTGCACGAACGGGTGGCAGCACCTTTTCTCCACGACCCTCCTGAACCAGGTGGCTTTACTTCTGCCACATAACCCAGCCGCCTATATATTCATGCCCTGGGTCCCTGCATGTGTGTCAGATCCTGGAGAAGTAACAGGAATATGTGGGAACAAGGGACAGCTTTCTGCTGCAGGATTTTCTTCCCAAACTCTGCCGGTGGGAAGTGGGGAGCAGCTCCATTGACTGAGGGGAAAGTATTGCCATAGGAAATTCTAGTCCTGAGCGAGGTTGCGATGCTTACTCCAGTGCAAGTACACGTTTCTGAACCCCCTGCAAGCTGCAGGCACTGGAAGGGTCCTGCTAGGACAGAATTACAATAATCGAGCCTTCTGGCCCCAAGTGTGTATGTTGCTGTTGGGTCACTGCATTACCAAAAAGGGACAGCTTGTGTCTCTGAAATTTGCTGCCTTTCCAAAGCCGATTGCCAACCACCAGCCAAAATCTGCTGACCTTTCTGAGGAAGGAGCATAATCGAAAGTGTCATCAAGATACTTAATCTGATTCATTATGTCAGCACACATCCCTTAAACAGCAGGGGCATGAAGGAAGGGAGCATCATCATAGCGATGACCTTGACCAATCCACTAGACTTCTGATTTCCCTGAACGAAATTATGCCAACAGCATGCATTACAGCAGTCAAACTCAATTTGTTTTGTATCACTAGTCTAAGTTTATTAGAGTTGACTTGCAGTTCTAAAGGGCCTGTTGCCCAGTCATCTAGTTTAAATATTATGCCAGGGACAAAGCTAAGTGGTACTAAATCAATGAGAGGCCTGAGTATGATGTAATGTGTTAGACCTGCTTTTATGGAAACAGACCTCTGGTTTTGTTTTCTGCTGGAGGTCAGCTAAGGGGATTATATTTTTAATAATACTGAAAAATAGTCTACTGTTTGGGTGAATCAGTGAAAAAGGAGCCAATCCATCCAGCATAAGGACTGTTTCTGCAGTCCTTACAAGAATAACTGAAATCTGCTAAGCTGAACAAATATCAAATTGCAAATAATGACATTGTTGAACCTTGCGGGTTGATGAATCATGATTGTGACCTTGGATGACCAGAGCAAAAGGCCCTCTATTTCTTAATGTCTATGGGAAAGCATAAGGACATTTTCATTCTCCAGCTATGGCCTTGCTGGCAACCTTTATATTCACAATGTCTCCTGGGCTGGCACCACTCAGTATTTTAAATACCGATGCAAGTGGTGTGGTAGTGTTTGCAGGCAGTATTAAGCTGGAAAGAATGCTCAGAATAAGGAAGGACAGAGTGTCAATTCAAAATTATTTTAATGAATTGGAAAAGTGCTCTGGAGGAAAAAAAAAGGAAACCACAAACAGGATGAACTTCGATGTCGTGAAATACAGGATACCAGAGGAAGGCAAGGATAGAAAGTGGCAAAACCCCACATTTGGAAACAACAGGCTAAGTAAGGATGAGAAGCAGGTTAAAAAGGACGAGAAGATAATACTGATTCTGCTGGACCACAGCATAGAGATCTAGTGGAAAGAGAAGGTCATGAGAATTATTTGCACACTGTGAAGTAGTCGTTTGCTCTACTTGGTGGGAGGAAGGCTCTGCTGAAAGTGCTAGGGAGGCATCACAACTTAATAAGTTCATTGAAAAACCATGAGCCTGGTAATGACAGAATAAACTTTCATGACTAAATATTGAAGAATTTGGAATTATGTTATCCACAACAAACAGGAAGGGGAACTGGTCTTCAAATAGATGAAAAAGTTGCAAAACCAGGAGAAACTATTTTCTACATGCTGTACTGACAGGACAAGAAATTGTGAATTTAAGCTGCATCAAACTTCAAGTTAGACAAACTGCAATATTTTCTTATAGTAAATATAAGCACATACTAGCACATGTGATTGTTCTGGGAGAAGATAATGCAGTCTAGGGTTTTGAAAACAGACTGGACAAAAATCTGTCATGAATGCTTTGGGAATATCTGATTTTAAAGAAAGGAATCTGAGAAATGGAAAAAAACTCTACTTCCTTTAAATTTCTCCCATTCTTATTTTCCATCATATGTGACCTTCTCAGGTAAGAGCATATATTTTAACTTCCCTGTAAAGTCATCAGCTCATTGAGAAAGCAGACCACTGTTTCAATATTTTAAACTCAAGGAGAATACAAAGGCTGACAATCAATTCTTTACATATATATAGCCTCCAAAATGACTCACACTTGCCAAATTTAGCAGCTTTCACTGGTGATCATAATCAGTGAAGATGAGTCATGTTAGGGCATTCCTGTCATGTTCAGATGATAACATGCCTTTTGGGAGTATAACCCAGCACATATTCCTGGCCCTCACTACTCAGTGAAACTTTGGGCTATAGTTCATAGCAGTCGTAACTGAAACTGTTAGAAAGTAGCTTTTATATGTTAAACTCAGAGCTTTAAAGAACAGCTACAGGGTCCTTGATGTAAGTGTTTCTTCACGTCAAACACCCAAAATCTGACGGTTGAGATGCTGTGGTGGATGCCCTATCCCTGGAGGTGTTCCAAGGCCAGGTTGGATGGGGCTTTGAGTAACCTGGCCTAGGGGAAGGTTGGAACTCAATGACTTTTAAGATCTCTTCCAACCCAAGCCTTTCTATGATTTTATAGGGCGCTGGGATGTGGGTGCCTGGCTGCATTTCAGGCTTAGAAATTTGTAATGCTCCTCTGCTCATTGGGCAACAACCCACCTTCTGTAACACATTATCCTACAAAATAAAACAAGAATGCAAAGCAACCACGATGTTAGCTTTGTTAGTGAAGTGGGGGCTTAGATAGAGGGAAGGGTCTCCTGTTCCGGGCCTGTCTCCAGCCAGGAGCTTCTGTTGAGGTGTGACACACTGAGCTCCCTCTGCCCGAGGGAACAACTGAACTGGGGCATCCTGTTTCTTACAGCCAGACTGAGAGTTTGCTATGTCCAGGTAGGCAGAAATACCTTGTGGTCTTGTCTTTAAAAGCAGAGTAGACCAGGAGGCAACTTTTTGCTGTGAGGCTCAGCTTCGTGCTGGCAGAAATGCACTTTTCTTTGCAGTGCTGCTGCATGGCATCCTGCTGCTCAGCCTCCTGGCTGCTGGGACATCCCCAACTCTGCATGGCCAACTGCATGGAGACCAGGGACCTCAGGGGGTTGTTGCAGCATTTTCCGCCTGAAGTCAGTGTCATCCCCAAGCTCTTGTTTTTTGATAAAACTCTAAAATAAAGTCTGCATATATTTTAAGTGTCTGACCTAAACATATGTGCTGTTACCTTCGGCACTGTCTCTTTTCAGCTTTGCTTCAAAGAAAAATGTTTGCTACTGGCTGGGTTTCTGCTGCTTCTGTGTCTTTTGGTGGATCAGGTTCAAGGGTTCCTCTGACTTCTGTTTTAGCACTGCGTGTAGTTTTTTGAGGTTTCCAGCAGGGCAAAGACAGCAACCGAGTGGTTTTCTGTACAGTTGACAAGAGTAAGGGCTGTGCTCTGCTTTAAGCAATTCCATTTCAGTTTTGCCACTGAAATACAAGAATTATGAAAGTTAGGAGAACCAGATGATGAACTGGGCCACTTAGCCCTTTTTCTTTGTGATTAAGCCCAGTCTTAAGCAATAGCTCTTAGTCAGTAATCTTTTGTTGTGTGGACTGAGTTTAGGTTTTCTGGGATTAAAAGGGGAGTTAATGCAGTTTCCTTAGCCTTATCAATCTCTAGATGATTCTAATCCACCCTTAAAGTGCAAGACAATTTCACTAAGGTATAGCTATAGTGGATTTTTGATGTTTTGTGTAGCAGGTGTAGTCAAACCACAAACAGCAATGACTTTATTAGTGAAAATATGCAGCTTGAAATGCCTGGTACAAAGGTTAGGTTTTACCTCTGTGTTGGCATGCATTTCTACAAGGTATCACAGATACTGCATGCAAGAGATTTAGAAGGCATTTGCCACCTGGTTTACATATGAATCCAGGTTTTTCTCCTTTTTGTTTTCTCATTCCCTTCTGACAGATTGAAAGCAAGTTCATGATTTTGTGCACTCACTGTCACTGTCATTAAATTTTGACACTTTTTATTGGATTCATTTTCTGTAGTGTAGAGCCAAATGTTTGTGCCCTCATCTCTTTCCTTTTCAGATGGCAAGTGCTTTTAATGTGTTTTCAGGGCGAGGCGTGCCAGAACCTACCACTTAACAGATTGTCTTTTACATGCAAGGCATTCAATCATTTAATTAGGCAGTAACACATTAAGCCATTAATGTGTGTCTTGGGTGTGCTGGGAGACACAAGACTAAAGGCAGAGTGACTTCAGTCACCTCGGCAGTGCTTTCATGCTTTGGTAATGTGCATCCTGGAGTGGCCAGTTGCTGTCATAATATGGACTTTCTGCATTTGGAAAAGCTTTTAAATTTTTAAAATGCTTTTCTTTTATGTTTTATTGACTACATTTCTCTTTTGGAAAAGTAGGTTATTGATGTTGGTCTGTTGAGATGCTTGCATGACTCTACTGACCCTGTCTCCTTCCACAGTTATTAGAATACAATCCCAGCAACCTTTTTGTCAGCTTTGTGTAATTATAGATGACTAAAAGATGCCAGACTGAAAAATTTCTGATGAAAGCAGGGTCACAGTTAGGGGCCTCATTTTTCTCATTTTTTATTGGTTCTGTTAATAATATATAAAAAATACTATTAAACATATATTGAGATATGCTATTAATAAATATGCACAATATCATTCTGTATTAATAAAATTATGCTATTCACACTTGGACTTTTCAAATAGCTTAGGAGGTGTTTGAGTAGGTCTCACAACAACTGTATGAAGTAGATAGGAATGCTGTAAACTGAGCTATACAGAAAATAAAGTACTGGTAAACACTGATCTTGTTATTTTGACTGTATATATTATTTTTCCAAGGCAGTAGAGAAAAATGCATGTAGGATAATTAAGAATAAAATATTGAGATTATATCTAAGCAGTGCAATGATTCGTGTCCAGCTAAAACCAGAAGGTGTAACTGCTCTGTATCCTGAGGAAAATGTAGTGTACCCTTGATTCAGTTTAAATTTGTTACTGCTTTTCCTACCCCGAAGGATATATTCTCTATTTGTAGTAACTGCTTGCATTTTCAAAGACAGTTCATGGACTGTTTTTTCTGTTTTCTCTTTTCTAGGGAAAGTTGTTACCTCAGGTTATGTTTTCTACACTTCTCTTCATTCTTATTACCTCTCTGGACGCTCTCCATTTGGCCCCCATCTTTCTTGAAGTGCTGTGACCAAAACTAGACATCACACTCTTGCCGCTGCCTTAGCAGCGCTGAGTAGAGCTGAAGTCCCCGTCAGGCAAGACAGAGTGGCTCACAAAGTACTTCAATCTGTATCAGCTGCCAGCAGTGTCAATAGGCCACTCCAACAGTCAAGACTCACTGAGATGCAAGAGAGTCCTTGTCATGTTCTCTCCTTCACCCCCACTCTTAGCAACGCACCTACCACTATAGAGAAAAGCATTCCCTACTCCTTCATTTCTGACTGTGGATTATTCACAGCACGCTGGAGTCAAGGCTTCAGTGATTATCTAGGGGCTGACTCATTGTTGCCTTCCTTGAAAAGTGGAAACATATCAACTCTGTCATTCCCAAGTTTTCAACTGTACTTCCCTCTCTTTGTAATGTCTGTGGTTCCTGGAAAGCAGTACACATTTGGTACATTGATGTGATAGGAAACTTTAACAAAAGAATTTTCTGGGAATACCTATTTCAAGTAAGTCCTAAACTGCCCTGAACAAGAGCCCCCTCTCCTACAGTTCAGAGAAGCAGAGGGTCCAATCTTTTTTTTCTTCCAGCTTAGAAGGGCTTTCCACCGTTCAGGCAAAGAATTTGTCCTTGAGCCTAACCATGTTATAGTCCATTCCTCAGGGCGTTTCTCAAGCCAAATTCAAACTCCGCTTATATGGTAATTGTACTTTCTTTTCTCTATATTTGATATGATGGTTCCAGTTTCAAGTGGAGGTACTGAATGTACCAGGAAGGGTAACCTCAAAATGCCTCCGATTTTTCGCTGTTCTATGGACGTGAGGTTCAGTTATAGCATCCAGGTGGCTAGAGGTTTATTGAATATTTATGATGTTCAAATCTAAGAAATGTGTGGATATGACTGATAATTCAGTAACTACAGCTCTTCTGAAAGTTTCTCTAAGGTCTCGAAGGTAGAAAGGCTCCTAACTGTTGCTGTGTGGGGATTCTGGCAGTACTTCTAACAAGAGGCAGAACTGAGAAACTTGTTTGCCTAAAATTTCCGTTTTCCTCAACAGACCTTGGGAGGTCAGTTGGCCCATATTATGAATCCGGACAAGGAAGGATTCACTAGACCTAGTTTATGTTTGAAAGGTGTGTGCACAGGTGTTCTTAGTGACCTCCAATGGCTATCAAAATTTTGGGGAGAAAGTATTTATGATTTCATAGCAGTCGGTCTACTGATGTCACAGAATCATAGAATGGTTTGGGTTGAAAGGACCTTAAAGATTGTCTTGTTCCAACCCTCCTGCCATGGACAGGAACACCTTTCACAAGACCAGGTTGCTCGGAGCCTCGTCCAACCTGGCCTTGAACACTTCCAGGGATGGGGCATCCACAACTTCTCTGGGCAAACTAGATGTAATCTAGAGTCTGGCACAAGAATCCTATGAATTTCATTGGTTAAAATGGTAAAACTCAGCAATTTTGGCTGGGGTTTCCTTTGCAGCGTGAGAACCAGTCAGACATGGCATTTAAACTGTAAAAAAGTATGCTGAAAACTCCAACTGGGAAATTGACTAATAGCTGTTCCTTCAGGATGCCTACAAATTGTTTACTCTTTTGCTTTGTTTTGGAAGAAGAATGATGTTTCCATGAAAGTCTTAAACTCTTATAAGCTTGCTATGTTTGAAATATACTTAGACACCTAGTTTGTGTGTGATTTACATTTCCAGTAAAATCATGAGTGTATTTTTAGATATGTTCTTTCTACACTGAAAGATGTTCTGTATCTTGAAATGGTGAGCCTGTTAGAGTGTTTGGAGCTCACATCTGGGTTCAGACCTTTTATTTGCTGTGGCTGCATTACAAGGACAGCACAAATACTGCAAAGGAGTTGTTATTGAGTCATAGAATGGTTTGGGATGGAATGACCTTAATGATTGTCTAGTTCCAACCACCCTGATAGTAAGATTGTTCTTGTTATCTGACCTTTAGAGTTCCCTATGATGCTGAACTTTCTTGGAGCCACCTAGTATTCTAGGCCAAAGATATTTTTTCATCTCATCGTGTGTCATGGTTTTGGCTGGCATACTGTGAGTATTTTTTTTCTCAGCTGCTGGTACAGGGCTGTGTTTTGGATTCAGTGTGAGGGTAATGTTGATAACATGCTGATGTTTTAGTTGATGCTGAGAAGAGCTTGTCCTAAGTCAGGGACTTTTCAGTGTCTCATGCTGTGCAAAGAAGCAGGTGCACAAGAAGCTGTGAGGGAGCATGGCCAGGGAGGTGACCTGAACTGACCAAAGGGATATTCTGTACCAGAGAATGTCATGCTCAGTGTTAAATGGAGTGAGGAGTGGGTTGAGAGCCGCTGATCGCTGCTCAGGGATGGGCTGGACATCAGTCAGTGGGTGTTGAGCAATTGTGCTGTGCATCACTTGTCTGTCTTGGGTTTTATTCCCCTCTCTCCTTTTCATTACAATTTTTTTTTTTTTTGTTATTATCACATCTTACTTTGTTTCAATTATTAAAACTGTTCCTATCTCAGCCCACGAGATTTACTTTCCCCCCTCGATTCGCTGTGGGGGCGAGCGGGCGGCAGCGGCGGGGCTGAGGCACCACCTCCGGCCCCGTCCGCGCGTCTCCCCGGCCGTTCCGCTCCCGATCCCGATCCCGATCCCGATCCCGCTCCCGCTCCGCCGGCCCGGGCGTCCCTCCCGGCGCCACCAGATGTCGCCAGCATCCCTCTGGAAAAGCAGCAGGCATGGCGGGATGGCGGGATGCGGGGTGCGGGGTGCGGACCGGGGCAGGCTCGGGGCCGCTCCGGCGCTGCGCCCGAGGCGCACAAGGAAGTTCCGAGGGTTTGGAACCCCCCTGGCCCGGCTGGGACCGGCTGCCGGCGGGATGGGGAGCGCAGGGACGGGGAGAGGGGAGCTCGGGGCCGCTGCCTCCAGCGAGTTTCGCTGGTGCAAATCCACACCTGTAGGTTTTGGCTGAGGACACGAGAACAAAAATGGCAGATTGTGAGTTAAACAGTAATAACTTTGCTTACCATGACTCTGAGCACTCTGTGCTCAGCCGGGGACTCTGCTCCTGCGAGTGTGACGCAGCGATGGAAGGTGAGAACAGAGAGCCCGGAAGGTCTTGACCCCAAGGCGCTTTGTCCCTCAGGAGCCTCCTAACACAGGTCCTTTGTTAAATTGCTCCATCCTCCACTGAGTATCAAAATGTATTTTTAAAGGATGTTCTTTTTCTTTCTCCGCTTTTACTCTGAAAGATGGTGGTCACGGACATTAAAGACCCACAGTTCTGTATCTAAATTAATGTTGTTCATCTCCTGAATCCCTGTAATTGCTTATTTCTTATTCTGGAATCAAATTCTGTATCCTCAACCTCCAATTTATGGCTTTTTCTTCTTTAGTGCCTATTTCTCAGCTAGCTTTTCATCCCACCTGATCCCTTCATCATGCTTTTATCACCATTTCTTAACTTTTTTTTTTTTTTAATTTTCCTTATCAGGGTTAGTCTGGAATTCTAGATAGGAGCCTTGCCTAATTTTTGTTTTCTTCTGATCTAAACTTTGGCACAGAGCTAGTCTTAGACCATTTTACTTTAGCAGAGGGAGGGATTTTCTGTTTTTAATTCCAGATGCTCTTGTCACAGTGTTTTTTGTGTCAACTTCTTCTCTTTAGAAAAATCTAATTGAAGCAACAAGATATAGAATGCAAATCAGAAGCAGCATATTATTTTAAACTGTGTAATAGCAAAGAACAGCACTATGCTCAACATTTTTAGTTGCTATAATATGCTTTTTTTTCCTATGAATTCTTATTAAGAACTAATATTTAAAAGTGTAAATGGGAGAAAAAATAGATCATGTTTGTTACTTATCTTTTTCAATATGCAAAACTGGATGGGAACAGAGACAAATACAGATAATTAGATAAATGATTCATTCTTGATGCATTAGGATATGGCTTCTGCTTAAATAATTCCAGCTGGAATGATGACCGTCTCAGTCACATTGAAAGCAGGAAAAAAGGCAGTGGATGAATATCTCACTGTTCTAATGTTCAGCTAATATAAACCAGCATCCCAAAGTGCATGTCACTTGAACTTGCTCCTCCTTTCCCCTCAAAAGCAAGTGTTCACTGTCTTTTTTCTTAACATGATTTCCTTGACATAAAAGGTTAAGTGAAGAAAAAAACCCAGAAAAGTAACAAGGGGAAAAAAAAAGTCTATTGGGGCTCAAAGACAGTGTATTCTGTCACATGGAAAGACTGTGTCTAATTCTATTTTCAGGGCCTCAGCTATAACCTTTCATCACACCTGGATGCAGCACAACCATGTACTGCCCTTCTGCAGCTGCTTCCAGCTGACAGCAGGTCTGTGCTGGGCTCGGTGTGTACAAAATTGGGGTGCCTGCCCACACAGCATCGCCTGTGCTGGAGGACATCTGAGAGATCTCCTTCTGCACCCATCAGTCCTGGCACGAGAGGTGTCTGGGGAAACCCATGGAACTTCAGCTGTAGCTGCTGAATTTCTGGACAGCACCTTCTGCTGACTAAACAGCCGTATAGTGTGTATTTTCTGATCTCTGAATGCTTGAGTAGGCTGTTTGAACATTATTTTAACATGGGGCTTTTTTTGTTTTTTCTCCTTAACAGAGTATTTATTATACACTCCTGCATCTATTGTGCCTTTAGTTCCACTGTGCTCTGGTGTACAGTGCATGTTTACTTGTCTTTGTTTGAAATAAGATATAAATAAATTAGGCAACGTGCACTGTCAAACAGCAGTGCTCTGTGGTTTGCAATCCTTGCAAACTGTGCCAAATCCCATTATTGAGCTAGAAACCAGTCTGGTAGCTACTCCTTTTGCCTCCTTTCTGTTGCATAGCCAGGAGCCTGTTCAGTGATACTCTTGGATGTTGGAGGTGTGGAAGATGCTCAAGGCCAGAGAGCACTGAGCTTAATATTCACTCCTGAGTGTTGCAGAGATAACATGTCAAAAAGCATTTCTGTGGGGAAAAAATGCCTTATTCTTTGAAACCAGAATGTTTGACAGGACAGGTTGGTTTGAGAGAAGTTATTTAGAAGAGAAACTGGTATGAAAAGCACCTGCAGGTCTTAGGGTTTCGGTGTTCAAAGTTCTTCCTGTGGTGCAGAGCTCCAATAGACAAGGGTTACAAGGCTTTTGGTCACTCCTCTGTGGTGCTGGAAGTCCTTTAGGCTCAGCTGAGCCCACCCTCAGGGGGCAACAGGGAAACGATGAGACTGTCACCATCAGCCCTTGGACATGCTCAGACCTCCTGAGCCTCCTGGGAGTGGTTACCTCCAGGGTGGCTAAATCAGCACAAATTGGCTGTGTAGCTGGGCTGAGTTTCTTAGATTACATGTCAGGTTGACAAAACAAGGTCAAGTCAATAAGGATGGCCGAGGCTAAAACTAAAATGTTGCTTTACAGTCCTGAAGTGAAAATGCCCTTATTGCAATACAGACTTGAAGCAATGACGGTCTTCAAAGCACTTTATCCTCTCTCCTTGCTAGGCTCCCTCCTCCAGCAGTATCTCTGGAGAGGAGGTGCCCATGCTCTGCAAACGAAACTGTTTAGCAGGTTCATTCAGCCCTGCTGGGTTGAGTTGGATTTATTCTGTGGTTAAGGAGACTTTAATCCCAGAAAGGTGGGCTGTAGTTGTCCCAAAAGGTCTCCTGTTCAATGACACCACTGAAAAGATATCTTCCTATGATAAGATGGAATAAACCATGATGAGCCAAGAGCCACTTTCATGTTATCTGTCTTTCTGAAGAAATCTCAAAGAAAATATGTCATCGACCACCTTTGTAATAGGGCATCACATAGTCATTGTCAGTGAATGTGTTAATATAACAAATCATCAGTGGAAAGCAAACAGCAGTGCATTGTCCACCTGCATTTTCTGTCTTCTGGAGCTCTAAAAGCATTAAATAAACATTTATTTAATGCTCCTATGAGAAAATTATGCTAAAGGTTGGGTGGCTTGTCCCACAGAAACAGGATGGATGTCATAGGGCAAAAAATAGCCTCGTGTGTCCTGCACTGTGTCTTAAACCTAGAATTAATTGTATCATTCAAAACCTTGAAATAGCTTAAACTCTCTTCAGAATATTTATATTCTTTGTCCACTGCATTCTCCAAAGAAGCAGCTTAGTTTCAAATGTATTTTCAGATTTTAAATAGTGGCATGGGATGGTGAAAATGCAGGTTTTTGCCCTAAACAAATTTTTCAATGAAATATGCTCTAAGGACACTGAGTTGCTTGCAAAGTTACTGGGCTGTGCCTTGATCTGCAGCAGCTGCTATAGTTAGACATGCTGTATCATGATTTCTGGGATGTTAGCAGTGGGGATAAAGCCAGGCAAGTGATAATAGAAGTATCTGTAAATAAAAACAGACTGGTGGAGGTAGGATCACTGCGAACAGAAGCAATACATGCTGTTCAGCTGAGCAAATATCTGTCACACAATGCAGCTGACACGAGACTAGCCATAATTAATGGGATTAATAAGGTAATCCAACTGTTAAAATGTAAAATGGTTAATTCCTGTGACATCTGAATTTGGTTTAACCTGTGAAAAGCAGTTAATTTTTGAAAAAGTACTTTCCATAACAGTGCAGAGTATTTAGGGTAACTCTCACCAAAACAAGCATTTACTAGTAAATAAAGATAAACAAAAGCAATATTAATTTTCTTTATGCTTCTCCAGTGTCAATATTTAACATGTTCTATTGTTCTGACATCTGGGCCATTAAATAGATAAAGATAAAAGGGACTGGAAAAATGGCCAGCCAAGCTACCCACAAAGTTGGGGTATTATGAAATACTGATTGCAACTATGATGCCTGAATTTGAATTTGTAATCAAGCCTCTGGAGGTAAAAAAAGAAAAAAAACCCCAATCCAACAGTGGCAAAAAACCATTACACTCAAAACCCCCCAAATTCTCCAGAAACTCAGTCAAAAACCTACATAACTGCATAAGCGAAGAGGAATTTGTGCGTGCAGTTCTGTATCCCTCAATATCAGCTTTTGGAGCACGGCAGGTGTATGTGTTTATTTAGTAAGCTAAGCCAGACATTTGACTTGGTTGTCACATGAGGTCAGTTCGATTTGCTGCCCTGTGAAGTGTGTGGGATAAGCAGGGCAGCAACAAGCAATGGAGTGGAGAGCTGTGCACGTGCACTTCCCGCGCAGGACAGGATGGATGGCTCCAGGATGTAAATGCTCTTCTGACAAGGGGGCTGCTTGGCTTCTCTCTCTTTACTTCAGGGACTCTGAAGGATGTAGTAATTTATCCTTATGACCTGTTTTATGATTTTACCACCTATCTTTTCTTTCATTTCTATACACATGTATGTATGAACATTTCCTTAACACAATGTTACAAGTGCTTTTAATTGGCTTTGTGTGGAGTCCTCCAAAACTCAAAACACTGATGCTCAAGAGCATTAATAAGCTTGATAACAGCAAAAAGTTACATCACTTTTGATTTTTTTTTGGGTCATTTACATCAGTTTTGCAAATAACTTATATTCTCTGGATATACCTGAAGTCAAAGTAATCATTAAGACTAATTTTATAAAACATACAAAGTCTCTTTGCTTCCATGCGTGGGGGTTTCTAAAACGTGAATCACTTCTTTACTGTTCTGGTGACTGTGCGCTGGAACAGGGTGTCCAGAGAGGTTGTGGAGTCTTCCTCACTGGAGATACTCAAGAATCATCTGGACACACTTCTGTGCAGTGTGCTCTGGGATGACCCTGCTTGAGCAGGGGGTTGGACCAGATGACCCCCTGTGGTGCCTTCCAATCTGACCCGTTCTGATTCTGTGAAAGATTGGAAGTGTTCCACAGGGCTTCTGAGTCATATACCTGCAAACAGTATCTTTTGCAGATACTTGGAGACATAGGTAAACATTCTCACACAAAATACCGTATCTGAATGACGGTCATTTTTGCTTTTCCCAAGCGTAAAATCTAAGCATTAAGTCTCAGTGTACAGATTTCATGCTGTCAGTGTTGTGTCCACAGCAGACACCTTGGTGACGTAATAAGGGTGACATTTAAACTGCTTGTTTACACAGGACAGATTGTATGTGGTATGCAAAAGCATGAATTTACAGCGAATCAGCTACTCTGTACTAACTTCCATGGATCTTGCTGGTGAGGGCTACACATCCCTACTGCGCTTGCAGAAATAGGCCCTTTGAGGGGAGAGCAAGAGAGAAGAACCCTAAGAAGGACTGGAAAAAAGAATACAGCTTCAAAAGGAATGCACCTTCACAGTCCATTGGTCCTACCAGGATGCCTTTTACATCTGTCAGAGCTGTCAGGGTGGAGGCTCCCTGCCTGCATGGGACTCACTGCTAATCCTCAGCTCTCACCACTGATCTGGGGCTGGGGCTGCTGTACGGGGATCCCTGGTTCCCACTGCTGGAGCTGTGAAAGGCCCCATACAGCCTGTGGAGTGCCAGGAAGCGGTTTTGGTTTCTGGATGAAAATGCAGTTGATTGAAACCTGTTTTGACAAAGTAAAATGTGTTTGTTGTGAAAGCACGTACAAACTGTAATGACAGAGCAGCTAGGTTAATGGTGGAGCCAGTGCAACAGACTTGCTTGATTTGACTTGATCCAACAGCCCAGCATACCCACTGAACAAACCAGATGAGAACATTCTCCCAACCTTCCCCTTTTATCATCTTGGGACTTAGTACATTCTGCTGCCTTATCTCTTCTAAAACCACTAAGTACCAGTTTAGCTTGAAATGGACCTTTCTTCACTACCTGTGTAATGATATTACCTATGGTAAAGTCTAATTTTCAGCTAGTTTCTAAGTTGAGGGAAATAGATTATTGTCTCAGTTCCCTGCATTTTCACTATGTACATTCAATTGTACTGTGTAAAATAATTACTTAATTAGCTCTTATTTGTTCTTCTCTTTTTTGCTGGCTTCTGAGAACTTCAGTGCTCTTTCTCCATGAACCATTAATAATTCAATTCTGCCTTTATACGCTAGTCTTGCGATACAGACAAAAATATTTTCTCAGGTGCAACAGGTATGGCTCATTTTATGCAAAATGTCTGTTTTGCTTATTGTGTGCTCCTCCTTGCACAACCTGGTGCTGCCTTCACTGGAAGGGAGGAAAAGGAGAGCTGGGCACATCCTTGCTGTGACTCTTCACTATCAGGATTCGGGCTGGCGGCAGGGGACGGCTGATTGTCACTGGAAAAGTTGTGGTGCTCTTGAAGGCAAGCAGTTAGCTCATGGTGAATGCATGGCACTGTTTGGGGGGTGGTGGCATCAATTCACAACTAGATGAGAGACTGAGTTGTCTGGAGGAGAGGGCCGAAGAAGCTGCTTTTGTCTGAGAAAGGGAGCCTTGGCTAGGGGCTGGTGGAACTTGTGAACCAGGTCTGAGAGCCTCAATCTGGGTAATTAGGTGCTGAAAGCAGTCTGTGATTGCATGTTGAGCAGTGTGCATACCCACCTGGTGTTGCACTGATGTGGGCTGCCATGTCACTGTGGGATGAACATGTGCATATTCTCATCCCGTTTCAAAAGGGTGTTGACATGGCTGTACCTGTTTTGATTTCTTCCATTGTCTTGAATGTTACAAAATTAGGAGTGTTTTACCTGTTGGATCAGTTGTTTAACAGATGTTTTCTCCTTGGGTGAATGACAGGATATTTTGTTTGCTTACTTCTTTTGTTAATGGTCTGCTTTGCACCTGTGACAATATATGGCTAACAGGTAGAAGAGAAACTGGAATGTAGGCAGCTGGAAAAATTGTCTTCCTCACCAAGTACATGGGCTGTAAATGACTGCAAACACTTAATCATGGTGAACGCTCTCTCTGTACAGCAGCTGTTCGGGAGTGTCAGCACAAGTTGACAATTCTGTCAGTAACACTGAACTGACCATTGGTGATAAGATAATGCTCTACTGGCCTTCTCTTTGGGAAGAGGTATGGTGGTACCTCGGGGCACAAAACACAGAGGACATAATTGTGAGGTAATTGGACAGAAGTTTACCCCTCCATGTCATAGTGTTACAGATTCTTATCTGTAACAAACATGAATTCAGACTGACCTGATGGCTGAAAGCTAGCAAAAGAAGATAATGACATCTTTGTATAAAAGTCGTGCTTGTGAGAGTTCTCTTGCCTGGAAATTTTCAAGAAGGAGAGAGGAAAAAAATGGCTGAGTAAAAAATGTGACTGATGTGGAAGAGGACATTTCAAGAGATAGGTGGACCTCAGGTCTGTAAGCTTATCTACTATAGTCTGAAGAAGCATGAATGCCAGGTAATGAAATTTAATGAGAGGGCTGGCCAGACAGAGGCAGGACCAGAGTAGTTTGCGTGTGGCTGGCACCACGCTGAGGACCTGGTGAGTATATTCAGTTCAGTACTTTATGTAAAAAAATCAGTAGGCTTATGGCATTATTTTTTTGCAATTGTTTTTTTCATTAAATCTTAAAAAAATACTTTAGGAGTGTTTTTCAGGGTTGTCATTGGAAACCTTGTACTGATGTGTCTACTGTAAGTCTCTATTAAATTATGGTTGTTCATCTTTTAAAGACAAGGCAAACAAAGAAGTGGAGGAGAGCGAGTCAGGCAGAGACTAAAATAGGATGATAAATTCATCCCTGTTTTACTTATCATTCTTAATTTTTCATTCAAGTTTGATATTCACAGAATGTACTTTCCCGATACTTTGCTCTTTCTTTTGATTAACCTGTCAGCATAATGGTGCTCTTCATTAGACGTAAGCATACATAAATACTTAATTTGATAGAAAAGACCAGTGCAGTTGCCTGCATTGTCCTGTACTGAAACAAGTCAAAAGATATCTATGGGAAAATTTGGAGTGGAAGCAGCACTGCTGAAAGCAGTGTCCTTACACCTTCTTCTGGTAAAAAAGAACTTATTCCAGGTAGTGAACAAAAGGTCTAGTAAACAGTTTGTTCCTGGGTGTCTTCTGAAATGTTGAAAGGCTCTGCTGGTTTTCTGAACTCCTACACAGCTAAAGCTCTGTCTCTTTCTCATCTGTACCTGAGATGCTTTGGTGACACAGTCAGCATGCTTATTAAGTGACATGTGTGTGTATGGAGAGAGATGTGCCCCTGTCCCTGGCAGAGAAAATATACAAGTGGCATTTTTTCTTCCATGTTTGCTCTTGGTGTCTGCTCTTGCTTATTCTTCCATCAGCCACTGTTTTCCAGCCTATGTTCAGCCTCCAAGAGCACTATCTGCCCTGAAACAGTGAACTAATTGTAAACTAATTGCAAACTCCATATTCCCTCCTCCTTCCTTCATTAAATCTGTTTACATCAGACGGGAAAATAAGGAGGTAGTTTTTCTGCAGCTTTGAACTTCTGCAGCTACTATTGGACATTTGGATGTTTGGGCACTCGGCACCTCAGAAAATCCTATTTCAGGTGTTTAAAGTAATCTTTTGTTGCTGAGTTGCTTCAAGCTGTGTGTAAGCAGATAAACTGAGTGCATATCTTTCAGTGACACTAGGAATTAGTAGATTTAAATACAGATGATTTCTACAGCGAGGAAGTAAAATTCAAATGTTTTAGATTGTACGTGTGTGAACTTTGAAAAATTGTAAATGTAAGACATAGATAAGTAAAACAAATCTGGCAGGAAGAGTCTGTACTATACCTTAGTGTTCCATGAAACACATCAAACAGTTTCTTGCACTGGGACGTTAACATCAAGACCTTAACACTAGTAAGTGCTCTGCTTTACTAGAAATCAACTGTTCATTTAATAATTGTGTGGTGACCAGCTGCCTGCAGCTACACCATTTCCCTTGGTGCCGAGAAATGCAGACAGCCCATTGCTTCGGAATCATCCTTCCTGTGATGTCCATGCCAGACTACCTGAGGATCCCCAGCTGCCACACAGCCACTAATGCAGCTGTGGAGTAGCCAGTGGGTGAGTCATGTAACCTCTGTTTTAGAGATGAGGTGGGCATGGGAGACAAAGACATGCTCAAGGACACAGAAGATTTTTTTTGTGCAGCCAACTGTTCCTTTGGCTCCAGCCCCAACATGTCATGATGAGACTCTTCATGGTGAACATGAAAATGGGCAAGGCACAGGGAATCTCATGCTGGCTTGTAATAATACAAATCCTTAGCCTGTTGTTTCATAGTTGAAAAGGGCTCAAAGTAGCAAAATAACTGGTGTGTTTTAGTTTAGAACCTCTGTTCTCTTCCTTGGCACTTTCCCAGAGGTAGGGATAGATGACTGTTAGTAGTGGTTATCCACACCCTGCTTCCTGGCTTCCAGTACCAACCTGGACTGAACAGGGAAAGGTTACATTTCTGTCCCTTGTTTTATATATTGACTTCCTTGAAACAGCGGGAAGAAGAACATGAAGTGTGACTCCAAGGTATCAAGTTCAATGTTTCGGCATGAGTTATGGCAGGAGTATTTTATTTTATTTTTCAGTGAGATTCCACTTAGATTGTTTGAATGTCTTCTTCCCCTCTGAATTTCTTTAATGGGGTTGGTTATTTTTAAATATTCTTTGATCATGCTGCCTTAATGTTGTTTATCTCACAGAGTGTAACCCTTTGTCACACAAGAGCAGGTTCACTCCCTCCCTGCCTTGACACATGCTGCTGAACCCAGCTGATTTCTTGCTGTGCAGCAGATCTATTCCTGGTTTTATGAGTGGAAAGGGCTGTTTGCCATGTGGAGTCCAGCAGGGCTAATAGCATATTTTTTTTTCCCCTGAGCTATTATCCCATTTGATTACTACCTGCCTTTTTTACTATTTTGCAGGCTATTTACATGGTCAGCTGATAAGTGATAGGTAAGCTTACTACTAATTTTATTCCTTTTCTAGGAGTGCAATTTGGGGTGGACAGACCCCACATAAAGCAACAAAAAAAATTTCCCAGGAATATGTAGGTTCTGACTCACATCAGTTACCAGGTTGAACGGCAAACTCCATGTGCTGTGTAACTTCATACAAAATATTCCCCTCCAAGAAGCAGCGCTGTATTTTATGGCAGAAGGTTCTGGAAAGATGATACAGCCTTGAATAGGGAAGGTACAGCCGAGGTTGTATCTTCACTCAACTACTCCTCTGTGTCAAAGCAGTCAGTTTCCAGGAGCAGACAGCTATAATTTTCACTCTTGACACTTACAATCAAAACCTCTTTACACATTTTTTCCAAGTTCACAATCAGCTATGTTTGGGCCCCATTGCTTCCATAGAAGATTTGGGGCAGGAGAGGTACTGATGATAGGCTTTCAGAAAAAAAAAAAGGTTAACCATTATCCAGCCACCAACATTAGAGGCAAACTTTAGGAGCTTCTGCTAAAGACCCATCTAGCCCCACATTCCCACGGCTGAGTAGGAAGCTTCCTCCACTCATTCAGAGCATGGTCAGGAGTGCTTCAGTGGTTAATATTGTTTGATGAATTGTTTTGGTTTTCCTTAATAAAGTTACTCACTTCAGACCTGGCAATTGTCAGAGGTTAATATACTTTGTTTTTATGTTTGTCCTGTATTTTCAGGGTGCCCATTCAGAACTCAGCCTGTCCTAATCCTTGTATTCAAAGCTGGAACTTGAAAACACCCGGGGTTACTCCCAGTGCTTTCTCATAAACCTTTCATCAATGAGGGTAATAACACTGAGGAGTTCCTTAGAGTATGTAATAAACCTTATGAATGTGGGACTTTTGCTGTAGGAGTCTGACTAATGTTTGTTTGGCCCATGTCTTGTCTATTGACCAATCCGAGATCAATCTCTTTGATCATCTTGCCCTCTGCATTGAGCTGTTGACTAGTGAAAAACAGAAGAAATGTACTTTAATAATTGAAGAAGTTCATGGGAAGAAAAGAATAAAAGGGATAGAAAGGAAAAGAATAAAAGGGATAGAAAGAAAAAGAATAAAAGGAAAATAAAAAGAGAAAGAAAATAGAAACATTCTGATGGGAGAAGCTCATGATTGCACAAATTTTATTTCATTTCATTTCATTTCATTTCATTTTTTTTCTTTTTCCCATCAGGAACGTCTCTGATGATATAATACCAAATTAAGAAGCTCAACGACACCTTCTTTAGTTTGAAAGTTTTTTTCTGTATGTCTAAGCAGCAAATAATTTCTAGATGCTATTTTCATTGTATTGATATTAGTAATGTTTTTAATCTAATTAACATAATAAATAAATCAGGAAAATGAGGAAGAGAATATAGAGTTGCCATGGACCAGCTCCTTTTTAGATTGAAACTTATTCTTTCCAACATGTCCCACGTGAAACTATTTTGGCCAAGAGAAGAGAATGGTGTGAAACACTGGTTCTGTTCACATCAATGTTTTGCCATGAATTTTAATGGTAGAAGATTTCCCTTCCCAGTCCCAGGCTTACTGCCTCTCCCAATATATCTTATTTGTGTCATGTTCTAGTATGAGATGTTTTCTGAGGTAATTCACCGTAAGTCTAAGTGTTACAGTCTACAAAGCTTGTTCTTCTGAACTTTACATCTGTTTCTACTTTTTTAGCTTGTGTCACTGAGAATTGTGCACCAGTGCTGACAATGCTTCTGTTTTTAAGCCTTGATTAGTGGTGATATAATTAACAACAGACACAGCTCCGTGATTAGTCACAGAGTTATCAATCCTTGCAGTGAACGAGGTAACCTGCATCTCAGAACTGGTGTTTCAGGTTCTCTTCAAATTCAGGAAGACATCTTCAGAAATGCATTATTCAAGTAATGTTTCAAAAATCGTTCTTGTGATCTAACCACTTGCTTAGCAAAACAAATGAAAAAAAAGGGTGTTAGAAGCCATCCCAACCATCATAATTTTGTCTTTTAACAAAGGAGGGAAATAAAGTGGAAGTTTTAGTGATCAAATCAGATTCTTGCTCTAAATGCACGCTTTGTGAAAGTATGATTTATGAGCTATAAGTATGAATGAAATAAAGATAGAACATAGCTACATAATGACCTAATCCAGTATTCCTGAGACCAAGAGAAAACAATTAAGCATTGTTGCATTAATATGAGTTGAAAAAGAAGTACTGATAGTAGTAGAATTGAAAAGGCTACCTTAAAACAGCAGCAATTAGCTGTTGCAATGAACTTGCTGGACAATTTGCTGTCCTTATCTTTTAATTGTTCTTTCAACCCTTGCATCCTTTTCTTTTTGCATTGAGAGAAACAATGCAAAACATTTATTTTCAGGATTTTGAAGAGAGCTATTATTCATTTATCCTTAAAGAAGGTGTCAGTACTTTGCACTATGAGCTCTTGCTCATTTGCAGAAAAAATCTAGTCCTGTTGAACTGTGAAACTTAACACTGTTTTATGTATTAAAAAAAAATAGAACTTGTTTTAGTCCTCGAATGTCCTTGCTAAAACATAAATAGCACTGAAAGATACTGACATTGGAGAGGCGGTCCTCTTATTAGTATTCAAATAAATCATCTAGCCTTTGGGAG
The DNA here is from genome assembly GCA_013397845.1 of Melanocharis versteri. Taxonomy (NCBI): domain Eukaryota; kingdom Metazoa; phylum Chordata; class Aves; order Passeriformes; family Melanocharitidae; genus Melanocharis; species Melanocharis versteri. Next base: position 147,670 of record VZTG01007484.1, on the reverse strand, counting down.
TTCCTACATGCATAGTCTTTATGCATTCTGCTTGGGAAATCTCTTTTATAAATCAGAACTCACTCTTGAGTCTTGCTGAGGCTGAATCTTGTGATGTGGTCAACAGGAAATCCCTCTCCATGGGACCAAGGTATGGCTGAGAATTATGTGAAAGCTGTCTTGTGTGCAAATAAATACTGAAGGGGAGTTTAAAAACATGGTAAATATTTTGTCACCTTGGCCTTGCTTCTTTGGCTCAGATTTCTTCTAGTCACTGCCCCAGCTGCCTCATGCCTTGCTGTCTTGTACTCCCATTACAGTTCTTTTGCACAATGGTGGCAAGAGGGTTCACAGTGAATACATCTTGAGGTCTCCAGGCCTTACTGCTGATGCTCTGCATACTTGTTTCTCTTCAGATAGTGTTAATCTAGGACTGCAGCATTCTTTTTCTGAGTGAAAGAAAACTCAAATTGATCGTCAATTCTCTCTTGTATTTTTAAGATTAACTGCATTATTATTCTCTGCCCCTTGAAACCTGGTTGCTTTTTCAATATGACAGCAGGTCTAGGATTCAATTTTAGCTTGCTTGCTTTAATAATTGAGCAATTCTCAGGGTAGTTTTTTTACCAGAGAGCTGCTGCAAGTTGCTGCAGAGCTTCTGCTCCTGAAAGAGGCAGCTTTGACCATGAAGATGCAAGAGATAGCAGGAGATGGGTAGGCTCCAGAGAAAGACCACATTGTCCAAATTTGGCAATGGTTACCTTTGATCCTGATATGAATCCTCTGTTATTGGAATTCAGTAAAAATTTTCACTTGTCCTGATTTTCTAGCTAGAAAAAAGGGGAATGAAAGTTTGTTAGACTTCTCTTTTGAAGACTCTTGGAAAGTTATAATTCAAGGCACTGCCCTCCAGGTAATGAAGTATTTTGAAATGGAAATCCCCAGACCTCCAAGCCCGCTCATCAGTTTTGAAATGAGCCATTATAAAAGGTCCTAGAATAACTTAGAACAAACAAATTTTAAATTCCCCGTCATTTTCCTCCTAGGTAAAGCACAAGGGGTGTTATATACATGGAGAATACATGAAGAGTGCGTAAAAGCAAGGACAGTATCTTGGACACATTTTACATCTGTACCCCCAGGCCACTGGTAGTCTATCTACCTTTGGATGGGCATTTTGAGGAAAAATTTGAAAAAGATCATTGGGATTGCTTTGTGATCAGTCATGCGGGGGTAAACCTAGCCATAAAAAAATGTAAAAAGCACATAAGAATAATTACTTGAAAAAAATCACACATTTAGGGCAATCGCCTGTTAGAGTGAACAGACTTCCCCTTCCTGCTATCAAATAAAAAAAATAATGGGTATAGTAGATGGACCTGTGGGTTTCCTGAGAAGCACTAGATCAAGTTAAGAGAGAAGCTGAGGGCAGCAGAGGGCTTCACTTAGAAGTGCCCTGAACAAAGGCAAAGCTGGAGACATGATGGATGGTAAGAAGAGGGAAAGAGCCGTCATGAGAGAGGGGGCATCAAAACTGGGACTAAGGAAGACTTTGCTGCATACTTAGCCATCAAGCAATCAGTGCTACTGGAAAGCATTTGCTAGAAAGTCCAAGCAGGAGGAAGCAGAGCTGTACAGGCTGTTCTTGCAGAGTTATTTACAAGTGGGTGATGGGCAGTCACAGGACAGTATCACACTTGCAAAATAGGCTGCATATGAGGTGCATCTTTTGTTTCCTCTAGAGTGCAGACCTGAAATAAGAAGTTTGATTGCCTTCTGATTAAAGAAACTTCTGAGGCTTGAACACTGGAGTGTCACCACTTCCTCCCTTTCGTTTCCCTGGGATGTGAACATGAGGCTCCAAGCATACATGCTGTCTCCCAGCAAACTAATTTTGGAGGGAGAAAGGAGAGGATGATATGTGGGTCTGTGATTAAAGGTGCCCCCAAATGTTTTATTGTTAAATAAACTCATATTCAAGTAATTTAAAGATACATAGTAAATAGGTAAAGCAACAGGAAGTTTGGTCACACAGATCTTTGCAGCCACTTCCCTGTCCTTTCAGTCTGGGTGCAGCCCACTGAGTCTGGATCTTGCACTCTTCTCTCGTGGAAGAACTGACTGCGCTGTGTCTTCCTGTTTGTGTCCTTTGACCATCAGTCCTCCTGCAGTATCCGTTGCCCATACAGAGACTGAGAAAGGATTAAAGGCATGTAATGCCACATAGTTAGATAGAAGCAGGTAAATTAAGATATGTGCGACGTGTTCAGTCTCCCTTGTTTACCAGTATTTATCACCCAGTGTTCATCTAACATTGCTATGACTGAAACTTCTAAGAGTATTTGAAAGACAGAGGTGTCTGTATTTCACAACTGCATAATGAAAAGAGCCTCACTTCCCAGAATTTAGAAGTATTTCTTACTGATCTGCTCTCTTCTAGCACTAGATGTCAATTGCAAATGCTTTTTATCAGACTGCAAACACTTTTTATCAGACTGCAAACTTTTTGGAAAGACATTTTGTACTGAGTTAGTTTACACAGTGTGCTCAGTTGTCACTGAAGCTCATTGGTACTATGATGCTGTCCTTAAAGAACAACACTGTGTATTTCTTATGTTGAAGTGAGTAAAGGTGCGCTTATACACATCTGCAAAAAGAAGTCATGCTCTTAATGATGTGAGCACTGGAGACATCTCTTAATCCTTGGCTTTGTGTCCTTATCATTTTCTAATCCCTTCTTCAAATAGTACATTAGTTTAATACCAGCTAGTTACTGTATCCAACAAAATTTGGTTTCTTTCTTAAGAAAAAGTTGGTTTGTTTGTTTTTGGTTCTGGTTTGGATTTTTTTTTTTTTTATATGGCAAAGAAAACTGCAGAACAAAAGGGCATGCTTCATTGCATCAAAGCAGTCTCCATTTTTGCCACCAGCGTGGTGGCTCCAACTATGCTGAAGCACTCACATGCCATAAGAAAAAGAAAAGGAAAATCTCATCAGTGACAGCTGTACAGGGATGATTTTTCACTCATTGGAGAGACTGTCATAACTCACAGTCCTAAGAGAGTGCCTGTTTCTCACTGTCACTGGTGAGATAAGCTATATTTAATGCTGCAACATCAAAGCTGCCAATTTTACATTTGCATTTAGGGCTACAGTTATGAATTAAATACACTGCCTGCCTGGTTTTGGTTTGCGGAGAGTAAAGTGATGTAATTACATTAGAAAGAAAAAAGGGTCCACTCAAAAAAAGTTTCAAAGTGTGGGGTTTGGCATTTTAGGAATGCTAGACAGTTATGAATTTAAATTATGTGAATTTATATTTTATAAGCAATGCATTAAAATATATGCATGAGTGTATTGAGGTCAGTCTTATTCTGCAAATTACTATAGAGTATCATTGGATAGCTCAGCGCTAAATATAAAAGAAAATCAACAACCAGTCTGCTGTAACTAGTATTGAAAAAAGGAATTTTCATTATTGGCGGTGGAAATGAAATATATATTTGTGACTGTAAGCAGTGGTGGGGTATGATTAGAATGAGAATATCCTGGTTGATTATCTGTTTGTTTAAATGAGGAAAAATGCATCAAGTTCCTTTCAGGTGGTGGACTATATAACAAAGTACGGATCAGGATTAAGCATCACTTCTTATTTTCTTTAAAGGACTAGTGAAGTAATTGAAAAACACTGGATAGAGTCTGTTGTACTAAGACAGCATAAATCTAAAGTACGGGAGACAAACATACAATGGTTACACTTCTTCACTATCCATGTGTCCTATGTCTGAACTATTTATTAACTGAAATGTGAATGGGCAATGAAGGGCCAATTTATATGTTACACCAAGAGATGTATTATAACTGCCTTAAACATTGATTTCCTTCCTTTGCCTATTCTTGATTGGGATATACACACATAGAACAGCAATAATGTGGGGTTTCCTTATCAGATCTTGGATATTTCCCCAGACTGTCTGCAACCATTAACCTTGCATATTATCTGACTTTAGTGATTAGTACAAGCCACATAAAACCGTATTGATGGCCTGCCCTGGGTTAGAATGGTGAGCTGAATTATTGGAGGTTAGATTTTGCTGACTTTGTGATACAAATGATAGTATTATGCTAGTCCTGTGAAATTGCTAATTTGTCATTTCTTTCATGGTGTAGTCAATGATGTGGTACTAATGAATGAGCCACATAATTGTGTGATACTGAACTGCAGCTTCTCGCCTTCTGCGTCTGTGTTAAGAGGAAGCGAATGTCAAGTCTCTCTTTGTTCACTCACTAGTTCCTCTTGCATATCTGTGCCCTGCTGCTAGATGATCAGAAACTGTGTTTGTGTTTAAAGTTAATGGTATTGCAGTTCTGTTTATAAGCCTAACTTTGTTCAGTTATGCCTTTTACTTTTATGAGATGCTTTTGGTAGGATTCTGTCACTTATTCGTGCAGTTCTGCAGCGAGAGGTGTGCGCTGCATCTGCAGTGAACTTCAGCCAATGAAGTCCTGAAATCCTCCAGGATCTTACGGTTCCTGCCATTCTGAGATACCCTCAAGAAGTTTTTTTCAGTGTACATCTCAGAGACTATCCAGCAAAGTGTGCCTCCAAAAGGATTTGGAAGATAAACTGAAGTGGGTGAATTGGGTCAGTGTTTGAAACATTTTCGTATTTTTTTGCCTACTGTTCTATTTTTCATTAAGTGCAAGGAGACCTAACAGCACCAGATTAACACATTGCAGTGCTCAAGGAAAATCCTTCTCATCCTTATGATGAATTTGGTGTTTCCTGTCCTTTTTTTCTTTTTTTTTTTAATTTCCTCCTTCCTATTCTTTAAAAATTTTGTTACAAAGGAAAATGAGGATCAGGGGAGAAAGGGGCAAAAAAGAAAAAAAATCCCCACAAACAAAAGGGGACTAAGTATTTTAATGGCTAAAACAGAGTTCATAAGTACAATTCCAGCATGTGTTATTAAATGCTTTGTAATGTTTATAAGATCATAAAATGTTTTGTGTTGGAAGGGATGTTAAAAATTATTTAGGTCCAAGGCATAGATTAAATAACTGTACAGATATCTCTTTTCTTTCCAACTGGCATTGAAAAGCAGTTGGGTCAGACCTTTAGTTTACTTTTGAGGGCTGTGGGGCAACACCAGCTCTGCCACTGCTGCCTTCAGGAAAATTATGACAGTCCCATGCCATCTGGTGTTGTACCTAAAGTTCTAGCTTCAGAAAATAAAGTAAATATTGGAGAGTCTCAGCCTGCATTAGAATAAGGCAGAAAGATGGATACAGAATAAGAAATAGTATTTATTATGAGAAAAAAGAAAGAGAAAACTAATCATGTTTGGTTGAGGAATTTGAAAAACAGACTCAATTGGATTTTGAAGGGTTGAAACCCAAAAAGAGTGTGTAGTGAGGAGAGATCCTAGGGTTTACATTATTATATTTTTTTAGAATCTGGTTTGTGCTATTTAGATGCTTGTTGTAGGCTGTGTTGATGAATTTTACAGATTTGAAGTCCTAGAGTTTACTTTAGTGCTGCATGGTTTGGTCTGATGTTAGTGTGTTATCACTGAGTTCAAAACAATGGACCCCTCCCCTAGCCAGTCTAAGAAATTTAATCTTGACAAAATAACTTTGGAAATAACTTTGGAAATCAGCTTTTTAGCCTTCTTAATGTAAAATGGAAATATCAACATTTGTTAATGTCTGAAAAGTATTTTTCAGTTTTATATAAGAATGACTCAGTGTCCAGGTGTTAGTGAATAGTGCAACAAAAGTATTCTGCTTCCCCCCATTAAATTTAAAGTGGCAGAAATACACACTACCCAAATGAAAGTGTCAAGATCCCTATTAATTTAATATGCTTAGATTTAATTATAAGCACCTTCTGTCTTTTTAGGCTTATAATTGTGTTCCCTGGTTCTTTACCATGTGCAGCTCATTGTGCTGTAACGAACTTTCACTGATGCCATAGTTATATTTTTTAAAATTACACCAGTATAAATAGTCTTCTTTGATAACAAACTGTATTTATTGCATTGGTTTTCAGGCCAGTACTTATGCTATTCTAAAATGTATTATTTGCTTGTCTCTGATGTCCTCCTCCTGCTGCCTCTGCCTTGCCTTTCCATGGATCATGAGGAGCAGGAGCTGGACTCTTGAAGACTTGCAGTCATTCTTTCAAGACTAATTCTCAAGGTGCTGGGCCCCACCGTGGCCAAGCTGAGTATCATGCTGGCATGAATCATCAGCTGCAGTCTGGCAAACACATAATCTGTACACTATGTCCCTGCCCTTCGGCATAAGCTGCAAAAATTTATCTCTAAAAGCTGCTGAGAAGGTAGCTGCGTCTTTCACCAAATCTGCTCATTCAGCCTCTATGCATATTGCTGGTGGGTCTTGCTGGTGTGATGGCAGAGGATTCGAAGAAAACTGGCTTGTTAACAGTTTATTTGAATCAAGAAAGGATATTTTTGACCCGAAATAGTGAGCATTACTTGTTCAACTGATAAAAGAGGTGCCATTGCAGCTACAAATTATCTATTTTGTCCACAGTAAAATATAAAACATTTCTGTTGAAGGAAAATACAGCACCATAAATAATTAAAAGTATTCCAATTGACTTTTTTGGTCAATTTTAATCTGAGCTTAAATCACAATGGTCAGCCGTTTTATTTATTTTTTTAATTACTGATTATTTAGAGAGATTAGTCTAAGCAATTACTAGTTAATATCCTTAATAGCCAGTTTTACATGTAGTCCACTGCTATGTTGCTACTGGCCCTGCTTTAGAAATATAATACACTCAATATCAGATCATGTCCTGTATGTCCCTGGTATTAAAGAGAACAAAATGAAAGTAATATGAATTTCACTGATAAGGACCACTTTTCCTATGATTATAGTTCCATCAAAATGCACCAGTCTAATATTAAACACAGCTTTACATACCTTTGAAATAATGCAATTATATATGAGAAACCTTGCTTCTGCGATTAAGACAATGAGATCTGCCCCATGATGTTATAGGGAGAAGTCCACTTTTTTTTTTGATCCAGAGAGAGTTTTTTTTTCTTCTTGATATTACTGAAACTGTATGAGGCAACAGCCCTTTTTTTTTCTTGGAGGGTTGCAGTTTTTCTGCCAGATACTTGGGTTACATATTAAATGACCTTGTGGAGGTTCCCGTTTTATTGTAATCAACCATTTAGCAGCAACTGGATGGTATATTTATGCCTCACAGTTAGTTGTTTCACTGACATTAAGGAGCTATAGACCTTCTATATGCGTTATTGTTTATTGAACCGTGTTTGAAGAAATTCGTCTACTGCTTTTTATTGATGGGAGTTTCTGGCTAACAGCACTTTAAATAAGTGGAAAATGCTCAGTTATCACCCAATGTGAACAGGATCAATAATAGTTTAGTAGTGTCTGATAATTGCAGTGGCTGTTATATACAAGAGCTTGCATCTTCTTGAGTGACTCTTATCAATCTATTGTCCATCATCATCTGATAATCAGACCGAAAATATAGTAGAGAATTATCATTTTTTGAATCAAGCTTGTGAAAAACATTTGAAATAATGGTAAAAAAAATCTCATTGTTCCACTCAGCAGGGAGAAAAATTTAGTATCTGGGTGACTATACTGAGAAAGGGACAAAAAAAACCCAACTCAGTGTACACTTGCTAAGTAGAAAAATGTGTATAGCACAATTATATGAGGGCAAAATATTTTTGCAATATTTGGAGATCGTCTTGAAATATTTGCAGTTATATTCTGAAGGAGTCATGACCCTCTGTAGCTCTCAGGACTATGCTGGTGATTTGAAAGGAAACCACAGGGCGCCGATGGCAAGAAAGGTATGCTAGAGTGCAGCAGAGTGCAGCTCTTGTTGCTTTGTTCCCGGGGCAGCAGCATCTTCCCTTCACAGCACAAGCAACCCAGTACTGTGATGGTGTGCAGCTTTTTGTGTTCCCTCCTTCTCTTGGAAGTAACCTTGCTCCTGGACACAGAGTTCACTTGCAAAGCCAGAAATATTCACCTCCCCAATTCCTCTTCCCATGGCTTATTTTAATACTCTAATCATCTTCCTGCTTATGCTTCTCTCTTAATTTATCTTTCCCTTTTTTAATTTGTATTTTACCTTGTTACTTGCAAAAACACATGTAGTCTGGCCATCGTAGGTTTCATGGCCTTTCTTCTCTGCTGACAACAGGCAGAATTGCCAGAAATCTGTCTGGGCACAGGTTTTCCTATTGCTCTGCCCAGTTAGCTAAGAGAATGCTTTGTCTCTTTTTGCATATTTGTTCTAGGAATTAAGAAAATAAATAAATAAATAAATAAATAAATAAATAAATGCAGTTAAATTTTATGTGTTTCTGTTGATCAGTGGATCTACAAGTGTGTTCTGTTATTGAAAGGACTCGATGGTTTGTGTGTTGTCTATCAGCATCAACATCACATTTTCTTTGGGATAAGTTCATGGCTTTGGTGTCTGTTTTATCAGGCCACCTCTTTGGCAGACACATAAGCTGGGGGCAGAAGCACAACCTTGCACTCTTGTCCCTTACTGTTTTACTTTTAATTGCTGAATAGTAAAAAAACCCCAAAATTTCTTAATTCACAGGAAATCAGAAAGTCTTATATTTCAACTTGATTTACTGCTGTGCATCTCTGAGAGCAGTCTGGCTGCATCTGCTCCATAACCTCCCACTAGGGAGTTGTAGATGCCAATAAGGCCTCCCCTTATCTTTGTCATCTAAAAGTCAAGCAAGCTGGCTCCTTTAGTGTCCATTTGTACATCAAGTGCTCCAGCCAACTGAGCATCTTGGTGTCTCTGTGCTGGAATTACTCCAGTTATGTCAACGTCATTCTTCTGCCACAGATGTGGTCTCACCTGAGCTGAGCAGAAGGGACAGACCACTTCCCTTGACCTGTGGGTTGTCCTCTGGCTCGTGCAGCCCAATATTTAGTTGTTCCTCACTGCAAAGACTAACACCTCATGTTCAAAATGAACATGCTATGATGTGAGGGCACAAATTGTGTTCAATTATATCTAGTCTTTGGCAGCAAAGTTGTGATTTTTGAGAATTTTTCACTAGTATTATATCAAGTCAAATCCTAGACTACTGTATTCAGAGTATCTCAATTTAGAAGTTATTGAATAATTTTTGTAGGAATCTCAAATAATATTTGAGCCAAAAGCTTCAGTTACCCTGGTTATACTGTCTCTAATAAACTCTTTTGTCTAGTTTTGAATAAAAACTTGATTTCTGCTATATGGCTTGCGATATGAAAAGTTGAGTTAAATACAGTATTTTTGTACCTTGGCATGCAAATACCCTCTTCTTCCTTTTCATTTATTTAAAAGGCAGTTTCAGACTTGAGTGTGGTCTGATCTCCTGGGCAATTCAGAATGGAATGAAATTACAACAGCCCCAATTCCCTGAGAAAGGACTTTTGACTGGGCAAATAGGAAACTTAACCTCCCCTGTTTAACTCAGAAAGATTCGAAGCTGATGAGTGTGGGTCTCCATTCAGGTAGATAGCTTGGTTGCATCCAGACCAGTTAAATAACTGTTTTACCTAGTCTTTTTATCTTGTAATTGATTTTCCTCTAGTGCCTACTGATTACAATAAAATTTCATTTTTCCTCTGCAGCTTTGTCTTGGAAGGTGGAATAAGTTCCTTCTGGATCTAGTCTCTGCTCATCCCAGAGCTGCAGAGCAGTATTGAGCTTATCTTCTCCCATTTTCAATCTAGGGCTGCCACTCTGTCCAATGCAAGGCATTGAACAATCTGAGCATGAATAGTGGGTTTCAGCAGACCCATACTTTAAGAAAGGGGTTTCTCCCTGGCACCGGCACCTTTTTTTGTTTATTTATTTAGAAATGGGAAGCTCCTTTAATGGAGGTGACACACAATAGGACAGCAGCCGACATCCAAGTATGTTACAGTCATATACTTTGTCTATAACAAAACTTTTCTTTGAAAACTCATGGTATCTAGTGAAGGTTTTAATGGCAGTTTCTTTGGATGAGTTTGTAGATGTTTATCAGTGAACAAAAATGCATTATATATAGTTGACTAATCCTTTCAACAACTCTAATGTCCATTTTTAGAATCTAATCCCCTGAGATATATCATTCATTTATTTCACCTGGTCCAAGGTCTGGGGCAGGTTTTTTTGTTTTGTTTTGCCTTGTTTTTAGCATTTGGAAAGCTGTGAAACTGCCCCTCGTGTCCTTTACATGACTATTATTTAGCACTCATTTAATGCTGCATCAGCCCCTGTCTTCCAGAGTTGTGTGGGAGTGCACTGGAGTGCTGCTCCCTTACTCACGACATTTCTGACAGAAAATATCGTTGAAGTATCTCTATCCAACTTTACTCCAGGGTGGTACTGAAGACTGCCATTTCTTAGGCACCATTCATCATCCAGCTCAACATCTGCTGAGACAGTTTCCTGCAGCTGCAATTAATATTCTGGTTCATTTATTTATAATTCTGGCTGCTCAACGAATGGCAAGATCAGACAGATTTGATATGGAGTCTTCCTGTAAAACAGCACTACTATGGAGTTAAATGGGTCCTTGTGTGAGGTTCCACCATACCTGAAGTACTGTGTAGTATTTAGGGCTCACAAAAAGCATCACAGACATTTAATTTTTTTTGCAAGCAGACTTGTTCAGAGCAAAATTGGGTCTGGGTGCAATTTTTATTACTTGTAGTTTTCAACTGATTTGCAGCAGGGAGATGTGTAAATATTGCTAACAACCATAGGTTAAAAAAATCAAGGAAAACATATTCTGCTTTGTCACACATATTCCATTGATATATAAAGTAACATACCTTTGTGAAGCAGGTGCATACATTAATGGGAGCTTTAACTGTTGATTTCTCTGTTTCTGTCACCATTATATTATTACTTAATCACAGCTTTTTGTGTCAAATTTACCCAAGAGTATTTTTAATAGAAGCATAAAAGAAATTCAGTGCTGGGTATGAAAAGAAAAGGAATTGGGGTCCAGTCTCTTTGGAAAATATTCCATAACAAGGTAATTCTTTAAAGGCATTTCACGTAGTTCTGAGAGAATAAAACAAATGCTTCAGGGTAATTCTGGTCTTTCAGATAAATACACAATTAGATTATATGATTTACATTAGGTGATGTTAGTTTACATACGAAAATATGTGAAGCATTCCCAAGGAGTAAGAACAGATCTATATAACTGAAGAGACCTTTAACAAGCCCATACTTCCCCTTGTTAGATAATAAACCAGAAATAATGTGTGTTAGAGCTTTTGTGATATGTTTGAGAGCCTTTCTTACAAATTATGAATAAAATTAACTGCTGCTCATTCTCATGCATGCTATCAAGTTTTCAGACACAGATATATCAAGGTTTTTCACATGACAGCATACTAATACATGTATATCATTAACATTCACAAGACACAAATGAACACATCTAAGAACAAATAGGTAACTGACTTTAGAAGACTTTAAAAAGTAAATTGGATCATTGTGAATATGTCTATTTTTGGATTTGTGAAATAAAAATTCAGAATATCCTATTAGTGAAGCGTGGGAAGAATTTTATTGCTACATAATTTTATTAAATAAAGTTTTTATTTACATTTACTTGATATTACAGAATCATTAAGGATGGGAGAGACCTCTGAGAACATTGAGTCCAACCTTTAACTGACCATTACCTTGTCAACTAGACCACAGCACTGAGTGCCACGTCCAATTGTTTCTTGAACACTGCCAGGAATGGTGACTCCACCACCTCCCTGGGTAGCCCATTCCAATGTTTAACATACCTTTCCATGAAGAAATTCTTCCTGATGTCCAACCTGAACCTCCCCTGGTGCTACTTAAGACTGTGTCCCCTCGTCCTGTCATTAGCTGCCTGGAAGAAGAGGCTGAGCCCCACCTGGCTACAATCTCCTTTCAGGTGGTTGTAGAGGGTTGATAAGGGCTCCCCAGAGCTGCCTCTCCTCCAGGATAAACAACCCCAGCCGCCTAGATATGCCTATTCCTGGGTATCCCTTAATATTGTCTAAGATGCACCAAGAGCACGAAGTGGTGGGAACTGTGGTAAGTTCGGTTTTTTTCCTGAAAGGCAGTGTAGCAGACAAGTGAATGGACTATAGCGAGTCTTCCCAACCCGATCCAAAAGCCTTTCTTCAACTGATTCCTGCCTTTAATGTGAGTGAAGATGTTTCAGGTGGATAAAAACTGTAGGAATTACTCTTCCCGTTTGACAACAACATCTCTGAGAGCTCTCCTTCAATGCTGCCATAATGAAAATATGGTTTATTTTTGGCACATCTACTTATCTATTTATACTTTACAAGACATTCTGAGAGCATTTTTTTTCTATATGCTGGCGCCAGGGAAATTTTCCTAGAAATGTTCAAAACTTTGTGCATCTGATACAGAATATGGGTATCATTGTGATACAATCAAAAATTATGCTCTACCACATGACATGTACCAGTACATCATAACTTGTGTTTATAAGACAATCAACCACTGTAGCTAGTCTTGACAGTTAAGGTTGCCACTTCTATTTAAATGAGAGGCAAACCTGACAGATGAGTTAGGGACAAGCCTCATAGCCACTTGCTTCCCGAACTGTACATTTGCAGAAATAAAAGATGCAGGGATGTTAGAATTAATGAGATGTCCAGTCTAAACGCAATCAGTAAAATTAGAAGAAAAAATAGGAATCACATATGATGTAACGATCTTTCATTTTTTCCCACTTGCTCTCCTGCACTGACTTGAATGGTTTGTGTAATGAATGATAATTTTATTATTATTATTATTATCAGTTTAAATAGAGAAATGGTATTGTCTGCTTATTTATGTGTGTGGTTTATAGGAGAGTGAAATGTTCAGGGTTAAAGGTGTGGTCTATGTCTTCAAGATTTCTTGACCAGACGTACATATGAATATATGTGCATCACTGTAGGTAGGGTTCTCCTCTTTTAAGACATAAAATTTGCTCGATGAGAAGACCAGCAAACCCCCAGATAAATACAAGACCAAATGAAGGTCTCAGATTTTAAGAGGAGTGTAGTTTTGGATTTTTTTCCTACTTCTTTTGTTATAACCACATATACCTGACACAGGTACAGTATCGATTTGCCTACTGGTGGTAAAGCTGGCTTTTTGTTCATCTAGTGGTTGTGTTACCCTAAAGCTGCATGTCAGTTCATCAAAATCAATTCTCTTTTGATTTTTGCAACAGCAGAGATGGGTCAGCTAACAAATGACAAAGAGCCCTATTCACGACAAAGCGATTGTTACATTACAAGTACAATTTTGTAGGAATTTAACAAAAAAAGCACAAGAACACAATTTTACTGCATCATTTGCTGTCTCACATGATTCGTCAGATCTCCTGAATGTCCCTAATGCAGTGTTCAGAATAGACTAGTCACCTTCTTAAAGAGAAACACACTAGATTCAATGGCGTATATTTTTTCAATCAAAAGGATGTTCTTTATTTAAATGTATTTCCTAAAATTTTGCAATAAATTCAAAAACACCTTAACTGACCAAATAAAACCTGCTCCACATTACTCACAATATTACCTTCTATTTATTTTATTTACTTACAACTAACTATAGAGGAGGAGATCACTGATTCAGTATGTCAACTGGTCATTTCTTCTGTTGAGCAGTTACAAATGTCTTTTGAAAGGCTGGCTTGACTGCAAAGCTCGGAGAGAATCAAGATCTGCTTGATAATTTTGCAGAGATTTTTACCAGCTCAGTGCTGACGACTGACGCAAATGTATGAATTAGAGGGAGAGTATGAATTAACATTTTCAGGAAACAAAATTTTAAAGCTGACATTTTTTCCTGAATGAGAGTTTGTATTTGAGCAAAACTGAGCTCACACAGACCATAGATGTCTCTCTTTGTAGACATTTATCAGATGAATGGCAAATCTGCACATAAAAATCCAGTTTAAACACTTCAACTTAGACACAAACCTAAATGTGAAAGTTTTCCACGGAGTGGGAGTGTCCTGACTTGTATCCATATGTAGAACATCCTGAGCAGTTTTAGCTCTGTTGTACTGCAGTAGCTACACCCAAGTTTGGAAAACTGATGACTTGCTGGTTGGAAGCTCTTGTTTTGGAGTAGCTTTTGGATGCCCCAAAGGTTAAAGAGTTACCCTTGTGGTCTCTGTTTTCAACAGCCCAGGTGTAGTGTTTTAGGAAAGCAAGGATTTAGCAAGCTGATTGAGCTGGTTCCCTGTCTCTGATGGCTGTTAACTTTTGTCTCAAGCCAAGGTACTGTCACCTACTTGATACCTAACTAGTAGCACAATTGTGCCTAAAACTGGCATGCTTGGAAGAGTTTTGTGCCTAGGAAATCCTTTTATCAAGTTTTCTGAGCTTTTTTCTCCAGCTGAGCTTTCTTTCTTCAAAGAACCATCAATATTTATTTAGCTTTTATGTGGAGCAGAAAAGACTTTCTTCTTATTAACTTGTCTGAGAGCAGTTTGTAAATATTGCCAGGTCAGTGAAGAATACTTTTGGAAGTATTGCAGGGGGATGGCATACAGCTTCTGGCAGGAGGCAGCCTCCAGCTCTGTGGGCTGCTTTGCAAAGTCTTTGCCTTCTCAATATGGTCAAAGGGTTCCCAAGTGCACCTTTAGCTCTCCCCGTCTACACCGACGGCTAAGACATGTTTCGTGGACACATAGCATGACTGCGGGCTGCGGGACATGCTGGCACCCTCATTGGAATTGGGACTGCATCTACCCCAAATATTCTGTATCTCCAGAAGTCCAAGGATAGGGCAACTATTAGACCACTCTGGGCTTGTTCTTGTCAGGGATTTTTTAATTGCTGAAGAACTCAAAAGAGAACCAATTGCTGTTCGTCAGTCAAAGGGCATAAAAATGCAAACAGTGACAGTATTATGTCTGTATGGATGTATGATTTGCATTTAGATTTATGTAAATAGCTATGGAAATTTTGTTGGCACTTGGCTTTCAGTAGGTTACTGGTGTGGCTCAGGGAGTTGCAAAGTTTGAAAGGACATATTTTAGTTAGTTCCTTTAGTCACAGGAGTATCTCTTGTCTGCTTAGCCAGTGAATTGGTCACTATTCCTTTTAATTTTTTTGCCAAATGTTAAACGATTTCCCCCAATTAGAATCTCAAACCTATTTGTTTTTAGACCCAGTAGTATCAAACATGCAGGGGTTTTTTTTGTTTAGTTTTTTTTTTTTTTTTACATGTGTGTGTTCTCGTGTGTTTTAGTTTATATGCACAGAAACATCAATTTACTGATCTCTTCTTCAGAGGGATTAGATGTCAGTATCCAGGACCATGTTGGGACAGCCTTTTCACAGCTCTTTAAGCACAGAATAAAAACCCTTATTGATTCTGCTGAAACACATAAGACATGGCTATTATTATTACATATCCATTTATCCTCTGGTGTTACATTTGTCTTACAGACAACGCTCTTTAACCAAGGTGTTGTCCAGACATCTAGCGAAATGCATTGCTCTGGGAGATGTGCTACTGTTTGTGCACTCTACTGCAATCTTATTCCTGGTATGAATGGGAATATCACATTAACTTCATTTGCAACAGACTAAGCCTGCCAGGCTTGGCTGAATATATATTCCCTATGTTCCTTTGGGAATTGTACAGCTTTGATGTGCCTTTTCCTTAGGACTAGTTTAAGGTCATAATATCTACCAGTATTTAATCACAGTCGATGCGTTCCCTTTGCCTATTACATATTTTCTGAAATGCTCGATAACATTTGTTTCTTCTCTAATAAAATGTCCAAGTGCCATTCCTTTTCTCTGGCACACAAGTGATTCAACTTGGGATCTGCATGGTGCAGAGATTCTGGGAGTCTATAAGGGCATTTTTTTTCTCCCAGCGGTCTCCTTCTGGGGAGTGTGTTGGTTTGCAAGCTATAATGAGTAGCAGGTTAAAAGAAAAAGGGCATTTTGGTGGAGGAGGGAATTAAAATTCAGCAGCCTAATATCAGCAGTAGTTTATAACAGGGCCTTATAAAAAGCAGCTCTGTGTCTTTTTTTTTGTGTGTGTGTGCACTTTTATTTCCTTTGATATCAGCAGGGGAATTTTCTCTGCAAGACCCATTCCCATCTCACTTTTCTGCTTTCAGATCCCTGCTGCTCAGGGTTTTCTCCTTTCATTTTGATATATGTTATATTCTTCAACCTTCCCACTTGAAGGTTGTAGGAAGCTCGATATTGCCCTTAAAATAGGGAACACAATTGACGTCAAAAATTCTTCAAGGAGTGGCCCTGTTTTTCATATATGTTGAAAAGAATCCTTCCAGTTACTGGGAGGTCTTGGCAGTGGTTGAGGTGAAATCTTCAGGGCATTGCACTATGTCTAATAAAAATTGTACTAGAAAGGTTAACTTGCTACTTGCAGTTTCATTTGTACCGTATCTTTAACAAGAATGCTTTTGTGTATTGCATAATTACACAATAATAAGATAAAATTATGGGTTTATGTATATACACCTATCTCTAATGCTGCTATTTATTTAAAAATGTGTTGTAATGAATTACTGCTCAGATCTTTGCCTTCCATGCAATGTGGCAAGCTCCCCATTTTAATTTGAAGTCAGTTCTTTTCTGTGCTTCCCAGGGCAGACTAAAAAATCGGTTAGGTACTTCTGCAGAAGCGAGGAATTTCTTTCTCGATGCTGATCATAGTGTGATTAACGTTTCGAACAAAAATGGGTTTTAACCTCTCATGCCAATTCTCTCAAACTATTTTCTGGCTCTTCTTTGGCTTTTGGTGACCCCAGGGTGGGCTGGGAGGCAGCACGCAGGGGAGGAATGTGGTTATCGCACACAGCCATCCAGCAGTGGCCTCCGGTGCATTTCTGGCTGTTACAAATAGATGGCACTTTTGACTTGTACTAGAGCAATTCAGTTAGAAGGCTGCAATACCTGAAAAAACCCCACTTGCTGGGGTTTTTGTAAGTCAGGCACATATTTGTTATTACTTATATAGGGGCAAAAGAAATGAGGCAGATACAGATAGACTGCCATGTGTATCTCAGGCAATGAAAGCTTAAAAATACAAAAAACTAAACAGTAGAATGGGCAAATCAAGTACATTTATAACATATTTTCAGACTCATCCTCTGGATTCTCAGGGCAAGCTGGAAGAGAATTATCTTTTAATGCTGAGTTGCTTTAAATGTGAACGAGGCAATTGCCACAAAAGTCTCTTATTTGCTGCTTTTCTGGTCTACACGTGTGCACACAGAGACACACATACACACGGGGGGAAAAAATCAGCCTGTTGTCTTGCAAGTGTTACTTATCATATTAATTAAAATCTGGTGACACGATAACACCAGCAGCTGTGTGGGAAAGCGAGGGAAATTAACAAACGTTTGATTTGTTGTGTTGCTAATGTGACACTTATTATACAGGTCACAGTAAAACAATACCTCAGCCAAAATATGCTAATACTGGTGGAGAACTGTTGCAGTTGTAAAAACATTGATGTTTATTATAATGAGACAAAATAGCACATTACCTTTAGCAGAGTGAATTGCTGCTTCTCAGGGCAAGCATAAAGTATCTCTGAAGGTTTAATAATTAAAAAACCCCAAAACCACAGAGACAGAATAAAGTGAAATTGTTATACATATAAAGCCAGTAAAAAGAAAACAACCTCACATATGAAAAGGATGTAAAGCTCTTAGAAAGCAAAATATGTAATTTCTAGCGGACACAGATTAAATGGAGCATGCTTACAGCTTCTTCATTTAGCATTCCAAGGAACTTTATTACAAGAACAAAAGAAAATGATTTAGTAAGATACAAGTTATGCTATAAAATACCCGTAGAACGGTAAATGTAATTACATTTAAAAATGGATGTATTAAATGCTCTTTTTCCCCTGAGGAAAACTAATATGTAAACTTATTTTTAATGGTGGCTTATATCCAACCAACCGGTTTGATGACATTTCTAAACAAAGACCTTTGGACTTTAAATAATTATTCCCATGCAATTGTTGGATCACGTATAATTGCTTGCTCTTTAGTACGTCTTCACAAATTTAATTGCACTATAGTCTGGATCTGAGAGCATTTTCTATATATAGATACATAAATAAATTTACAGAATTCAATTCTGAAATAGGAAAAATTCTTTCCACAATTGAAGTAAAATTAAGAGTATGCATTCAGCATTTTGCAGCTATTTACATCTTCACAATAATTTAATTTTTACCTTTACAAAGGTTTCTTTCATTTTCAGGCTATTTTCTCAATTTTTGTACTATATTTTTGAGCCCAAGGAAGGATTTTTATTTTTTTTTTCTTACTGTTGTTTTGATCATTTTACTGAAATGGGGTGTATGAAGTCAACCATTTGTTTGACAGTCTTTGACAGCAGATTATGTAGATTTTGCCTGACAGAACACTAGTCATTCGGAACTGAATTCCGAGTGAGCAGTCTAGATCAGAGGTCAGCCTGCAGGGTACAAATGGGGAACAGATATTTCACCTTGCCATGTGAAAGGACACAAAAAAGCAGACGAACCAAGAACTGGTGAGAACTAAAAGGTTAAAGCAGAGTTGATGCAATTACACAATATTTACAGGCTAAGATTGTGCTAAAGTCCTTTTGAACCTCCTGCCCCTCCAGTTCATGGGGGAAGCGGGCTCTGATTTTGAAGCCTTCCCCAAAGAAGTGTAAGTGCACTCTTTAAAGATCTGCTCTGTGCCAAAATGCTAAAATATATCTGTTCTCACTTGCATTTCCCATCATTCACCTTGGTTTCAGTTTCAAATGGGTATCAAAGTACCTATGTGCACATGCAAGAAAATAGTTCCCTATTACTCCCCTTTTTCAGAATAATACCAGCAAGGGGGAGGGGGGAGGGTTATCTAGGGCAAAACTCAGATATAGAATCTGGGGAGGAGACATTTTGACTTTTCAGATGAAAATTGCCATGTGCAGATATGTAATACTGAAACATCAATTTCAATTACTAGAGGCAAAAAAAAAAAAAAAGGAAAAATCCCAAACGAACCCCAGAAAGTCTTTTATATTTTAGTCGTAACTGGACCGTGATAGAAATTAAACCAATTTTCAAATATTTTAAGCTCTCAACAAAAAACTATTTTTTTTCCTTTTAGTGATGACTATTATCAATTACATATACAAAACAAAACTTGCATGAGCATTTTAGTTAGAGATTTAAAAAGAAAATAAATACTAGATCGAAAAGGTGGTGGTTTGTTTTAATCTTTTTTACTTCTGAATTACTTGTAGTTGGAGATCACTTTTAGCGAAACATTACTGTAACATTTATTATTTATCCTTATCTATGACACTCATTCTTTTGTTAATGTTGGCCAAAATATAGAAAAAGAACCAGAAAGCGATCAAGTTCTAAGGTTTTTTTTGGACAATTTGTATAAATTAGATGGAGCTTTAGTGAAAATCTCCACCTTATACAAGTATGAAAGGATGTCCCTACATGTTCAGAGAGGTTAAGGATACCTGAATCAATAACAAAGATGCCAAGAGAACAATTTAAATCTACTAAGTAACTAAAATCCTAAAACCATTATGAGGGGAAAAAAAAGAGAGAGAGAGAAAAAAGAAAACACTTAAGGCTGATGAAATATCAAGGTTTATTATTCTATTAGACTTTGACAATGAAATGAAATACACAGACCTTTAACAATGTTATTAAAATAAAATTTCAAAGCTTGATTTTTCAATCATGCAGTCAAAGAAAGGAAGACATTTTGCAGTCATATCCTGTAGAGTATAGGAAAGTTCTCTGTCAAAGCTGTGTAACATTTTGATTAAGTGCTTGATAGATTATAAATATAAGTCAGAGCTAGCAAGACACTGTAATAAATGGATCATCTAAGAATGACTTGTGATCAATTTCAAATTACAGAAGTGTGTAATATACTCATTTCTTCCTTACATATACTGTCCTTAATGATGCCTTCAATTAAATGTGTGTTGTTTTGCCTGTCTGTAGGTGCTCAGTGTAGAAATGCAGACTCGTGCTTGTATAAATATATGTGTACATACATGGATATACACATACATATGTTTGCTCACCCACATCTTCTTATATACGGTTTCAAATAGAGCCTTCTCTTCCACAAGGTTTTTGTTTTGGTTTGGTTTCATTAATGTTATTTTGCATGTCATTAGACTATTTAAATCAGTGGAAATATCTGCCATGGATGGCTTTTGGACGGGCAGACCAGACCTGAAACCCACAGACGATTCCATGGGAAGTCAGTAGCAAATGCAGCGCTGCAAAAAGAGAAGTGCAGAGCCATTCGTATTCAATAACAGTGAGGAACAAAACACTCTGCTTTTTACTGCTGTGCCTCATTTCCACTGCAGCATAACTTTGTAAGAATTTTTCTAAGGGAAAAATATTTTGGTATGAACTGAGCACTAGCTGATTCAGTGCTCTCAACTTTTGCTACCAGTACTGTTCATTGAAATAATATAATTTATTGATATAATTTAACCTCTCTCATATGAATTGTTTGAAAGCAACCAGTCTCTTAAGTACTATTGATCTATGCTCTATCCTGATTTTAAAGGTCCCTCTTGTAATGCTCTCTCTGGAACCTACTCTATTTGTCCCTAAGTACCTTAATCTAAACAATTACGATTATATTAATTATAAATATACTCCATGTAGTACCTAAAAAATTTGACTCTTAGCTGGAATTAACTTGTCATTATCTTGTTCTGAACTGGAAGAAGCCAAAATGACAAGAAATTACTAGAGAAAGAAAAGAAAATTTCCAAAGGGTTTATCTAACAATGGAGAGACAGTTTCCAGTGAAAGTTATACCACACAACATGTTCCAAATGCATACATTCAATACCATAATAAGTTTACAGTCAATTGTTGGTTCATAGGTCACTGGTCACAAATTCTAATCTAAAATTACTTTCTTATGAATAAGCTCCAAAGCTATGCAGCGTTTTCATATATCAGGATCTTTACAGTTCATTGGGAAAGATTCATTATCAATGCAAGCCTGATAAATTTGGGAAGATGTTAACTTTTATTACTAACATTTGTTTGTTTAGTTTACTCTAACATGTTGTGCAGTGTATTTATAATAAGCATTAGACCAGCAATAATAGGAACTTTCCTTTTGAAATGTCACAAATGTGCCATTCCCTTTAATTTTTCAGATATATGGGAAGTGGTGATAGAAAAAGGGGGGAGTGCCGTTCAAAATATGCAATTTGGGGTTTAGGAAGAATTTTTTAAAAGACCAATTTCCATATATCAACACTTCTCACTGAGTTCCATGAAACATTTTGATATGATTTACCAAAAACAGTTTTTGCATCAGGAACATTACAGTAGCTAATCTGCATCTGTAAAGAGTGGGAAATGGAATCACATTAGATATAAATGTAATGCAAAAAAAGAAAAAAAGTTAATGCAACATTATGGTAGAGAATTTAAATGTACAATAGTGAGGATATTCAAAGTTATGGTTCCCACAGCAACAGCAATTCAGCTTTATTTACGTTGTAGCTTTATATATGTTTTATTCCTTAAAGGAAAACTGATTTATTTTTTCTCAACTACATAGGATAACATTTACACATCAGGAAACATTTGTCTCTGAGATGAAACTGTGAACACCAAAGATATACATTCAGTAAAACTGGGTATTTTTGACTGTAGCCGGGGAGCTACCTTTCTCATTGTAAGGTGAGAGAAATTTGAGAGAAGGGTATTTAAAATAGTGTGCAGAAATTTAATGCCGTTATCTCTTGAATTGGTGACTTATCATGAGATTTTCTAGAAGTGCTTGAATATTTCAGCTAGAACTGCTTGAATTCTAAACATTAAGCTTTTGCTTAAATATTAAATGCTCTTAGTTGTTTTGCATTTAACTTGACTGGAGAGTTTTTAACGTGTTTTCTATTGAGCTTTTATGCTGATGGGATCATCCATGATATAACCTTTCAGCAGAAATGGTGCATTGTATTCCAAGTTTCAGAAGAACCTACTAAACTGATTTCATCTCTCTGTTCTAAAGATAACAGATGAGAAATAACCAAAAAGCTAATTATCTGTATTTGGCTGCATGCTTCACCATAATATCAGGTTTATAGTAATGAAACAGGAATCTCATTTCCATGTCACTTTCTTTGAGTAAAATTAACTCATTACAAACCTATCGTATCTTGCCATTAGGCTACTCGCATGTGTATCATTAGTTGAATGTGGACCCTGAACCTTCAGATTCCCTCACTTCAGATTTCTAACTCGCAAGTGGCAATGCAATTGTTAACCTCTTTTTGGGTACTAATCCCTACAGACATACTTGAAGCACTCTTGGCTACTAAGCTCCATTCAGAAATCCCAACTTCTCTCTGTAGCTATGGCATACCGAAACAGTGCAGCTGTTAGTAACGGGATAACTAAAGCTTTTCCATTTTATATATGAAGGTTTGAATTATGAGGCATTTGGTTACAGTTTCTTGCTCATCTCCCAGTGGAGTTTTACCTTTAGTACAAAATCCATCATGCTGGAGATGCCGCGATATTTCTTAGGGCAAGACTGGTTAGGGCTTCTATGGTGTGAGAGAGGTATCTAGATGGTGGTGCTGTGTTTAGAAATGGAACAAAGCCAAGCCACGGGTTGGGTCATTGTCCCCCCATCAGCTGTAGTATATGCCCTTGCATGGACCAGGGGATGGTACATTCCACAAACTCTTCCTAATGGGAACTCTGACATAGGGGGGGAAAGGTTAGCCCCATAAAGGTGGCCTTTGTCATAGCGCGTGGTCCATTTACCTGTCAGCATAGGCATCTCCTGCTCGCCTACCACGCTTAGAATATCAGAGAAGGCTAGGATCTGTCCATGCTAGTAAACTGTGTGTGCTTCTGGAGGTGATTCCTGGTCCTTGGGCCGAGTAAAACACAGCACTTTGTGCCCACCCAAACCCTTCTCAGATTTAACTGAGAGATAAATAATTGGAGCACCTAAAAAAGAGGTGGGAGATAAATTAAGGATTTTGTCGTATTGACTAGTCCTAGTCCTCACAGTGCTTTAACTAGCAGTGGGCTCGTGTGCTAAAAAGCCCGAGGATGGTGAAAAATGTGGTGTTGTGAAGCTAGTTACTTGGTGCAAATGGGATTTTCATAGGTCCTGGGGCCTGTGAATTTTGGTGGCTAGCACCTGGTGGCTAGGTGGGCTGTGAACAAAAGTGTTGTTCAGAGGCCATCCATCACATATTAGCTGTCTTGATGTCTGTTCTAATGCTTTAGCATGCTGTGCTAAATTAAGCCCTAGACTTTCTGTGGTCTACCTAAAATTGTGTTTGTTTATCATCAGAGTTGTGCCTGTAAATTTTTATATGCATTTATTCTGACAAATAATATATGAACTGTTCTTCGAGTGCCCTATACACACAATTCAACTGAAATTTCTGGATTGTTTGTTTATATTCTCAGCCCTAAAAGTCTTTTTTCCTTCTTAGTAAGACTTCATTTTTGTTTAGACCAAAGTAAAAACAGATTCATATTTCATTACTCATCATCATACTCCTTAGCAATTTTACTACAGAAAACAGTCATTTCACATAGGGATTAAAAAAGATTTTCGCTTGAGTTTCAGTCCCGCAGAATGCAAGAAGGAACATTTGGAGGGAGCAATACAGATACTTTTCCACTGGTAAATCAACTCTGTCTAAAAACAGCAGACAAGTCTTCTAAGAACCCTTCAACACAGTAATTTTGGAGAAAACAGAATGATATTATGAGTGAAAATCTGTGCTTATCTGAGTGTGATAAATTAGAATCAGACTGAACTACATGGTTCTGACTTTTTCCACAGGATGTTTACAAATAATAAAATATCACACACATGATGTCAGAATACCATAGGAATAATACTTGAAAAATCTACTGAGGTGTAATAAAAATGGACACATGCATAATTCTGGTACTTGGCAAGACATTCTAAAGACAGTGAAAGATCATGAAAAATATGATTTTTGAGAAAGACATAACTTCTAAATTAATGTGTCTAGATATTCCTAAACCAGTAATCTTAAGAGTAGACTTAAATCCTTAAAAAATCTAAAATTGTAAAGATCGTCCCTTGAGAAAGAGAAATATGTAATGAAATTACTAATTATAATTCTACAGAATTTAATTTTACAGAAAACCATTGAAAATGCTATGAGCTACTAGGTACTCATTTAAAACATCATCATGTATGTGGCAGTATAAAAGTGTTTATTATAGCTCTATGAAACTCACACAACACATTTCAGGGAAGCAAACATACATATTATTCTCTGTTTCCTAATAATTTAACTTACTACCTGTAAGAGAGAGCTGTGTATTTCTTCCATCAAAATATAACTTCTGGATCAGGCAAATGAGTTATGACAGAAAATCATGTTTGATCAGTTTTAAAAATTAATATTTTTTTAAAAGTCAGCTATATTTGAGGTTGCTGGAGCTTCCAGGCATTTCCACATGGATGATATTCCCTTATCTTTGAAGATACTGGTCAGAAAACCCTGGATAAAAATCCAAGGCTGTTCAAATTTCCCTGGTTAAAAATAATGCTGTGGTGGGTTTCTGCTTTCCGCGGTGCCTTGTGAAGGGGAGCTCCTCACAGAGAAACTGGTGTTGCTGAATCATCTGGCAGGAGTCATCCTGTGGACTTCATAAAGAGCAGGAGTGGGCGACCATGTCCTCTGGAATGTTAATGCAGAGGATTTGGTTCAGGTTTCTCCTGGTTCAAGGCAGTTTGGAGCAGCAAGGGGTGCAGAGGGAGCCCACAGAGACCAAGACCCAGACTTGCCTGGAGCCAGGTGGGAATCCGGGCAGCTGTCACGAGCTGACATTTATGGCAGTGGCACTACCACTATTGCAAGGAGTGGGGCCAGATGGAGGCTTTTGCTTGTTTCCCACCAAAGCTAGAGCAAACAGACTGCCTGCTGGAGATGACTGGGAGAATCACTTCTGTTTTTGAAAAGGGCAGGAAGGAAAACCCAGGGAACTACAGGCTGTGAGACCCTTCTCTGTGCCTGCAACAGTTGACAAGGGCAGACTGACCAATGTCATCTCTCTAGATTTTTGCAAAGCCTTCAGTGTGGTCTCAAATGACATCCTTGTCTCCAAATTGATTTGAATTTGGAGGGTGGACTTTGGTGGATAAGGAGTTGGCTGGCAGGCACAGTTTTGGTCAACAGCCCTGTGTCCAGGTGGAGGCCAGTGATAAGCACTCAGGCTCTGTCTTGGGACTTTTTAGTAGCTTCTTCAATAGCAAAGACAGCGGGATCAAGTGCACCCTCAGCAAATTTGCAGATGACATGAAGCTGAGCAGTGCAGCTGACACAACAGAAGGATGGGATGCCATGCAGAGGGACCCAGACAAACTTGAGAAATGGACCCACAGGATCCTCCTGAAGTTGAACAAATCAAAGTGCAAGGTGCCCAGGCCAGGGCAATTCCAGAAATGAGCACAGGCTGGGACATAAACACGTGTTGCCCAGAGAAACTGTGGATGCTCCATTCCTGGAAGGCCAGGTTGGATGGGCAGCCTGGTTTAATGGGTGGTATCCCTGCTGTGGTGGGGAGGTTGGAACTAGATGATCTTTAAGGTCCCTTCCAAACCAAGCCATAGCAAGCAGGATGAGGACAGAGAACAGCATGAGGTTAAAAAAACCTGAAACAAACCAAACACACACCTCAAAAGCAAAAGGAAGACAATATACCTGTAAAAGTATTGATTTTAGAAGACCAGCTACAGCTCAAACTCAGAAACTTCAAAGGCACAGCTTGGTACAGGAGATTAGCTGTGAGGACCATAATTGTCCATCCTAGTGTTCACATTTCTAGAGGCTGGAAGAAATAAACTACGCAAATCTCAACTGCGTCAATCCCAGGTGTTCCTTCCCTTGGCCCTCATGGAATCGTTAATTCTGGACACCTGCTGTCCCAGGGGTTTCTCAGAACAACTTCACTACAGGAAAGATCTGTTTGCTTTGCTTCTGTATTTCAAAACATAAAGACTTAATCACAGTCAACTGCTGCATTAACTTGTACCAAGACATCTCTCCCGCAAGGGTCTGCCTGGAATCGGGGATAGCCTTGGGTAGTTCAGGGTCATTTTAAGTCTGATCAAGTCTGGAATGTCAGTAGCATTCTCAGCATTGTGATAGCAACACTTAGCACTACACTGTGTTTACCAATGTCTAATCATCAGAATCAGAGAAATGAGATGTATAAATTGGCGTACATTTGCTATTGGTTAATAAAATGTACAGCAGTTCCATGGTTAGGCTGGCTGTTAGACTGTTTGTGGTTAATTTGAGTACACTGTAAGACCCTCCACACAGTCAATATCTGAAGAAACGGTGGGCACTTTTAGAAGCCTTGATGAATGTGAAGATGAAACTTTTTGTGTATTACTTTTGGTATTCCCAGTTTGCCCTGGGGTACTCATCTCTGTTGCTGGACAGAGGTGCCTCCTTGCCTGTTTTTAAACTCTTTCCACACATTTCTGCTGAAATGTGAATATGAGCAAAGTGGTCACTGGTATTTCCCTCATTTGTGTGAACAGTTTGAAAGCCCAACAAAAAAATGTTAACTATTAGATGAACCAGGAACTCAGTATTTTCAGACTACACAATCATTACTAGCAGGCAAATTACATATTTGAATTTCTCTTTGGAGGTCAGGATAGACAACCCAAATACTTTTGGTAGATGGAAAGATGGTCCATCTTTCTGGTTTTACAGGATTTATTATTAAACATATTTATCTCTAGGTGACTTTTATACTGTATCGTAACTTCATATTTTCCAGGTGGCAGCTATACACTTCAGATCCACTTATCAAAATTCCTCCAGATATTTTGTTTTCTTTATCTTTCTGTACTCGTTGTAAGCCCCTGCCTGTGACATTTTAGGAATGAATTTTCTCAGTTATGCTAAAGACGTTGCAGATATTTTGTTTTATATTTTCTACGTTCTTAACCTCCTTTAGGGTCTGGCTCAATGACTTGGTCTTATGTAACCATACTCGTCATGCTGACTTAAAAGTTGTTGCTCTGAAATTAGCCACTCCTGATTTTTTTTGGGATGGAAATGGTTAACATACTGCAAGCACAGGAATAGTGCTTGCCCCATTAAGTTCAGCCTGTCCAAAGTGCTGGCGAAAATCTAAAGCCAAGAAAACTTTTCTTCTTTCCAGCTATTGTTTAGAACTTGCTGTTGACAGTCTTTCCAGATTTGAAAAAAATATTCACTTTTGTTAGTTTCATTCCACTGACCATACAATTAACCTACTTGGATAGTGTCTTTTCTTTGATTAATAACTTCTTATTTTATCATTATGATGCATAATTGTATTTAGTTTCACAGTGTTGGTGGGATTTCCCTTGAAAATATTCTGAATTTTTGAAGTCTTTCCAGAGGCAGGAAGGACTTTACACATGCATTACATTCCAATATTCTCCCTGTGCCCTTTATTTTGGTATCAACTTCTGTGGGCCTGCCAGGCTCCCTCAGTTCTGAAGCAGCATTTCAGTTTTTGCTATAATTTTCTCTTGTCCTCCTAAAAGGAGTTGTGGGTTTTGTTTGTTTTGTTTTGTTTTGTTTTGTTTTGTTTTGTTTTGTTTTGTTTTGTTTTGTTTTGTTTTTACAATAAAGATAAGCATCCACTCCCAAACCCATTTTTAAACTGATCTCTTAGCAAACTATTAATGTATGTGTGAGATCTGTGCGTAAATCTAATGCATCCTGTGCTTGTTACAGCCTACCTGGGTTTGGTTTATTACAGTATTAGAAATTTCAGACTAACGTGCGTTTCAGATGCAATCAGTTATATCCTTGGTTAGGGACAGTGGGTCAAAATCAATTAATTCTAAATTTACACAGTTATTTAAAGCAATAGATGTCTTCCTAGCATTAATAATTCTGCCCCACCTTTTAGATACAACCATAATTTTAAATATAGTATAGATAGGAAAATTTATTTAAAAACTATAATAACAGTGTTATATTTTTCCTTTTCAATAATTGTTTAGCGCTTGCTGTTGACAATCCTTTTCAGATTTGAAAATATACACACTTTTTTTGTTTCATTTTACTGACCATACAATTAACCTACTTGGATAGTGTCTGGTGTTGATTAATAACTTCTTATTTTATCACATGGATGAATAATTTTATCTGTATAATTTTAATATAGACCAAATATAATTAACTCTCTTTTATAATAATAGTGATCTTTCTTTTATGTCAGCATTTAAAAGAGTATTTAGAATTTCAAGACTTTTTACAGCCCTTAAAAACTCATATTAAACCTGTTCTCACACAATGGAAAAGTCAGAAACTGATGATGATAATAGACCAAACTCCTACTTTAAGAGGCTGTAGAAAAACTCCCTTTTATCTTTCATGTTTCAGGTATTTATTTCAAAATGGGTTTAAGAACCTTATACACTGTCACTAGCCTAAATTAAGAAAGAAGTCCTTGAGCAATTGATTTATTTTACAATAAAACAGCCATAGAAATAGAATCACATATTATTACCAAAAACTGGTAAAATAAACTTCTTTAGCATTGATGTAGCATTAAGAAGCAAGCATTTTTTTTATTTGGGCAGATGCACAGGGGACATCCACTGAAACCGTGCATGCTGCGTATAGAAAACCTACTGTTTGTATATAATATTTTACATAAGGAACATCTAAATAAATTTCAGTTATGAAGAATGGTGGTTTTTTCCACACAGTGACTGCTGCAGAAAGAAGTTCTGTACCTCTTGGCTATAACCACATAAAATCTGCATCTTTGAAAACTAGTTTTGGAGTAATTCTGTGGGAGGGTGTTATCAGCAATGACCCCACAATAATGGCATGCAACCTGTGGTAAAATCCTTTTATTTTGCTTTCTAGAAAAAAGAATCAACACTAGTGGTCAAACATGCTTCTGCCACCTCAATGTACAGACATAAAATATCTTCTTTGAAAATGTAACACTGGTGATAACCTTGAGAACAGTTGTTCAGGCCACTTTGAACTAAACACTTGTAAGAAAGTGTTTTGTCATCAAAAAGAGTTGTAAAATTTCTTCTCGTTTCAGAACCAGTTATTTGAATTCTTTTAAAAAGAGCTAATTCATTATTAACAAATTTAAAAGAATTTCTTCACTCTACAGAGTCAAAGCTGGACCTGCTACTGGGTAGATGAGTCTGGTGTTGCTGCCTGGGGCTAGGCCATGGAGTCTAAGTGATGGGAACCAGTAGTGGGATTAGTCAGGAGACAGGCACGTAGCCAAAAGAAATGGTGATTTAAGGGACTAACTTCTTCTCCCACCCAAATTGTAAACCCTGTCTCAATCACTTGTGCATGGAGGTCTCATGCCAGTGTTTGTTGAGGTGAAATTGGAATATCTGTGTAATACTCAGGGCAATCTCTATTCGAATTGTGTCATATATGAAGCATCATGGCAGGCACCTCTCATGCACCTCATAACCTCTCATATTAGGTGTGTCAAGTGTGTGTATATGACACTAGATTAAAATGCATACCCTGTATTACTAATAAAGATACTAATTAGTAGCATGTATATGGGTATTATAAGTTAGGACTAACTAAATAAATATGCAGGCTGGGTGCACACCTGGAATTTAAAAAATAAACGGACTGATGATGCAGAGGAAGTGCAAAACTTGTAAGTTTTGAAGAAGTCAGAAAAAAATCTGCATCTCAAAACCCCAAAGTACAGAATCCTGGAAATAATTTTCTCAAAATTGCGTGAGACATATAGACCAGAAATTGCTTCCAGGCCAGAGGGAGATTAAAGTTGGCTAAAGATTTTTAAGTTAAAAGCAAGAGATGTTGGAAGAGAGTCTTAGGGTAGACAATAAAGTAACAGCACAAGAGTTTTTTCGGGGTAACATTTGAAGAAAGCTGATAAGAGAAATTAGGAGATAAGCCTTACAGACCAAGTCTATTGCAGGGAGGCTTGTAGATTTTCAGAGAATTTGATGGTGGTAGATAAAAATGTAGAAAGTCGACAGTAAGCCACAAGGACTTCTCTCAGTGGTGCTCTTCTACTCCATGCTCGTACACATACAACCATGAAAGAAGCCAATCAGTGTTAAATGAGGGAGTGTCACTATTCATACCATGCCTGGAAAGAACAACATTTTGGACCAAAGTAGGTAATTTAGGCTTGTAATCAATTAGAATTGAGGAACTGCCACCTCAAACCTTACTAGTCAAGTCTAAAGTGAACTTGTATTCAAAGCAAAGTTTAAACCACAGGAAAGGAGATTCACAGAGAGGAGACATCCATGATTTCTATTGATAAAATACTTTCCAACTGCCTCATCCCAGTCAAACCTTTTTTTGTAATGAACTGCCTTGGGATTTCAAATGCGTCTTTTCTGAAGAACAGTAGCAGCTCCAGGTCTCTGCTGAATGTGCTAATGAAGGTGGCCCTACTGCTCCTGCCTGCCTTGCCAACCCTGCACCTGGCTCTACCAAAGCAGCAAAGGAGCTGCTTGGAGACCAAAGTGGGACCTCTCATTATTAGAATGCTTTGCCATTCTCTGAACGTTTCCTATATTTATTGTATTTAACTTACTGTGGCTGTGATTACTGAGCACATGGAGAAATGAAGCAAGATGAATATTTCCTTCATAGTAGTAGGAATATTATGAAGTAATTTTCTCTTTTGTGTCAGGAGACTGTGAGGTTTACTCAAGGAGTTTTTTCTTCAACCAAGCCAGTGACAACCACAAAATCTAAATGAGTCTTTCTTCAACCTTTCTTTTTTACAACTTTGAAATAACTGTTTCTTTCAGCTTTGAGTAACATCACTGGGGTTCCTGGGGCACCATGATCACCTACCTCAATCTGCTGGCACTGTTCTGAGAGGATAAAGAAGGAATCAGTTCCCACTTCTAACCAGTTCCCACTTTCTGCTTCGCCTGCCCAGCCACCATGAGACTTTTTCTCTAAAGATCCCAAAGACAGAGACTATTCTGAAAATAGGGTTTCATCTTGAAACAAAAATATGAGTC
This sequence comes from Melanocharis versteri, assembly GCA_013397845.1. Taxonomy (NCBI): domain Eukaryota; kingdom Metazoa; phylum Chordata; class Aves; order Passeriformes; family Melanocharitidae; genus Melanocharis; species Melanocharis versteri. The sequence goes on along the minus strand of VZTG01007484.1, from coordinate 116,552 downwards.
TGTATAACAAGGAAGAAAGTAGCAAGAGGAGATTGGTGGATAATGTTTCTTCCTTTAGAATGCCAAGTATCCAATATATTTTTTGTACCCTTCGTTTCCTCCCCTGAATCATTTTTGGAAATGAGCTTCTAGCCCAATATTTATGGTTAGATAAAGCTGCCTGTATAGATGGTAACAATGCCCAGTGTGCAGCTATCCAGAGAACAGCATGAGGGCTTTCTTCCCACTGCTTGTGAAGATAGCTGAAGTTCCCATAAAAACACTATTTGACATTCAGTGCTGAAGAAATTTATAGTGTCCCATGTCAAGACAGAATACAGCAGATGAGCAGCCTACTCAAGTCATCAAAGAGCTTGAATGCAATAGAATATATGCACTAGAACTGGTTAATTGCAAATTTTAATACATTACATTAGAGGACAAAGAAGTACTTTTTTATACAAAATTTTTGGTATTGCTACATTTGACTAATTGAGTCTGTGCTTTAGCACCACTGCCTATGTGGTGAAGATTCTATGTGGTGCATTTACAGAATCATAGAAGAGTTTGGGTTGGAAGGTTCAAAGGCCTTCTACTCTAAACCCCCTGCAATGCACAGGGACATATTTAACTTGATCCATCTTCTCAGAGCTGTGTTCAACCCGGCCTTTATGTTTCCAGAGATGGGGCATCCACCACCTCTCTGAGAAACAAGTTCCAGTGTTTCACCACTACATTTGGAAAAAATTTAGGTTATATCTAGCTTACATCTATCCTCTTTTGGTTTAAAAACATGACCCCTTTTCCTGTCACTACGGGCCCTGCTAAAAAGTTTGTCCCCATCTTTTTTACTAGAAAATGTAAAACCAGTACCCGTTTCAGGTACGCAGAGCTGGATGCAGCACTGCAGGTGGGGTCTCACCAGAGAAGAGCAGAGGGGCAGAATCCCCTCCCTTGCCCTGCTGGCCACACTGCTCTGGATGCAGCCCAGGACAGTTGGCTTCCTGTGCAAGTGCACATTGCCAGCTCATACCCAGATTTTCATCCACCAGCAGCCCCAAGTCTTTGTTGGCAGGGCTGCTCTCAATCCCTTCATCCCCAGCCTGTATTGATACTTTATTACTGATTTTCTTTTTACTATTCTTTACTTTGTAACTCCCAGTTTTTGGGGGAGGATAGGGAGAGTAGAGGAGATGGCAGCAAAAAAGGCCATTTGTCCTGTGGGAGCTTGTTAATGACTCATAGAAATGTGTGCTCTTACTGGGGAAAAAGTGCTTTACCTACAGTTAATCCTACAGAAATGTGGGGTGAGGTCCCAAGACTGCAATACTTATTTTACATAAAACATCAGGTTGCTCCTTAAATAGCAGTCCCAGAAGCGCAAGGCACTTTATTATCCATTAAGTTACTTAGCATCCACTATATTTTTTTAAAAGTTTTTTTCCCAAGAGGACTTCCTAATATATGGTATTCCAGCACAGAGGAAAAAGAGCAAAGTATCTACAGCAAACAATCTTCTGCTAAATTTAATCCTTATAATTTAGGAAGTGTCATAGTCAGCAGTAGCAATGCTGACAGATCTATATACCTCTCTGAATCTAAGATTTGTTCTAGACCTCTATGTGGACAATATGGCAGAGCTTCTTAGTCTTTTTTTTTTTTTTTAATGAGAAAGGGAAATACTTATTTTTACATTTTCCCCAAATACTTATATAGCAAGTATTTTTCTGTGTTGGTTTAGAGTGGCAACTCTAGATTTAGGCATGTATATCAGAGGGGCAGGTGGGCGGTGGAGAACAGGAGAAAGCAGACCAGAGGCACCGTACATCTTTTAGGCAGTGCAGAATCTCTTTGGAGAATCCTACTAGAAACCTAATACAAATGAAGGGATCTGGCACTAGATTCTGTACGTCAAAACCAAATGCACATCATTCTGGTTACTCCTGAAAAAAAAGGTGGGTGGAGAACTGGCTATTCATTTTCCCTCAGATGTCTACCAATAGTTGTTACTTTCTGTAGATGTCATATTTGGCTGAAATGAGTCCTCTGCTCTGACTTGCCAGGCTCTCTGTGTGGGCTGTCTGGTGAGCACACAAGTCTGGTTGCTCAAAAGTGGAGAAATTAATTTTCATAAGATTTCTTCTAAGGCAGAGGTGAGATCAAAATTCTTATATTTTCCATGATGAGGCAAACAATCTAACATGATGAACAAAATGTGAGGGGCAATGAATTCTGGAAAGTAAGAGAATTAGTTACTGATTGTAATGTAGACATAGAGAAGAGAGCTTGAGCTTTGCAAAATGAATTAAGCAAAGGGGAAAATAAAAGCTTCTTCCAAAAGGAGGAGCTGAAACTTATGAAAACTGTTCACTCAGGGTCAGGTTATGAGCCTGAAGTTAATACCATCACTAACAGCATCTGGAGGAATACTTTTTTTTATTACGATTAATTTTAATTAGTACTATTTTAATTAAATTATCACTTCTTTAACTCTATTGGTTTTCACTTGTCGAAATCACCAGTATGCCCAGATTTGCTTTAGTTATTAAAGTGATAATGTATTACAACAGACACACAGAAACTATCTTTCAAGGTGTGCCCCAAATTATATGAAGTGCAGAGATAAAGTTGCACACGACCAAAATATGGATTAATTTTCTGTGTTTTTGTTGTTATTATTTAAAAAATTTTTTCTTCAGCAAAATTTCCTAATATGAAAGAGGGGGTTTTGCTGCTACAGAAAGGTATTAGTAAAAGTTCATGGTAGCCAAAGGATGTTGTTCTGACTGATAATCTCCTTTTAATCTTTCCTGTGCCCCTGTCCTGTCACACTGGCTGGTACACAAAGGTCAGTGCCTCCGTGTCCCTTTGAACTGTTACAAAGTCTAGCAAGAGATGTCTTAAAAATCCCTTCAAAGATGATGGAGAGTTAGCTAGCTACTTATTTCAGTTCTCTAGAAAAACAAGACAGGTGTTAGAAGAAGCAAGTCTCTGAATTAAGGGAATGAACTTTTGGTAGTAGGAGTGATCTAAATGTTGATCTGCATATCCACAGCTCAGAGGTTTGTATACCCTTTCCAAAGATCATGGCATTAAAACTGATGGCAAGATGGGAAAGCAGGGATATTACTGCACTGTTACTGCTCAATCAGCAGGTTTCAGTCTACCCTCATTTTAAATCTCTTCTTGTGAAGCTTTGTGGAATGCAGCATTATCAGATCACTAATCCATAATGAGAATGTTACTCTGTTTGCCCCAATAGGAATGATCATATTAAAAAACAGCAACAACAAAAAAGATAAACCAAAACACTTCAGCAACTGTCCTGAACACTCTCAGTGAAGTGAGGCTTCCATGCCTACCATGACAGGGACATTTTTGTCCTCCTTATTTTTTTTAATGCTTAGAGTTTGAAATGACTCAATTCCACACAGTCCATTTCCTTTCAGGTTCATTTCTCTATGATGCTACAAGAGGAATAACTTTCAGCTTCCAGCCACCCACAGAAGGTGCAGTGTAGTGCATCTGGTTTATGAGCTTTGTGTACACAGTGCCTGCTGATTATATATTATTCGCCAACATACTAACTACAAAGGCAGATAGTTGCCATGTTTGATAGGTTAATTTCAAAGGGGTTTTGTTAGCAAACAAGTCTTAGAAATAAAGCAGAAAAATGCCCAAATTTGGTTTCAGCCTCTCCCCCTTTCCCAGGGAGGAGCTGCTTGCCTCTTCAACAAGAATTCAAATGAATTGAAAATTCCTTTAGAACTGACAGCCCAAGTGTAAGAATGATAAACGGCTTTGGCCTTGATGATTTTTATTAAGCACTAAATGTCACATTTAACCTGCATTACTGAAAGCAATTACCCATGTATCAACAGTCAAGCAGTGCAGAGCTAGACGCCTGAAGCAGTAGCATTATGCTCCATCTGGGAATAAGGATTTTCAATTAGAAGGCAAATAGCTGGAGAGGGGATCAAGTCCTCCAGTGGCTCCCAAAGGAGGTCTATGAGAAGCAAAGTCTTCATATCCAAGTAATCGCAGGCAATGTCAACAGAGCATTCCAAACCATCTGCTGCCAGAGTAGCGTTTACTTTATCAAATCTCAATATTTACAGAACACTGATCAGCTCGTGGGACCAGGATGGCTCACTGCCAGGGTGTTCTGGGAAATTCATTTTAAGGTGTGTTTCAGTAGGCTAATTAATTTACAAGCACCTGTTTCATCACTGGGAGCTGTTAGCACACCAGATGAGCAGCAGCAGGGGAAGGGGACTTTTTATCCCAGCTAAATTGATTTCAATTGATGTTCATTTACTGATGGCACAGTTGTAGTTTAATGTGAGCATGCCCTAAAGTCTTTTTGTTTATTAATGTGCAAGCCAGTCTAGATAGTTTATTATTTACAAATATACTTTGACTTTAGGAGACCTGTGAGATTTTTTAAGTTAAATATAGCACACACTTTTCTCCAAGAAATACTGTGTGTTTGTGTGTGTGTGTATAAAATGTATACATCCTATTCCATTTTGGTTATTTGTGGGATTTTTTCAGTTCTATGTTGTTTAAAAGAAAAAAAAACAAACAGCTTTTTCTGTTAAAGATGGGTCTAACTCTGTTGGTGCATTATTCAGAAAGTCTCTGTGAAGGAAGCATCATGTTGTAAACCTCTTTGGATCTAGCACTGGTAATCATGCCACCTAACCTCAGACTGCTCTGATGTGCTAGACACTGAGGTTCCTAACTTCTGTCTCAGATTCCTCCATCAACAAAGGAACTAGAATAACTTATTCCCTATGTCTTCACATCAGGGAGTCAATTCAGAATTAATTAATTCATGTTTGAATGTCATTTTGCAAATGGAAAGTTCAGGATAGCCTAGTTAAGATGTGACAGGTGGCACAGAGGAGTGATTTGTAAAGCTAAATTAATCATTTTTGTTTTGTAGGTATGGTGTTTGGAATTAGGGCTTTTTTCCTGTCTAGCTGCAGAGCTTCCACAATCTCTGTGTACTACCCCAATAATAGCCAAGAGGTACATTATGTAGAAGAAGAGTCTTTTTCCAAGTTAGTTGGACTTTTGGACAGATTATTTTCACAGAAACCCACTCAGATCATAGTGAAGACACAGAATGAGTTGCAAACTTTATTTTGCTAAAATTTTAGAGTGATAGGTTTGAGAAAATAAATCAGAGAGTAACTTGAGAAGAACTTGAATTAAAACACCTGGATAAGATTTAAGAGGCTTGAAAAGTCCTGGAATTCTTAAACTGCCTGTTTGGCTTTCAACAGATCTTTGACATTCAGTTTTAGCTTAGGAAAATCAGGATAATATTAGCTGCCCCACAAGCCTTCTTTAGCATCTTTACACTGGGCATGTGCTCTTACAGCAGTTTGCAACTTACTTCTCCGGTATCATTTGGTTCCTCTTGACACTGCAGTAATGGAAAGAGGGAATTATGGTAATTTTTTTGATGGTAATGTCCAGATAACCCAACCCAACTCATATTGGCTTCCTCTTATACTCATGTAGTACAATTATTATCCTTTTGAATTATTGGTCTAGATCTTCTTTACACGGTGGGTGTATGGTGACTGTATCAAATGGAAAAAACAGGAGAAAGCATAAACAGCTCAGGCAGCTGGAAGCTCATCTTAAATAGATGTAGATTAGAAATAAAGAATGCAACTTTTTATTTTGTTGTGATAATTATGTAGTTGTGAAATATTTATAGGGGGCTAGTGGATTGTAAGTCTTTAGATCAAAACTATATCTCACATACCTTTGCCTGGGCTCGGTAATGAAGACCTTGATGATGAAATCCTGTTGCCTACTGTGTGCTAAAGATAGAACAAGTGTATTTGTTTTCTGTTTGCTTTCAACTTCAGGTCCATGCTTCCCTGGTAAATTTTGGGCTACTCCAATGAAAACCAAAATTATTTTTTAAAAAATTAATCTTGTATTATATTGTATAATGGTCCACAGATATGAAGGAGCTTGAATCAGGTTCTGTTATGGGAGTTTTGAAGGTCCATGAATGGGAAAAACATTTGAAACTACTTTTCTAGTGAATTAACGGTGGGGTTTTCTTTAAAATTAATTCAACAATTTTGTATTTCATCCTTTGGGAAGAAGGGGAAAGAGCCTGGGTCTCCTTTCTGTCCTTTTAGTTAGAAGGTGCTCCGAGGAGCGCCTTGAGGCAGCAGTGACCCTCGAGTGTCTGTGGCATTTCACAGGACGGGCTTGTCCTTGGCCCATGCACAGGCACATTCCTCTGAGTCAGGAATCACACTGAGGATCTTACAGGATAGTCTTAGACATTTGTTCGCCACTGGGTAATTGCACAGACTACCACAGGCATTTAGAATATGCATTGAAAGGATGAAAATACTGCTCTCTATAAACATGCAATACTGCTGTAGTATTAATTTTTTATTTAAGACTACATAACTATTATACGATGGTGGAAGTTTTCTTTTGGTGTAAAATGTTTTAATAGGTTTTTAATTTACTCCTTCCATGGTCCTGAACTGACATACTCCATGTCTTTGGATTCAGTTTGACAGAAGAGAGCTTATTTCCAGCCTTTGCATTCGTTATCCATTAGCTAGAGGGATTTTTCTAAGAGAATTATTTAAGCATGAAGGTCTTATAAGTTAGCTTGTTTACATATTGTTGGTGGAGCAAAATAGTGGACTGGAAATACTTGCAGAAAGATGAAAACCTTTTCATGAGCATCCGCATCTTTCAACCTTATGATTATCCCATAGCCATAGTCTTAACCAGTTTCTCAAGTAAAAAGCAGCATGTTGGGATTTATTTGCCTTTTTTTTTATCTTTATGAGTAGAGAAGGGAATTTGCTGAGTTGTTTTTGTGGTTTTCATGATACGGTTTGGTGGTTTGGGTTTCATTTGGGTTTTTTTTTTGAAAGACGCATCATCGTTCTTCTCATCTCAGGCTGTTTGTCTGCAGTAATACTGGGGTCTGAGGAGTATCCTTCATGTGGAAAATGAAGAAAATTTAATAATGCCATAAGACTCAGAGGGGTCTTGAATTTGCTCAAGATCTGAGATGAGGATAGCTGAACATGATCACAAATTTGTTGCTTACAGTGTGTTGACCAAGTGCTTGGATTTGTGCAAAACAGAAAATGTTGCATGTCAAGGAGCTACTGTAGTCTAATTCAATTGCTTTAAATATTGTCCACATTTTATTTCTGAATTTCAGACTACATGCTCATCAAAAATTTCAACATTTCGAAGAAGAGAATGTGACTCTTTAAGAATGAGAAAGCTGTAGTTTTTCAAGACAGCTGGGATTTGCTTTGACTTCTCAAATCTGAAAAAACACCTTTGAAAAAGAAATGACTAATGGGACACATTATCAACATATTAAAAGGCTGGTCTGCAGTCCTAAATATATGGCAGTGGTCATTATAAAGTCAATTGTTTATACTTAAAAGCAGCCTTTTCTTTCCAAGTCCTTCTCAGTTCAGTGAGAAAGAATTATTTATTCTGCAATAATACTTTTCTCCATATTTTAATCAGTGCAGTGATGGATATTTTCTATTTGAAAGAAATTTCAACAGAGATGTAGTTCAGGCAAATTGAGATAGGGCAAATTGTGACTTTTTCGGATCATTTTGGTATATCTTAGGTCTTCAGAACAAGATGAAATTCTTTTCACCTACAAAGAGAGTAGCACCGATCATTTAGCATGCACATAAATACCAAGAGAGTAAAATCCTGGACTCTCTGAAGTCAGTGGCAAAATTTTTCACAGAATCTAAAATTTTACTCAGTAAGTTTTGAGAAAACATGTACAATTTTCTCCTGCAGTATTTGTCTGGAAATAATGTTTTAAATGTGGTACAGAGACTGCAGAGAATAATATGGTCAGCCAGCCTGGGGTTGCCAGTCAGCAATTCACAATGTCAGAGAGAGAAGGTGGCACTTACAGTGCACCTTACAGGTAGTGACAACTACATAGCAGAAAATAGACTGGAAATGCTATTTATTCCCCCAAAATCTGTTGGTACCCTACCACTACAATCGTGGGTTTGTGCCAGGTATTTTTTGACAAGGATGTTGGCCTGATGATTCTGCTGCACTGTTGTGGTGTTTTATTGCTATTTGTTTGCATGCAGTGGGACACATTCCTTATTTGCTAATGAAACTCAAGAAATGGTTAAAATGTTGCAGGTTTAGCTTAGCTGATTAAAAACTGTAGGAACAAAGTTCTGTATTTGATTTTGCAGTTTGTTTTAGTGGAGGTCTGTTCTTTGCACTGCAGAAAATACACACTTACCCCTTAAGTCCTGGACTTTGTATGGCCATTGGCTTGTTCAAAGAGAAGTCACTAAACTGGTTTAATTACTACATACAGAAGTCTGGCTACGTTCTCCCCTGGGACCTAGAGGTGAAAGAATGTATATTTAACTTTTAGCAGAGTCTGTAATCTGTTCATTCCCCATTGTTTGCTCCTTCGTTCTGCTTCAGCACCCTTTCACAGCCTGGCTTCCACAGTGCTCTCTCAAGGGTGATTCAGCTTACTGTAATTTTATTGCTGCTAGTTCTGTTTTATTTAATGGGATTTGTTTTACTTTGCAATATTACTTTAAGCTCTGATCTGTTGTAGGATAAAAATGTTATTATGACAGTGTTAGCTTCTCTGTAAATTACAGTGCCTTGAGGATTGCATTTTGAGACTACATGTAAACACTTTGCAGAGCTAATAACATAGATACCATATGTAAAGCTTGAAAAATATTTAAATAGGGCACATTTGAAGGAATAAAACAATCAAAAGGCTTTTTGGGGGATAATGCAGATTACACTGAATTGTTTAAACTCAATGTACAGCTTTTAAAACATAACCCATGTACCATCATCCATTTTCCCTTTTCTTCCTGCTTACCTACAATTTATTTGAACTATTCTAATATGTTTCCAGCAGAATTCCTTTACAGTAATTGCTGAGGTCTCTGGGATAATGTCTTTGGAACAATAACCTTTCATTTAATGCAACAATCATTAGTCATTTTTGTTAACAGGCTTGCCTAGAAGAAAAACAAAAATTCTACCAAAATGAAAACAAACAAGCTAGTTAGCTGTTTAGACAGAAATGTACCACTTTCTCTGCTGGCAGTAGTATTCCCTCAGTGTTTTTGTTGACTCCGGATGGGGGTTTTTAATCCCTTTGCAAGGAAAATAGCTACAAGGTTGCAGTTGGTAGTTTGAGTTGCAGCGAAACTGAAGTCACCAGGGTTTACTACTAATATAATATTTTCAGTGTAAGACTTCCTTTGGAAACTGAAACACAAGCCCAGCCTTTGATCACTCGATGATCTTGGAGGTCTTTTGTGACCTTAATGATTACACGAGTGTCTAATCCTAACCCAAAGTTAATTTTCCTGAGGAATTAATTCTGAAGTTAATGGTGTTACTCGTTTGAGTAGATGACTCTCCCTGCAGGTGCCAGCACCGGCAGGTCCTGGTACTGCAGCTCTGAGGAAAGCCACCTGGAGATCACAGACAAATCACTTGCACATTGTTTTGGTGACCCTATCTGAGCACTATCACTTAAATCCACCTCCTCACATCTACCTCTGTATTTCCTTTGTTCCCAAGTCTATTTCTTGCTGTCAAGGAATCTGAAGACTTGGAACTAGAGCCTGAATCATCAGAAAATGGCACACACTGTGTTACTGTCCTTCTCCAGCGTGAGGCTGAATGGCTTTGTGGTTTCCTATATAGAAAGTGTCTTTTGTGAGATTGCCTCTTTGTTTAAACAAAAATAGAGAGAGGGAGAGAATGAAATATACTATGGAATACTCAAGCAGATGCTTGGCATTATATTAACACATGTATTATGGCGTATCATGTAATGGTACACTGTGGGGAATAGTAATGAATAGTTTGGAGCACAATAATGTGCATTGTTGATGTTTGTTAAAATAAAGATATTCAATTTATAATAAAAGGGATTAAAAGCTTAATTCATGACTATGTTAATATTTGTCTGTAAGTACACAGATAAATGGTAACGTACCTTATCACATTAAACACCTGCACGTACAAGTTCCCCTGCTGAGATCTCCATGGGATTGTATGTTTTACAGAGCTTAAACTTTCATTTCCCAAAATAATGATATCATTCATTTACAGATATAGATAGGCTCTTCTTACTCAAACTCTATCCTGAAATGAGAATTGTTACTTCAACTACAAAAATGTGGGATTAATTACCGCAGTGATTGCCTCCTGCATCATCTGATGGTATTTGTATATAGAATTTATATATTTTGCAACAATCTGATTGCCTGACAGAAGTGAATTAAGACTTTCTAAAATACACTGCTGTTAAAGGTAAACGATACCTCCAAAACAGATGTGATGAGCCAGGCGGTGGTGGCAAACAGATCTCATCTCAACACAGATCTCCCTGTGTCTTCCCCGTATTTCCCACATGCCATCCTCTGTGAACAACAGAAAAGAATGTGTGTTTGTGAAGAAAATGCATAATTAAGGAGGGTGATTGATGTCTGAACTATTTCATTGTTTAACTCTGCAGTGCAAGTGTTTACAGGCATCCTGGATGCCTGTGCAGTCTCAGTGCATATACTTGGAAGCTTCCAGAGGACAAAATGTCAGCAGAAGCACCCACCATATTCCTCTCCATGAAAAACATAATCCAAAATAAAATGGTGATAATTCAGACTCCATTTGCTTGCCAACTTTGCTATAGGAACAGAAAAAGAAAACGGCTGTGAAAACCAAACTAAAAGTGAGATAGAACTGTTCTGGGGAAAGTCATCAAATTGGGCACTTGGAAGGATTTGGCTGCATGAAGACAGTTCAAGGAAATCCTGTAGACGCCAGACATGAACATTGTTAGGATCCAATGTTAGGATCCAATCATTATTATTATTAAGGTTCTTTGGAAATTCCTCTGCCCAGTTAAGGTGCAAACAAGACCATATGCATGTGACAATAATATGGGTTTTATTGTATAGTAAATATGAGAGAAAGAGAAAAGGAAAAAGAAAGAAATG